>BMAU01017951.1:0-600000 GCA_019973935.1 Trichonephila clavipes | reverse complement strand
CGTAGAAACATCAATGCCTTTTTCGGGATTCGAACCCTCAGCCCACTCGATTACAAAAGCTTAGTGTCATACCCACCATGGCCACAGTAGTCGAGTGGTATAGGTATCGGATCGTGGCTTGCCTTGTCATGAGTTTGAGCCCAGTACCACTAAAGACTCGCCGTGTAGCGCAGCGATGCACGTTAAATCTGTCTAGAGCTCAAACGTCCTCCCGGTGGTGTGGTATGGTAGTTAGGAGTTGGGTGCCTGCTCAGGTGTCGTCCACGTCACTTGACCATGGTTCAAAATTACGTGATCCGTCGCCGAAAGCCCTCGTGTAGCTGAGCAGTGCAACGTTAATATTCAATCAATCAAACCAATCACTCATAATCACCATTCTGACTGGGGGCAATCTAAGATTTAAATATTAATAATTGCTGTATATGTATAAAAGTATGCATTCATAAATCATGATGAAATACCTACCGAATTGGGCTAGTAAAGTCTTGTTTTAATACAAAATTTAAATGAGTGGCATGACAGCCCATGAAGGCCAAGGTGTACTGTGCCCAACTCAGTATACGCGATCTTGGACCTGAGGTGCATGAGCAGATGTTCCGGTCAGGTAGGCAGTCTGACTCGAAACCCCCAGTGTTAAGTTCCCATGCAAGCTTGGTACTCATTTACCGACCCACTGAAGAGATGAAAGGCTGAGTCAACCTTGCCCAGCCCGGGGTTAGGGCCTCGGACCTGTGGTGTGGAAACGCGGTGCACTAACTACTCAGCCACTGGGCTTTCTTGTATTAATATAAATTCCATTTGCTTTCTTCTAAATATCGAACCATTTTATTAGAATTTTTTTTCAATATCTTTTAGTAGAAGCTTGAATCTATTCCGTTGTTTAACTATATTTAATGAATATAGGTAAAATAAATATTTTATAAAATATTTAATATTCGATTCTCATTTATTAATTCAATTATTAAATCCTTCATGTGTATCCTTCAATTTGGACCTTCCTTCAGAATAATATCTTGGGCTTAAATGCTTCTTAAATAAAGATCAAAGACAAACATTATAATTTTGTTACAATGATAATCCTTTCCTGCTTTTAGATACATCATTTGATACATTAAAATCTTTATGTTAAGTATTCCCTCAAGGATTTGTAATAAACATTAAACTTAACGTTATCTTTATTATGAAAATTTGTGGAAAATTTTAAAGTATCGCTTAATGTACAGGTAACGTATTATCGAGGATTGGTATGGGAATACTTCTGAGATTTCATCGAACAATCCATTACAATTGGCTTTAAAGCTACTGAGCAATTAGGAGATGTAAAATTTGGAAAATGCTACGAAATTTTATTTTTTTGGCAACCAAAGGGTGAAGTTAAGCAACACGGTTTCAATAAAAAGCAATGAGAAGGATTATAGGTGTCCTTTTTATTTTTAATGATTCTTAGTTCGGCAGAAAGCCAAAGTAGTATTTCATTTTAATTATTAGAAAAGCGTGCTCATGAACCAAATCAGTGGATTTGTACTAAAATGAAAAACACTTGCATTGTAAATAGAACATAAATGTATATTTGGAGGGAAAGGGTATAATTTTGTAATTTCCCGACAAGAGCAAACAACATTTTAGTCAAAATTTGCATTCAATAATGACAAAGAAAGAAAAGTTAAATTCTAACTTACGTTAAAGCATCACAATAAATTTAATTCAAAGGATTCATTGAAGCATTTTTAACATGTTTTTTGAATAAAGTCTTAAAAATGGGTTGAATTAATTTATAATTTTTAAAAATATTGATATTTCTCTTATTCCCTTACAATTACGAAGTATTATTATATTGGCATGTTGTCTTAAATGAGATGTTTTCAAATTTCAATAAAAGGATGGTTTACTTAGTATTATTAATGATAACATTAATTAAATCATGTGTGTGCGTGTACACGCATTTAAATACGTTTGCTTTCAACTTTCTTTTGAAAGGGGTGTTTCTTCTTTAATTCACGATATTCCTGGACCCCTTCACAGAGCTACATGTAATACTCAGCACTTTTCTTTCACCCACTAACTCTTTTTTTCACCGCTTTAGCTCCTAAAAAGGTCCTACATTTTAGTATTTTATAACGAGACGAGGAAAGATTCTATCAGCCACTGAATCTGGCTAATCAGGATGTTAAAACCCGAGAGTCATCTGAGTAGGGAACTTTATTCTCGAATTTCCTGTAGTAGAAATACATAGGCTCAGAACTTTGGAAGAAATGCTTTTGTCTGCTGTAATTTTTCACGCATGTTTTGTTTACTGCTTGTTGCGCATGGGGAAAATAAAGCTTCTGTATCCCCTTTCTACCAATACAACAACCTGACTAAAAGTTCATCTAAAAACCAAAGTGCTGCTCTAAGCCAAATCTGAAATATGTCTTACAGCTAACTAAAATTAATTTTTCAGAATATTAAAGGGCATTTGCGAAATATTTAAAAGCAATAATCGTATTTGTTAATTAGATCTTTCACGACGTACATGCATGCGTATATTTATATGTACCTTTCACAAAAGTGGAATTGCAACAACATGAAGAAATTCGTGGGTAGTTGAATTCAAATGGACAGTTAGAGGTGAAAAACATATGATAAAGATTATATATGTATTAGATCACATGATACCCATTTTCTGGGTAAGAGCCAGCAATGAACATGTGCCTTCATTGGACGAGCACATACCATACAAAAACTGAAATCTGCAATGAAGGCTTGGCAAGGAATATCTCACGTTTCCTTAAATACCTTCCTTGTCTTGCTGTTTAATGCTGTGGTTTGCACAAGCTACCTTTTTTGGGCTACAAGAGTACTCTCTCTTTAACAGCTCTTTAATGCGTGTTTTTGTATGTTAGTTTAACCATTTACGTGTGAGTGTTACCTTTACTATTTCATCATGGTATTGAAATTTTACTGCCGGCAGACCATGGCTTTTTGTAAACACGGTTCAGGCTCTTCGGTCTTTTAATTATATGAATTATTAGAAATAATTATATGTACTGACAATTAGAGATTTCTTTTTCAATTCCTACTACTAGGTCACACTCTTTCTATATTTATTTATTTATTTGTCTTGGTGAAATTTTCAACGTTAATAAAATACATTTTAAAGCGCTCCATTGAGCTGAAATTTTATATACATAATTATTTTGGATGACAATGCAGTAATTTGATCACAATTAATGACAATTAACTGATTAAACTAATAATTTAAAGAATTACAAATACAGCCACATTGTCATCATTTTTAGTGACTTAGTGACCCTTTTGGCGACATGTGTGAAAACTTGAAAAGGTTTTTTTCTCACGTTTTAAAACATTCAATTGAACTAAAATTTTATATACACAATTGTTTTGGATGACAGTACGATACTTTAAAGATAATTAATAAAATAAGCTAAAAGAAAAATTTTCTTTGTTGATCTAAGTAGGAATTGACTTATTTTTTTATAATTCTTGTTTATATATATATATATATATATATATATATATATATATATATATATATATATATATATTTTCCTTTATAATTATGTATTGAAGAGATTTGCCTTACTTATACATCTACAAATAAACATTTGCCTGACTTCAGATTTTTGTATTAAAGAGAATTGGATCAATAAAAATATTAAGGGTAATTAATTCTAAAATAGTAAAAATCTAATTTATTGATAGAAATTCCGCTATGGGAAGACACCCCTGTAAGTGATTTCCAGCAACTTTTTCGTATTTGCATACATGAGTGAGGGAGCACTAATAAATGTGAGCAAGTAATACACATAAACACCAACAGAAGTGACAAATACACGTTCCTTATTTTGTGACATGATTAAAAGAATTATTAATAAAAGAATTGAAATGAATTTTATTAGTCGAAACATTTTTTTCATGTCACTTGAAAATTTAGTTCCTGATATTAAGATATATTTTGTCAAAAGTTGTTCTCTTGCATTGAGCCACAGAAATGAAAATATCTTGGATAGTTCTTTAGTTTTAGAAGGAATAGAAGCTGTGTTACTTTTTGTGTAAAACTGTAGTCAAGCAATATAAAAATATTCATTGGATAATCTTGATCGCAACTGCTAACAGGGACACCCCTTCCCCTTCTGCTGACACATGCAGTTAAAATCGTTTAACACAACACACATATTTTTTCCTGTTCAAAGAATTTTGAGTTACAGGATATTAAAAAAGACATATATTCAACAAAATTAGGTTTATTAGAGTATATTTTATTTACATAGATATGTATATATGTATATATTTAATAAAAATGAATGAAACAAAAATTCTTAAGAACTTAATAAAATTTAATACAAAATTTTCAAGTTTTTTTTTTTAATACAAAACATTTATTGAGTTTTTGGAAAACAATCTGAGACTTTTCTTTCCCTTATTTTTGTACATCAAATTATCAACAAATTGTTTGGTGTCGTCTATTTTGAGATTCATTTCCCCATTGGAATGTGCGTCTACATAAAAGACAGTTTCATGACGTTCCTCATTTCGGATGACGGGGAACAGGGGCTGTATTATTCATTGTATTTTCGTTGTCGGAATCTGTCTTAATGAAACCTTTTGAGCTTTGAAAAAACTCCAAAATGTATTTGTTGGCCATAATTGCGGCTTTTCACACATTATCATCATTTACTGCAGCGAGTTCTTCCAATGATACAGCACGATAGTTCAATAATACAGAAAAGTTTTTAAACATTTTATTAAGTGTTCATTTTAAACATTTTATTAAACGATACTTCAATTTAAACATTTTATTAAACGATACTTCAATTTAAGCATTTTCGCGTTAACCGTATTTCACTATATGTGGCTGTTTGTGTAAGCGGCTCTTTGACATTTCAGTTATCTTGTTTCACTTACAAGATGGCTCCCCTTTCCGAAAGTTTCCCGACCTCTCATTATGCGCAAATTATACAAAATATAATTTTATGATGATCTCTGAAAAGTAAGAAATAGCTATAGATAAAGAAACATCCAATTATATACATATCAAAATTTAGGTTTATGGTATCCGACTACGTTCGGAAACATGATTTTGTAAAATCGTACAAACGAATACTTTGTTAGTACTTAGTATCACTTAGATTATAGAATACACGTATAAAATTATTGTCTTAAGAGTATTATTACAATAAAAAAATGGCCACGGTAGCCGAGTGGTATAGGTATCGGATCGTGGCTTGCTTTGTCACAAGTTTGACCCCAATACCACCAAAGACCCGCCGTGTAGGGCAGCGATGCACGTTAAATCTGTCGAGAGCTGAAACGTCCTCCCGTTGGTGTGGTGGTAGTTAGGAGAAGGGGGGGTGCCAGCTCATGTGTTGTCCACGTCACTTGACCATGGTTCAAAATTACGTGGTCCATCGCCAAAAACCCTCGTGTAGCTAAACAGTGCGATGTTAATATTCAATCAATCAATCAATACAATCAAAAAATATTTACATGCGATATTTTGTCAAAAAATAAAGATAGAATTATTTATATTCAAAACCTCCTTTAATGAAAAAGGCTTCTATAATAATGCTATTTGGACTATATATATTGTTCAGAGACTGAACTAGGATTTTTGAAATATATACCTTAGAAGTGGATTTATCCATATTTTAATACATCAAAAAGAAAACATTTTGGAAAACAACACTGATTATTATTTTAAATGATAGTAACTTTGAAAAAATGTGAATTTTTCAATAATCCCAGTTCAGGTTCTGTGGAGAAGTTTTAGTTATCAAAAGGCAAATCATTATTGTTATAGAAGCATATTTCATAAAAAGAGGATGTTTTGAAAATAAATAGTTCTATGTTCATTTTTTGCCAAAATATCTCATTTAAGTCCTTTTTTCTCGTAATAATATTTTTAAAACAATTTTATTCGTGTATCCTACTTTGAGTGACACTAAATATTAAGAGAGAGAGAGAGAGAGAGAGAGAAGTAATATAAAAAAAAATTTAAGTCAATTCCTACTTAGATCAACAAAGAAAATTTTTTAGCTACTTTTTTATTAACTAGTTACAATTAACATAAATATGTATATACATAGGACAGAATCACGACATTAAGTGGTAATTAATTTTTATTGATTACCATTAAAGTACCGTATTGTGATCCAAAACAACCATATATTTAAAATCTCAGTTCAACTGAATGCTTTTAAACGTGAAAAAAAAACCTTTTCAAGTTTTGACACAAGTCGCCAAAAGGGTCGCTAAATCGCCAAAAATAATGCCAACGTGGCTGTATTTGTAATTTTTAAATAATTAGTTTTAATCAATTAATTTTTATTAATTATAATTAAATTATTGTGTTGTCATCTAAAATAATCATTATATAAAATTCCAGCTCAATGGAGCGCTTTAAATTGTATTTTATTAACGATTGAAAATTCAACCAAGATAAATAAATAAATAAATAGAGCTAATAGTAGGAATTGAAAAAAATATTCGTTTATAGGCTTTTGAAAAATCACGTTTCCGAACGTAGCCAGATTCCTTCAACTTTTCGGTCGGTACTATAGCTTCATTGGACTACCCGAAATCGAATTAGCCTACATAACTTCCTGGACGAGATCTCATCCCAGTGAAAGATTCGACGAGTCGATAATTCTGAATCTAATTGCAGTTGCGTGAGGCCGTCACCAGATCCGTGGAGCATATTATTCCGATCTCCCATTCTCCTGAAAATGAAGTGTCAAGAAATAATTGGATCTCTCGACCACACTATTATTGAATTCCATAACGACGTCTTCTGTGGAGAGGAATTTGTCGTGTTTTCCTAATCGTTATTTGCCCCACCGTCGCGGATAAAGACACACAAGATTCGTCCAATTACACACGAGTGAACCTCATTCAAATGAGTTCTTCGCTAATCAGCTCTCGGATGAGAATTTTGAAGGGTGCTCATGGTAATCAGGGACTCTAATTTTCCAGTTTCTTCTCTCTCAAAAGAGTAATTTCTCCACAACTCCTCTCGCATTTTGACTTGTTTTAAAAGAATCATGAGTGTGGTGCAATGGTTTTGTTGATGCGTGTCTAGTTTTGACACTCTCTTGATGTCTCACTGCAGATGATTTTTTTCTATGACATGCAAAGGTGGATAACTTTTAAGCTATCCAAGCTCTGTCATCAAATAGAACTATTTCTAATGAAATTGGCGCATTAAGTTTTAATGAAATTATATTACATTTAAATGCATTTTAGTATAACTACAAATATCCCACATTATTTTTTTCTAATTTTATTTTGAATATAAATTTGGATTTTTAATAATATATAAACAAAAACTGAACTTTTTACAAATCTAAATTATCTTTCAATTTTAAATCGGAAGTGGCCACTGTTGTCTTACGGTAAAGTTCATGAACTCCCGACTGGCGTGTCATGAGTTCGAGGCTTGTTCTGCTGAAAATACGTCATATAGAACGGACTGATGCACGTTAAATGTCGTGCCTCAAATGCCCCCGTTATTGGGTTAGTTTAAAGAGGTGGTGTCAGCTCAGGTGTCATCTTCACTTGATCGTGGTTCGAAATAACGAGGTTTGTTGCCAAAACCCTCATGCAGCTTTCAAGTGCAATATCAATATATTGTTCTCTCCCTCTTTGTAAAAAGTGTTTTTTTTTTCCAGGTATAGAAGTTTAAGTTGGCATTACTTTCCAAGATGGCAACCGATTTAACAGCTGTCAAGTGATTTATTCTCAGTTTGGTTTGGCAATTCATCAAAACGATCTTCAAGCAAGGCGTAGATTCGTCGAATGGGCCCCAAACGAGATTTCCGTTGTTCCCGATTTTCATAAGCGAATTTTGTTTAGCGATGAAGCGCACTTCTGGTTGAATGGCTACCTCAACAAACAAAACTGCCGCATTTGGAGTGAAGCTAATCCACAAGTGTAGGTCGAAACGTCGTTACATCCAGAAAAACTGACTGTTTGGTGCGCTTTATGGGCTGGTGGAATCATTGGTCCGTACTTCTTCAAAAACGATGAATGCCACAACGTTACAGTCAATGGTGATCGGTATAGAGCCATGATTACTAACTTTTTCATTCCTGAATTGAACAATCATGATGTCCACGAGCCGTGGTTCCAACAAGACGGCGCAACGTGTCACACAGCTCGTGCCACAATCGATTTATTGAAAGACACGTTTGGTGACCGCCTAATTTCAAGTTTTGGACCTGTGAATTGGCCTCCAAGATCTTGTGATTTAACACCGCTAGACTATTTTCTGTGGGGCTATGTAAAGTCATTGGTCTATGTGGATAAGCCACAAACGCTTGACCATTTGGAAGACAACATTCGCCGTGTTATTGCCGATATACGGCCACAAATGTTGGAAAAAGTCATCGAAAATCGGACGTCCAGATTGGACTACATCTGAGCCAGCCGTGGCAGTTCTATGCCAGAAATCATATTTAAAATGTAGTGCCACAAGTTTATCTTTCGAATAAAAAAAAATTCATGTCAATTGAATAATACATCGTTGTTTTATTGCAATTTAAAGTTCTATACCTCTAAAAAAACACCCTTTATATATAAGTGTATTTATAATTAGTTCTTTTTTTAGTATTTATAATTAAGCGAAATAATACACTTTTCAATCACATTAATGTTACCATCTATCAAAAGTCAGAACAACCACATTTTGCAGAGGGGATTGTTTTTAGATGTGCTGGAGGAAAAGGTTAATTAGGTTCCTGAAGGTTGAGACATGCCGACTCCAGTGCTGTGGCCAACTACGCTGGTTTACGAGGGTGAGGGCACATAGCGCGAACAACCCGATCGAGATGGTCCCACAGATTCTTGATTGGGTTTAAGTCAGGTGAGTTTGCTGGCCGGAGGAGAACGGTAACTCATTTTAGTGCACTTCGAACCACGCACGTACACTTATCAGCTATATGACACTTCGCATCGTCCTGCTAGTAGATGCCATAATCCTGAGGAAAAACAATGCGCATATAGGGGTGAACATGTTCCAAAAAGACAGATGCGTACTTGAATTGATCAGTCGTGCCTTCCACAATGATGAAGAAACCCAGAAAATGCCAGGAAAACATTCTCCAAATCATAATACTCCCGCCTCCAGGCTGAACCTTTCCGCCAATAGTTGCAGGGTATTTGCTTCCAGAGGTTTTAAACCGTATACGCCAACATCCATCTGCCCGATGGAGCATAAAACGTAATTCATCGGAAATTGTTACCGGTCACCAACCACTCAGTAGACGTCCAGTTGCTGTAGTGGCGTACAAATTCCAGCCTTCGTTGCCGATCAACAGCATTCAGCACAGGTGCATGTACCAGGCCTGCTTTAGAAGCCCATACGCAGTAACGTTCACTGAACAGTAGTTTGGGAGACACTGTTGGTAGCCCATTGGTTCATCTAGGCGGTCATTTGCTCAATGGTAGCACGTATATTCGCCCGATCACATCTCCACAGCCATCGTTCACCTCTGTCATCTGTGACTCGTGGTGCACCACATTTGCCACGTCGCTGATTTGGACAGTCCCATTTTGTCATGCACGGTATACGTTTGACTCGGGGACACGCGAACATTTAACAAAAGCCGTTTCAGAAATGATTCCTCCTTTGGTTTGAAAGCCAATGATCGTGCCCTTTTGGATGTCGGATAAATCGCTCCATTCCTGCATTACATCAACGATTGCAATGTTTTTGAAGCGCTGGCAAACCCTTTAGATACGCTCAACTGCATTGTGCTTCCACCTGTCATTAGTTATTTAATGTAGACGTCGTAAGTACGTGGGGATCATATTAATGTGACTGGACTGTGTGTGTGTATATAACTTATAAATTAACAGTGTATTTACAAAACATATGTAATCACACAGAATGATTTCAAAAGACTTTATACAGATCATGGCGAAACATTTTAAATTTCACAGAATAAATATTCGTCATGTCAAATTTATTTCAGAATAAATATGTTTTCTTTATTATATCGATAACTTTACTTCACGAAAAGAAAAAAACACGCTAAAACCAACAAAAAGTGTAAGGAAACAAAACGCGACAAGGATGATATTTGAAATGTTACCTGTCTTCAAACTTCACCGCTACGCTTCTCTCTCTCTCAGTCATTTTTACTAAATATTTTCGCACAAAAGCGCTCATTTTTTCATCCGTTTTACTTACGGGATACAGGATTCTCCAGTCTAGCATAGGTCGAAGACAACAACCAAAGTACTGCAGCTATTTCAAGAGCTAGTATCGCATTCGTTGTAGGAACTATGTGCTGCAATATTATGCTAAAATTCATGAGAAATAAATTTCTTTTAGATTTCGAAAAATAAATCTTTGATCTGGTTCTTATCGGTCCAGGCAAGTAAAATGTGAAAACGTCATCCAGGTATTACTAAATAAAGAATAATTGTCAATAGCACGTACAATTCCACTTCGCAAACTATGAAGCGTGGCGTTCATGCACAATTAAAAATCCAGAAGAACGGAATCTGATTTATAGTTTCTTACTAACCCTTAACTTCGCTTTTCAGTGCCATCGTTTTTCCCTTATTCGAGTGTATGTGGTCAGGCTAAAAGTTCGAGTATATCGAGCTAAAAGTTCAATACCGGTATTCGGTATATTTTTGGCCTTAATACCGGAATGCCGGTTTTAATACTGGCAGTAGAAATTTTAGAAAAAGAAAGAAAACACAGGTGCTTCTTTGTTTTATTTGCCAGTATTATTAGCGAGTGTAAATATCACAAAAAATAATGTGTAACTTATAATCTATAACAGTATATAAAGAATCACATAAAGTATAAAGGGGAACATCTTATTTATTTAAATCACAAAAAAAGAGTAAATATCACTATTCACTCAGCCGTCTGTGATTTTGATCTTATAAATAATGAAACCAAACCGAAGCATTATCAATTTTAAAGGTATTCTTATTCATTATTATGTATTATTATTTGTGAGTACACATATATAACAAATCTGAAAAATATTTTGATCCCTAAAGTATGATATAAAGGGTGTTTTTTTAGAGGTATAGAACTTTAAATTGCAATAAAACAACGATGTATTATTCGATTGACATGAATTTTTTTTATTCGAAAATAATCTTATGACATTACTTTTTAAATATGATTTCTGGCATAGGACTGCTACGGCTGGCTCGGATGTAGTCCAATTTTCGATGACGTTTTCCAGCATTTGTGGCCGTATATCGGCAATAACATGCCGAATGTTGTCTTCCAAATGGTCAAGAGTTTGTGGCTTATCCGCATAGACCAATGACTTTACATAGCCCCACAAAAAATAGTCTAGCGGTGTTAAATCACAAGATCTTGGAGGCCAATTCACAGGTCCAAAACGTGAAATTAGGCGGTCACCAAACGTGTCTTTCAATAAATCGATTGTGGCTCGAGCTGTGTGACACGTTGCGCCGTCTTGTTGGAACCACAGCTCGTGGACATCATGATTGTTCAATTCAGGAATGAAAAAGTTAGTAATCATGGCTCTATACCGATCACCATTGACTGTAACGTTGTGGCATTCATCGTTTTTGAAGAAGTACGGACCAATGATTCCACCAGCCCATAAAGCGCACCAAACAGTCAGTTTTTCTGGATGTAACGGTGTTTCGACATACACTTGTGGATTAGCTTCACTCCAAATGCGGCAGTTTTGTTTGTTTACGTAGCCATTCAACCAGAAGTGCGCTTCATCGCTAAACAAAATTCGGTTATGAAAATCGGGAACAACGGCAATCTCGTTTTGGGCCCATTCGACGAATCTACGCCTTGCTTGATGATCGTTTTGATGAATTGCCAAACCAAACTGAGAATAAATCACTTGACAGCTGTTAAATCGGTTGCCATCTTGGAAAGTAATGCCAACTTAAACTCCTATACCTGGAAAAAAACACTCTTTAGAAACACAATGTGAATAATAAACTAACCAATTTCAAAAATATCGAAGTATTACGCACTATCTTCACAACTACAACTTTATTTTCATAGATACGAATATCAGACTACGAATCATTTACGTGTGCAGCATCGCTCTGAGCTGCAATAGGATAGTTTTGGCGCACCTCATTGTGAATAATTCAGATATTTTATCTATTCTCTTGATTGTACAATGCAACCATGTACTCACAGTCTAAATAGTTTCGCCCTTTAGGAAGACAAAACAAAAACGTATACTATTTTGCTAGGTTGGCAATCCTTTAACAGAGTTGAGACAATTTAAAAAAATTCCAGTAAACACCGAAGAAACGGTATTTAAACTTGTGAATACCGGTATTACGAAATTGTACAAATCGCTCAAAATACTAGTATTCGGTATCCCGATATACCAGTATTGTAATCCCTACACACGGTGTTTTCTAGAGAAAACAAAATGCATAAATAAGCAAATCCTCTGAAATAAGTAAATCCTTTGCAAACACTGTCAAGGTCATTCTATTACATTCTAAAACATTCGGAAAAGTTTTATTGATGGCAGCTCAAAGGAAAGATCGTATTTCGAAAAGACGTATACATACGCTGGGTACAGGGAAAGCGGCTGAGTAATACGTTTGAATAATCCTTTGGTAGTTACGCAATCAACATCGTACTTTGAAGCTACAGGTGCACGAAGGCTTTGGGCAACGGGATTTATTATTTTGAGCCAAGGTCAATTGACAAGGGCTAAGCATGAGCTTTCACGACACAATCAATCCGTGTATTTTTAAATATTTACCGTACATCAATTTTTGTAAACCAGGGGTACTCGACCTTTTCTTATGGACCCCAACCATTTGCATATGGCGAGTATTTCACTCGGGCGCAACATGAGGATAGTAAGGGAGGAATGCAAAGCAAGATTGGACAAAGCAAAACTGTTCAAATTATTAAAACTCATTTTTTTGCTTCCATTTTAATACTATATGAACCTTTATATTAAACACACACAAAAATATTTTTTTTTGCACTTTTTTACCGAATTATGGGGTAGTTTCGATTTTCTTTCATCCATCATCAAGCCTCTTGTTTACATTCTACTGTAAAAATTAGCAAATTGATAGCAAAATTGATAGGTTTGATTAATATAATTTTTCGCTATATTTTAGTACCTTGTTCCTAAATCATTTATCTTCTTAGTGCAGTGCTCCATGACCGGGCCGTAGGGATCACTGCTCTACACGTTGGGTCTTTAGTAGCTCTAAAAGTCGAACGACTCTTGGTGCTACTAAGGACTCAGCTATAACTCCAACCAGCCGTGATTCCGCAATCAGGCTACTGTGGCTCTCAAATAGTTCAGATTGATGAAGTTCTACAGTAGTAGAATTTAAATACACTGGCCTCAAAAAGTTAAGGTACAACATGTTTTTCGAAGCTCACCATAAAAAAAAAATGGCAGTAACAATAAAATGCATAGTTTACATGAATGATAATAACGAATTTTAAAAACATTAATGCAAAAACGATTGCTACCACTTTTATTTTGTAGAAAAGAACGTATATTTATGAGTGAGAGAAAAATATGCAAATATCAAGCTTTCGTACTTTTGTGTGTAAGTTGTGTTGATTTTCAACAGTTGTTGGCAGTTTCGGTGACAATAGTCAATAGAGTTTAGAAAATGTCTCAGAGACGTCGTTTACCCAATTCGTTAAGGTGGCGGGCAGTTGGATGGATGGAAATGGGATTGTCGCAGGCTGATGCTGCTAGACGTCTCAATGTGTCTCGTAGTGTTGTTCAGCGACTTTGGGATCAATACCAATCCGAAGATTCTGTGTCCAGAAGACCTGTTCCAGGCCGACCACGAGCTACAACACCTGCAGAAGACCGTTTTCTAGCTCTTTCGGCACGAAGGAGAAGAACCACTACTGCGCCGCAGCTCGTTGCAGACCACTTTCAAGCATCAGGAAGAAGAATCTCCGCTACTACGGTGCGAAATCGTCTTCACAATGCAGGTCTGTATGCAAGAAGACCAGTTGTGTGCGTTCCCCTCAACGGACGACAGCGAAGGAACCGCTTATGCTGGGCAAGAGAACATGTTTCTTGGACGCAGCAACAATGGGCTTCTGTGCTGTTCACAGACGAGTCCAGATTTCCAATGGAGAGTGATTCAGGGCGTCTACTGATCTGGAGGGAACAGCGCACTAGATACCATCAATCCAACACTGTTGAAAGACACAGTTATAGAGGTGGTGGAATCCTGGTTTGGGCAGGGATCTCGCTCGGTGGCCACACTGACCTGCATGTGTTCCATGGAGGAACCGTAACTGGTCTTAGATATCGGGATGAGATCCTTGATCCATATGTCCGCCCATATGCTGCTGCTATTGGTAACGACTTCATTCTGATGGATGATAATGCACGACCTAACCGAGCTCGGATTGTTGAGGAGTACATGGAGGATCACGGTTTGGAACGAATGGAATGGTCAGCTCGATCTCCAGACGTGAATCCGATAGAACAGCTTTGGGACTATCTTGGCAGAGAGGTTGCTGCTTTAAATCCTCCTCCAAGGTCGTTACATGAGCTGAAACAAGGCTTACTCCGTGTCTGGTCTTCGCTTCCTATTCCGGTGTCCGACAACTTAATAAACAGCATGGGAAATCGATGCCGCCAATGCATTCAAGTTAGGGGTGGACACATTCCTTATTAGAACCCATTTTTGTATTGTTTTTATGCCATTTTACCACATAACACTGTGATGTGCTGTTTTCTCCAAGAATGGACTTTTCCGCAGAGATTGCTTTTTTTGTTATAAATCGTTTTTGCAATGCACTTATACAAATTTCTATGACGCATTCAATAAAAAACTATTTAATGCACATATCCTCAAAATATTTTGTTTCTACATTCATTCATTTGCAAATTAGACACAAAAACCCGGTTGTACCTTAACTTTTTGAGGCCAGTGTAGATTCCATAAGATTTTATAGTCTTAAATGGTTCTTAAACGTAGATTCCTTCCAAAGTATTCGGAGGATTTTCGCCACACATCTCTAGTATTGTACAATAGTAACTTATGAAAATTATCCATTCACTTTTTATTACTATTTCGATAGTGCCTTTAAATCTTGCGTCGTAGCAAAAGTTATCCGAATCATTTTGTGCTCCCAGAATTAGGTTACAGACTTTCAGAGGAATGTGAATTGCACATTTTGCTCCGAAATGATTGGATGCGTTCCTCCACATTCCTGTTGAAATGAAGTATAGATCTCACTTTTTCCATCGCCTCTGTCACTTAGACTTGACAGCGAAGGGCTCTTCTATAAGACGGGCTTCTTCTATTTCAGAGACGAATGTCTAGAATTCTTAAAATAGTTCCCAATAAGACTGATATTTCCCATAAAATGTGATTTCAATTCTATGGTGGTAGAATATTAGGTCATCTTTGCATGACTTTTTTTGACGTGAGCGTTCGGAATTCAGTTAAGAATCATTTATTATGTTCTTCAATCCCTCTACAAAGTTATTTCCTATTTAAAAATAAAATTAATAAATTTTAAAAAAATTACAAGGTACAAAATCACAGAATTAGGAACCATTTTACAAAATCTGGAATATCCTTTTGTTAGAATTAATGTTTTCGCATTGTTCTTAATCACACACAAATACAAGTAGAAACTGTGTATAGTTCTTATTATGAAATAAATCTCATTCAAGCAAGAAGAGAATAATTAAGATATGTTTTTACCGATTGAAAATCATGGTCAAATGTGCCATCAACATATTTCTATTATTTCTGATTTTTTTTTAACATGGAAATTATGTATGTCATTATTAACAGAAATACCATGCGTTACAAAAACTTGTGAGAGAGATAAACTCTAAGATTGACTTAGTTAAATATATAAAATTTTTGTTTCATTAATTTAAGAAATGTTATATATAAAAAATATAAATAGATAAAATTGAATGAATTTTATTTTTTTTAATGAGAAAACTACAAAATTAACAAGTCCTATACAATGTGTTTTGTAATAAAGAAGAAAATACTGTCATAAGTGCAAATATAAGGAATTTAAGATAAATATTTTGCGATTTTTCCTGCGTGATAGAAATCTGAAGTATCAAACCAAAGTAGAATTACATTGCGTTAAAAATTACCTTTTATTATGGAACAATTCATGTATTTCTCAGATGAAGACGCGCGCGTATTGCATATGTATTTATCATTGTATTAGCGTACGTCGTGGTAGCGTAAGTCGAGTATTAATGTATTTCAGCCGGAAAAAATTTTTTGATCATATAGGAATGGCTTTTACAAGGAATGTCTTAAAAAAGAAAATGTTAATGTTTTGACATGGTCAAGTTAAGATCAAAGAAAAACTTTAGAGAGCATTATGTTGCAAAGTTTATGCTAATAATAAACAATTTTCATCTGCCAGTGAACAGAAAGTATGCCTCATAAAGGAATGTGACAAAATAATTTTTAATATGAACTGAACCACTCTCGGAGATTTGGTCAATTCTATAAAAGAACAGAATATTCAAGATTACCAAAACAAGTGGAGAATCAATATTTTTTCATAATTTTACTATTTTAGTCTGTCTTTTTTTGAAATCGGTGGTCTGATAATATGTTAAAATGAATTTTTTTTCATTTATTTCTAATATTTACGTATAACTTATTTTTTTTTCATCTTTTGCGCGAGACGCAACTTATTTCCGAAGTTAACTTTTACTATGGAATCTTTTAAATTTTACACAATACACAATTGATTGTACGTTTAAGAGAGATACGTTGCATGGAATAAATATGTATCTTAATTATTAACAATGAAAAAAATAAAATAAAATTCCTGTGACAAATTTGAAATCCCATTCATTTTCATTTTTATTTTTTAAAAAGTAAGTCAACTTTGCAAATTATCACTTTTTTTCTTTTATACAAAGGAACATTAAAATAAATGATCGAATTAATTCGTGGAAAAAGTATAGTAATATTACACTCAAAATGTACGAATAAAAAATTTCATTTTTCTCTTTCTTTCCTGTTTTATTTTATGAAATATTTGACCCATTTCTTTTAATTTCTACAGAAGATCATTAATCTGTTGTAAAAGAAATGTTTTCTTCTATTAAATAATTGCTGGAAAATTTCCTTAATTTTGTGCATAAGAAACAAACAAAAAAGGAATTTTAATTAGTGTTATTTACAAATCGGAATAGGATAAAAGAATAATTTGAATCACAACGTAATTAAAATCAAATAATATTCTAGGGGGAAAATTACATATTGCGTATGATTTAAGAAAAAAATTTATTTATTAATTATGTTATGATGAAAACCACTACAAGTTAATTTAACCATTAGTTACCTGAAGCTGAAAGAATGTGAATACTACGGGAAGTTCTGTTACTTGAATTAATTTACCTAGATGGTTAAATCAATTGATTCTATATTTTTTTAATGTTCCGTCCGATACTTCTCTAGAACGGCTATTTCGTGCATGCATGTTCTGTAATGTACTCCTAAAAACATCTGTAGTTGCATCTGGCAACACGCAAATTTTCTCAAAAGCAACTAAACCAACATTATTCCTTGTCACGAAAAGGCTAGTAGTCTGTTCCTGCGCGTAATTCAACGCTGCCTCTAACAAGAATAACTATGATAAAAAACACATATTTATACCGAATATTACAATAAATAACAGCGAAAAAGAGAAACAAAAACATCTGCTTTGAAAGATATTCGAGAGATACGCACGCGAGTTGACGTGCTGCGTAAATATCTGTCTTCGAACACTTGCAAAAATGTTGTTTCAGAACTCATATGCATACTTTCCTAATTTGTAGCTATTAAGTATACATGTTAGTGCTACCGACTAAACTTCAAACAAGTTGAGGTGTGATTCATCTTATTTAAGACAGAGGCGAGATTTGTCCGAATTTTCCGGAAATTACTGTAAATTGTTCCCCTCTGCCGATTCTCACTAACTTTTGGCACGTGCTGCCAAGTTGGAAAAGTTATTCATTAGGTAACTTTGACGTTGATTTGATTGAATATATTCTTTGAAAGAGTTTTTGTTCTTTTGGTTATTGTAAGTGTATTTGATTTAGGAACAAAATTTTACAGAGCCATTTTAGTAACGACTACTTCACATGCAATAGCAAAATTATATATAGGAAATACTTGTTTCTTTTCTTTTTATTTTTTAGTTCGTCTTAAAAAATATTTCCACATCATATAAAAAATTTAAGCAAATTAGAAGGAAATCAAGAGCTAAGATACAGTTTTAGAATGAAATAAATTTACCTCAGTTATTTTTCGCGCGTGCTGGCGCGCGTGTTCCATTATATGAATTACATATAACACAGAACATATAACAGAATATTTCAATTTGTATGAGTTATTTATATCGTGTTCAATTATACAAATTACAACACAGAACATATAACAGAATAAAATCAATTTACAACCAGTTACTTATCGTGCTTCATTATTTGAATTACAAATAACACCCAACAAATAATTCAACTTACATAAATTATTCATATTGTGTTCAGTTATACAAATTGCGTACAACACGGAACATAAAACAGAATAAAATCAATGTACATCAGTTTCCTTTTGTGTGGGCTCAATTATTTAAATTCCATATAACAGTGAACTATTTAAAATATTCAATTATTATTCCTTTTTATAGAATTATAATCATGAAAATTTTAAAAGTGTGAAACATTTTTTACAAACATTATTTAAAGAATTATTCATCAGTAATTTTTTACTATTATTTTATGAACTCTAAGCAATTCCTAAAGTAAAATACTGTAGAATTTATTTTTAAGAAACCATCAATAGTTCCAATGTTTCACTTGTAGAAATGGTGCATTTCTGGAAAAAAATGAATGAATCATATCCAGTTGTTTTACCTTCTCAGATGGCATCAACGGAGTTCTGAAAAAAGATTAAAGAAAGACCACTATATTTTATTTCCGAGGCTATTAAAGAAGAAATTTAATTTCAAAGATATCGTGGCTCAGAAGATTGGCTTTATGGGATATTTTTCCTTTACGTATAAAAACGAAAAAGATGTACACTATTTTCATTATTTTCTATTACTTTGATAGGAATAATATTAAACTATTTTTTAAATAGATTTCATTCCGTAGTTGATATTTTTTGGAAATTTCAGTTATTCCGGAAATGAATAAACTATCAGATTTTGTTGATTAAGTTTTGTTGACACTTTTTTTTTCATTTATTATAATATTAAAGCGTTATATTAATATTCTGTGAATGGAATGCTTTCCTGAAGTTAAATTCAGTAAACGAGAAAAATTACCATTTATATATTTATAGAAAGATAACTAAAATTTTGGCATATGTCTTGCTATATGATCTTTATATTGTTTACTTAGCGTTAAATTAGAATAGACAATTATTAAATATTCGTGGAAAAAGCAACTAGAGACATTGTGATATCTCGCTCTATTTGCTTACAGAATACAATGAGAATGGCCCTTTATGCGCCACCTGGACTCGAAATGGTTGTTATGTACAAAAAATAAACTACGCAGTTGACTAACATTTGAATATAAATTAAACATGTAAATATGAAGTATGGTCTTTGAAATCATTTTTAATAAATCTATTCACGTTGGAAATTTTATTCTCTTTTTTTATGCTATTATCGTCTGCTATATGATTTAATAATTTATATATAACTCCAATTTTTCTTATACTGTTTATTTTATTTACTTATATATTTAATCGTTTGGTATTATTAGTTTTGTTTCAAAAGCGGGAATCCGTGTTTTCTTTTAAGATTCTTGAGAAAATTCTTCTATTGATTGTCAGGATTCGAATTGATATGTGTTTCTGACATTTATTGGAAAACGCCGTTGCTCTTACTGATTGATTTCATTAGATTTTCAAGTCCTAAGATTTCTTTCAATCTTCTTAAGTGTACATACAGTGTTCCACAAAATTGTTCGTACACATGCAATATATTTCTTATAAAATTTAATGTTTTCAACTAATTAAAATTAATGTATTGTAATTGTAATTTTTTATGATTTCTGCAACTTATTCTTAATGGAATGACATAATTAATTTTCTTTAAAAATAGAATAACTATTTTTTTAAAATTAATAATCACAACAAGGTACTAAAAAATTACGCCACAAGTCTTCGTACACTTAACAAAAATCTTAACTGAGCTTTAAATATTGTACTTTTTTCTCAATTTAGTAATTAGTAGGATATCTTTTAGTGTCCACAACAACTGTTAAGCGTCTTGGTATAGATTTAATCAGTTTTTTGTACTTTCTGCATTGATTTTCCTCCATTCTTCTGTGACTATTGTTCTTACTTCACATTTTGTGTTTATTTGTCATGTTTTTTTTTACATCAAAGTCTCACCAAATACACTGCTCAAAACAATTAAGGTATCAAGCAAAAAAGTGAAGAAAACCGTGTGATACAGCCACGTATTGGCATACAATGCATAGTACACGCGTATCAATGCGCAATACAGAAAAAAGGCGTAAAAAATTTGAAATTAAACTTAATTCTTTGAAAATATGGAAAAAACATGAAAAGATGATTTAAGGCAACAATTTGATTACATGTAAACGATAAAAAAGGTACTGTTTAGACATGATGCATGAGTTTTAATAAGGCGTGGGGTCTCCTCGAACTGCTAAGACTGCTGCACACCTGTTTGCCATGGATGCGATGAGGTTATCGATCAGACTTTGGGGAATACTGTTCCACTCCTCAAGAAGTGCAATCTCCAAGTCTCGGACAGTAGCAGGCGGCCTTGATCGCGCAGCAATGTGTCGTCCGAGCATATCCCAAACAGGCTCGATTGGATTCAGGTCAGGAGAGCACGCTGGCCGTTCCATACGCTGTATTGTTTCAGCTTCAAGCATGTTCTCCACCAGACGAGCTCTATGCGGTCGGGCGTTATCATTCTTGAGAACAAAGGAATCTCCAATGGCTCCAGCGTAAGGGATGACATGAGGTCGAAGTATCTCGTCTGCATACCTTCGACCCGTCAAAGTGCCATTCTGAATGATATGCAGGTCCGTACGTCCGCCTATGCTGATTCCACCCCATACCCTCCAACCAGCTCTTCTGTATTGTGAACTTTCACGAACGAATGCGGGGTTATTTCGAGTGCCCTTGTCCCTCCATACAAGAACACGTCGGGTGTCACACTCTAGACTGAATCGGGACTTGTCTGTAGACAGCACTTGGCTCCAATCATGTTGCTCCTAATCTCGATGTTCAGCAGCCCATCTTCTTCGGGCCGCACGGTGGCGTGGGGTCAACGGAATGCAGACCATTGGCCTACGTGCATAGAGCCCTCCCTCATGAAGCCGATTACGTACTGTTTGGCTGGACACCCTTCGTCCTGTTGCCAAGAGCAACTGTCTTTGCAGCTGCGTAGCATTCTCTGTTCTGTTTCGACGGGCTGTTAACTGTATATACCGGTCATCAGTTGATGTAGTGGCGCGTGGCCGACCTGCCCCTGGTCGACGTCTAACATTTCCTGTTTCTTGGAATCGATTCCACAGCCTTGAAACAACACTTCTGGCGACTCCAACAGCGTCCGCGACACTACGTTGTGTTTGCCCGTATTCCAGTCTGCCTATAACACTCCATGCCATGGATTCCGGTAAATCACGTTGTTGAGACATTCTCAAGTAACCTAGTCTCAAAAAAAATACTGCGCAATCGAATTTCACAGTTACGGCAATAAAACAGACGTTTCTGCAACATCCCGATTTCTGCCCTTATCTCCTTTTTCTGGTTTTTGACGTCATGAACTTTGATTTGCATATAAAGTTTTCTTCTTCCGTTTCCTGGTAGGCTTTACATTATGGATGATTCATTTTATGTTATTTGTTGGTATACATCTTTGCTTACTTTTGTTAAAATCATGTGCTCCCCTAATTGTTTTGAGCAGTGTATGTTCTACAGAGCTAAATAAAGTCATTGGGGAGGTGTTTTCATAATTTTGGGACAGTTATAGAGACACCAGTGACGTATAAGGAGAGCAGTGCGCTTGGCGTCATTATGCTATTCAAAAATTAAGTTGTCACCAATATCCATATTTTGGGCGGTTTTAAAATCTCTCTTTAAAATATTTAAATAGAGCTCAGGATTCACAATACCATCAAAAAATACCAAATTACCTAATTCTGAGGCAAATTTACACCCCCAAGCCAGAACACCTTCACTTCAATGCTGAAGCATGGAGCTGGAAGAGTTCTTGTTCCACATAAATTCATAGGATTAAACTCCTTATTTTTTCATTTACAAGCTATTATAAACCCATTGGAACCAAAACTGTTAAATTATCTGCCCTTCCAATCAATTTGCTGTCAATTTTGAATTTCCTGAAACTTAATCCCAAGAATATAGTTGAATCAATAAAACATGAAGGTGGAAATGTTTTTGCGTGGGGTGTAAATCGGCCAAAAAATTAGGTAATTTAGTATTTTTGTTGATATTTTGAATCATTATTTTTATTTAAATATTTTAAAGAGAACTTTTATATTATCCGCCCAAAATTTGGATATTGGAAGCGACTTCATTTTTTAACAGGATAATGACGCCAAGCGCACTGCTCTCATTGTACGCCACTGGTGTCACTACAACTGTACCCAAATTATAAAAACACCCACTCAACCACTTTATTTAGCCCAGTAGAACATATTTGGTGAGATTTTGATGTAAAAAAAAGAAAACATGGCAAATAAACACAAAATGGGAAGTAAAAACAATAATCACAGAAGAATGGACGAAAATCGATGCAGAAAGTACAAAAAACTGATTAAATCTATACCAAGATGCTTAAAAATTATTGTGGACACTGAAAGATATCCTACTAAGTACTAAATTGAGAAAAAAGTACAATATTTAGAGCTAAGTTGAGATTTTTGTTAAGTGTACGAAGACTTTTGTGGCGTAATTTTAATAGCTTTTTGATTATTATTTTTTTTAAAAAATAGTTATACTATTTTTTTAAAAATTAATTATGTCATTTCATTAAGAACAAGTTTCAGATATCATTAAAAAAATTTTAAATAAATATATTAACTTTTATTAGTCGAAATATTAAATTTTATAAGAAATTACAAGTGTATGAACACTTTTGTAGCCCACTATATGTGTTTTTGTTTTTTACGTCTTTGTTTTAATTGAAAATTTTAGTTTATTCCACCTTATTTCGAGCACTGAACCACCAAAACAACAACGACAAATCGATCATATTGAAATGTAAAATTACAGACTATATTTAAAAAATTTTGGTATGTGATCCTTTTTAGAGGTGGTAGCAGTTGCTCAGGAATGAGGAAGCTGGGTATTTTAAGTCCAGATTTTATTCAATACACATACAACAAAAAGCGACGAAATACGGATACAAGCGGACAACCACACTCGAACATATACGGCAGTCTCAAAAGCATTCAACTTGCGGGTTCGGTTTGTAGATGTCAATTTTTGTGAATTTTCGTTGACCAGTAGCTACTAAAACCATATGAATTACAGTAAAGGCTTTTCTGATTGATCCTAATATGCGGGTGATGTAAGATTGTATGTTGATTTAAAAGGACTAAACTTTCAGTATTTTGTCAGATAAGATTGTGGTTGTTTTCTTTTAGGCGGATAAAATAGAAATTCGTAATCATGCGAAATCTTGGAGCTTGGAGGGTTCAAAACCATTAAAAATTAAAAGCCCTCTAAAGCAGTGGTTCCTAAACTGGGGCTCACAGACTCCTGGGGGTCCACGGAGTCTCTCATGTAACGTTGATATTTCCCTCTTCTGCAAACTCAGAAAGGCCACGAAGAAAAGTTGAAAGATGTGCCATAATAAACTAGATCACTAAATTGTACCCAAAGAAAAAAAACTCTTTAAGAGCTTATATTTTGATCAAGAATATTAATTCGGGAGGAATATTCAAACTCTTGGGGGGTAGCGATGCTGTTCTGATGCATTAAGAGGGAACACGGCGATGGGAAGTTTAAGAGCCGCTGTTCTGAAGAAAAAAAAATAAAGGGTCTTAGGGATGTGTTGAATTTGTCTCGAGATGTGAAAATATAAACAATTTTCAAACAGGTATAATTCTTTTAAATTTAAATTAAATAATTCAAATCTTTTACACGTTATTTACAAAGGATTATAGCTTCAAAAATACAAAATGTTTGAAATATAATCATAATTTTGAAAATTATAAGCATATGAAAATATGTAAAAAATATTAAATAATTTTTGCACGCTATTTTCTAAAATAGTAGCCTCAGATGTATAAAACTTCATAGAATTATAAAAGGTATCATACTCTTTAAACCCCATATCATTTAAGAATAATATATCTTTTGCATTTCAAAATATTTGAAATGCATTGAAACTTTTTTAAAAATTTTGAAAATTTATTTTTTAAAAAATATTATTTATTAATCTTCTAATATAAAATTACTACAGTGTAATAAGGATACATTTAACTTTATAAATCAACTTATATCTAGTAATTAAAGCTACTATTTTAGAAAATAGCATGCACAACGTAAAACTTAATTAATATTTCGTGTAGAAATGTTTCTTATTTTCATATGCTTATAATTTTCAAAATTATGATTGTATTTTAAACATTTTAAACTTTTCTTCCTTTATAAATAATGTGTAAGAGATTCGAATTACTTTATTTTAATTTCAAAGAGTTATATGTATTTGAATATTGTTTATATTTTCAGGCCTCTAGAGAAAGTTAACACCCCTGAGACGCCTTAAGAAATTTACTATCATTATAATAAAAATATATATATATATATATATATATATATATATATATATATATATATATATATATATTAATATATGTAATACATAGTAATATTTTTATATTTATACTACGTTAAATATTTCAAACTCACTTTTGTTTTCTTTTAATATATTCGAGTGAGGGAGTGTTTATTAACGCCACACTCTGAAGAAACGCAAAGGTCTTTGGGGATGGACGTATAACTTTGAACCAGGTACAAGTGACGAGGACGACACCCGAGGTGGCATCCCTCTCTCCAAACTACCCCACCATACCTAAGGGAGAATTTTGAGCATCGTCTCGAAGATTCGACGCAGCTGAACACAAGTTCGTGTCTTTAAACCCTATGCCACCTCGATCAATTAAATACATGTTAGTGAGAAGATTCTTGCCATCGGCAATATATAGAACACGACAGTATACAGAAAACAGGTCAAATTTTGTCTTACATATCCAGTTTAATGCTATTTCATTATTAAATTTGTACTTGATTTTTTTAAGTGGATAGCACTGGGCCTGTCGCAGTTCAATGTAAGCTTTTATTTAGAAAGATGTATAAGAGGAAATTACTTACCTTTAAAGAAAGGTCAGTTGATTTACTTTCGTCGAATGCCGCACACCTTTCCCCAATTTATATCTCTTTATACCCCAGTTAAAAAATCTTACAAGGGGAGGACACGCATTTGGGGATGAGACTTTGTGTAACAGTAGTACTGCTACAGGGTATTCAAACCCCAATGTAATTCCGCCGAATGGCCAGTCAATTCCGAAAAAACAGTGTTCGAAATTCATACTAAGCTTATACACAAGTTATTTTCTCCCTGCTACATCGTCGCAGTGGCATGATCGTCAGCGTATTGGAGTACTATCCAATGAACCGAAGTTCGACTCATGCGAGCACTAACTTCGTTTTTATTTTTTTCTCTAAAATTTATTTTTTTATTTATTTTGAGAATTAAACTATTTTATTTTTTAAAAAAAGATTCACATTGATTTTACTTTTTTAAACACAAAAACAACTAATATATGGTATAACTACAATTACTTCTGTCATTAAAATCCAATTAATTGTATTTTTAAAATTATTCTTTACACCTAAATGGCCATAAATTTTTACTTCCATTTTTAACAAACCGATTTTGATCCAGAGAAATGCAGCTGTTTTTAAACAGCAGGTGTTATTCTCATAAGATCAAAGTATTTTTTAAAAAACAAAGAATGCTCCAATAAAATGAGAAATCAGTAGGATAACGGATTTTGGTTTCTGCTTAAAATATTTTGCCATTTTACCCCTGTTTTTACAATATAACCTTGTTAGTTAAAAAACATTGTTCTTGCGGTAATTCTTCTTTTATTAACTGTGCTATATATCAAAAAATGAATTGTTTTGAATGTTTTTATGATAATTATCACTCAGGTTCTTGTAAGTAATAAAAAAAAAGCTATGTAAGACAAAGTTAACTTTTACTTATATTTCTTTCTTTCTTATTATTTAATTTATTTTTACTTTTTTATAAGTATTATTATCGTAACTATTAGTTGTTTTGTGTTTTAAAAAAGTAAGATAGTTGCTATAATTACATAGAATATCATTTAAAAATGAATGAATCTTTTTTTAAAAAAATAAAATTATTTAATTCTGAAAATAAATAATAAAATAAATTGAAGAGAAAAAAAAGAAGTTCGCGCTCGCGCGAATCGAACCGCGGTTCTTTGATAGTGCTCCGATACGCTGACGATCATGCCACGGCGACGCTGTATCAGGGAGAAAATAACTTGTATATAAGCTTAGTATGAATTTCGAACGCTGTTTTCTCGGAATTGACTGGCCATTCGGTGGAATTACATTGGTGTTTGAATATCCTATAGCAGTACTACAGTTACACAAAGCCTCGTCCCCAAATGAATTTCCTTAGTCGCGCCCTCTCCTTGTTAGATAAAACAGATACTGAATTACTTCTGTTTAGAAAAGTTTTATATTAAAGCCTATCCATTAAAATAAAGTTTTACTAAAATCAATTATGAAGCTAAAATCGGCAACATTTATAGAAATGTTCATATATATATATGGTGAACGAATAGTATTTCTCTGATTATAAAAATACATTACAAAATAACCTTTTAATGTAACAAAGATAGTTTTGGATCACTAAGTAGGTCAGATTTAGTTTTTCTTCTTTTTTTCTGCTTTAAATGATCGGAATTCTTCAATAATGACTGGGGAGCATTTCTGAGGTCGATCTCTCTTTCGGCAGAGATGACACTGATTCAAGAGAAAGATGATGTGAGCTTTGGTTTTGCGAAACGAAATCACATATTAATATTCAGTGTAAATCTCGGCGTGGTTATGGGAGCAAACCTCTTGGTGCAAAGTTAATTAAGCTATAGTATGAAATGTTTAAACAAACTGGGAGCGTAACAGAAGCCACCAAGAATCTTCTCTAAGAACACTTAATGGGAACTGGAATACCCCCCATAGACGTATATACTCAACCTTTTTTCTGCTGGGCCGCATACATAAGTTAGCCATTTTACGCGTGCCGCAACATGAGGAAAATGGGGGAGGAGAGGTGGAGAAATGCTTTAAGATCAAGATAACATTGGAAATTTAAAATGTGGAAAATTGATCATAAAATTATAATTCCTGTTTTGGTTTTTTTTTAATTATTATTTTTTATATTTTTTATTTTTGTTACTAACGCTAAATAAGAAGCATTTAAGAAACACTCCTTCACAATTTATGCATCAGTAAACGGATTCATATGATTACCAATAATGTAACAAACTTCATGGATATTTGTTACGCTGTGATATTACCTCTGACAAACCACTTTGTTGCTGTTGCAAGGATTATTCACAAAAAAGCCTATTCATCACCTCTTGAAAGAGATCTTCGAGTAAAAGTGCCACCGAATGATTCCTGCTTATTGGTATTTTTTAAATACCGCACTTTCGTGACAAATCAAACAATTAATGATCCCTGTTTTTTTTCACTACAAAATAGTCAACTTCCAAATCGTCTAGAAACGATATTTTTTCTTCGAATATTTTTCGCTTGCAACATATGAAAGATAGTTAAAAATTATTTCCACCCACTGGTCATTCTGCTGTTGTCTGTTATCACTAACCGTAACTGTTCCAAATAGATAAAGAATATCAATTCGTAACAGTACGATACCGACAGCAAAAAGCAAAGTTGATATGTTATATTTCATGACGAAGAATTTCCCACCAAAGTTTTTATACAATGTTCTTAAATAAATAAATTTCTCAGAGCAATGGGCCACTTAAAAAGTCTCGGTGGGCCGCAGGCTGAGTATTGCAGGCCTAGACAGCTCCTGGCCTAGCAAAGGGACAGATTTTGTGATATATTAACAAACATTTGTCTGTTTATAAAATTTGGAAAACAATAAATATTTATAATGAGGGGGATAGAATTTCAGTTCATCCTATATAAACTATGAATTCTAGTAACATTTACCTTACAAATTCATTTTCTTTACGTTTATTCTAGTCACACAAATTACCTATGCAAGAATAATCATTGTTGACCCAACATCCATAAGCTTTGAACAACCTTATTAAGAAAAGAAATATTTCGTTTTCCAGTCAGCGCGACCGGTGTTTCTATACTCAGTCGGAAACTTGGATTCTAAGCGACATCTCCATAGAACAAGTAATTGATTTAGCCGGTTTCCGAGGAAGGAAACCTTCCACTGTGAACCGAAACCTGATCTAATTTCCTGGCCCCGAGTGAAAGTTTCTTTTAATTAACGTTGGGAAGTATTTACTGAAGACGACCGCCGGGTAAATCTGTTGTTGACTGTACCCTCCGCCGAGAGTTCAAACCTTTCCACTCACCCAAGTAATTATTATTCTCAACAGAAGAATTGTGGGTTAAGCGAACATGTTCCACCATGTAATTTCCCTTGTAGTCACCCACCCTTCGGAAATCTTTGAAACACAGCAAAGTCAAATACAAGGTGGGAGGTGCTGCATAATTTGATTCTAAATAGAACGCATTGTTGAAGTATCGGCAGTGAATTAAATTGCTATAAAATTAAACTTATTTAATTTGTTTTGCATTAGGTTTGAATTTATCAGAGTTTATATCGAATATATTTGCTGTAAGACGTGAAAATTGGACAGTTTAGAGATATTAAATTCGCATTATATATAGCAACAAATACTTTGCGTCAGTTAAATACCAAATTAAAACCGTACAAATAGTTATCAGGAAAGTTTTTGAACAAAATTTTTCTTAGATTCTTTTCTATAAAGACATCCAATCTATATTCGAAAAGAAATTTACTTATAAATATTGTAGTTGAGAAATGGTGCAAACTTAAGTTGTATCCCTTCGTCTATTTTCGTCGAATCCAAAACCGCCTCAGAGGCCATGGTGAATGAGTGTTTATTTGTATAAGTCGCACTATTAAATAATTAGAGGGCTCTTCGGGGACCTCGTAATTTTAAACTGCAATCAAGTGACGAGAATGTCACCCGAGCTAGCCCCGCCTTCTCTAAGTCATCACACTTCGCCAATGGGAGTCACTACATATTTAAAGTGCATCAGCCCCTCCCCACCACAGGACTTCAGTGGTAATAGGATTAGAGCTCAAGACCCTCTGACCACGAGCTCCTCGCCGTGACTTTTAGGTCGCCGCAGCCACCAAATTTAGTGCTGAACAGCTAATAATGAAAAGTCATTGCTGGGCAATTGCACATACTGTGAAATTCATTTAAAGAGAAATTAAGGTCGGAAATATTTTTCGTGTTAAAGGCTACTGCGAAAAAACAACTTATATTTATCAAGATATTAAGTTTATTAGAGTACATTTTATTTACATAGATATTTATATATGTATGTATTTTTTTAAATCAATTAAAGAAACATTCACAAGAACCTTGTGAAATTTAATGCAAAATTTTCAAGCTTTTTGAAGAAAAACACATTTGTTGAGTTTTTAGAAAATGATCAGATATTTTTCTTTGCATTGCCATTTTTACCATCAAATTGTCAACAAATTGTCATATGTCGTCCATTTTTTTATTCGTTTCACCATTGGAATATACGTCTAAATAACTGCGCATACTTTTCACGATGTTTCCCATTTCGGATGACGTGAGAACAGGAGCTGCATTATATATATATATATAGTCAGTTCATTTTCTTCGCCAGAATCCGCATTAATGATATTTTTTGTGCTTTGAACAAACACCAAAATGTCTTTGTCTGCCGTAATTGGGGCTGCACGCATTTGCATCCTCTACTGCTACGAATTATCCCAATGATACAGTAGGACAATCCAATAATACAGAAACATTCTCAAAGACTTCAAAAAGTGCCGGCTTAGTTTCAACATCCTCCTTCTCCAGAAGGGAAATCTTTTCGTTTTGAGCAATTTTCATTTCGTGTTAAGAGAAAAAAAATGTATGAAAATACATAGTATTTTGACGGAACCGTTGTATTATTTCGTGTTAACGTTTTTTCCTCTTTCACGTTAAACATATTTCTCTGTATTCTGATCTTTTGAGAGTTTTAATTAATGTTTTAATTCAATTATTTTCATCGTGTGGAACATTCTGAGAGAAAGAGGACACTTTCAAAATACTGCTTAATTTATCATGCTTATTAAGTTAGAAAAGGCTTATATACATGAGACTATAGGCAATTAAGCTTAAAATTTTAAGCCAAAATCACATGAGTAGGCCAAAAATTTAAACAGACTTTATATTCTCCTAAGATTTATACCACACTTGAGTAGCACTACGGTTCTGAAAGTGCCTCGCCTCCGAATATGTTGCATTACAGTCTAATTTGGATCTAGAGACTTCAAACCATTTTCTTTCCTTTCTTATAATTCACAACTCTGCGACAAAGCTACAACAGTTCCAACAATTAGCAAAACACACAGAAAAAATATAAAAGATTTTAATAAAAGAAACAGCAAAATATTTCTGGGTTTGAATTTAATGCTGCGACATGTTTTTTGTTGCTAAACTCAGCTCTAGGAAATATTTTCTCACAAAGCAAAATTTTTCTAAATTAAATTGTACTCTTTTTTTTAAAGTTTACTTTCAATGTACCAGTACCAAATACTCCGTCTAAAGGAATTCAAAGGAAAAAAGTAAAACCTTTATCAGATTAGCAATTTTTAAAGCTATTTACTTTTACTTAGACATTCCATGCAAGAGTAGTAATTTTTAATAAACGCTCTGCCTTATTCAAATAATCTATTTCCATATGTACATTTAAAAGACGCAGGCTTTTCTTTCAAAAGGGCTTTGAAGTTTTCCACTTATTCTTATTTTAAGTCCTATAAAATAAATTTTTTTGGATCAATACTTCATATACGCTTTCATCTTGTTATTTTATGTCAACAGCAGCTGCAAGTCTCAAAATAGTTTTAAAGAAAATTTACTTACTTCAGCATCCATTGCATCATTTCAAAAGATCATATTGAAATCTTTTTTTACTTTTTCTTTGAGTTCTTTTTTGGGTCTGATTCGTTGCATCAAAAAATAGAATAGTGTTATTGCTTTATTTTAATATATCCTGAAATATAGTCGCGATAAAGGTTTTTTGTAAAAAAACATTTTAAAAGCATTGTTTTCAATGAGCTAGCCATCTCCAAGCCACACAGCAGGGTCTTCCATGGCATTGAAGAACTATTCATTCTTTTTAGGTTATTGTTATCTAAGTTCTAGTATAAAGCTTTTGATTGTATTGAAGTATTCTTATAGCGTGTGTTCGTCTCTTGATTTAAAACGAACAAGATTTCAATTTCAAATACAGAAGTATATTTAACATTTACGCAACTGAAGGCCCCTTCGGAGTCGATTTCCTCAAACACCATTTCCAACGTAACTTTGCCCTACAAAAGAAACGTACCAGCCCAATTCTAATTCTGAGATCTAACAACTGAAAAACGGGATTTTTTTTATCTATAACGTTGTTGCAATTTCCTTGCGAGCAGTTTTCAGAAAAACCCGCTTTTAGTATATCGCTACCCAACAAAATAAACATTATTTGAAAATTTCAAAACTGTGCGTCTAATTTCAAAGATGGGAATATTTATCTACAACGCCCTCTCAACTTCCCTTGAGTGTCAATTCCCGTAAATCCTGTACTTAGCGAATCTCTAATTAGCAAATTATGCATTATTGAGAAATTTCAAGTCTGCCAACGGGATAGTTAAAAAAAACTGGATTTTTTTTTCTATAACGCCTATCTGCTTTGAGAATCAATTTATGCAAAACCCTTTGCGTACAAGATCTCTTCTCAATAAAAGGAACATGCCTGACAAATTTCAAGTATTTTTATCTAATACTTAAAACATCTTCTTATGAGTGAGTGAGTGAATTAGACAGTTGATTTTCTCCTGTATAAAGGGTGGTTCCAAATTCATGGTACAAACTTTAAGGGTAGGTACAGGACATTGTAGCAAGCATTTGTTGGAAAGGAATGTGTGGGGGCAAGTGACGTGGTGAAGCACAAACATAAAAAAAGGAAAGACAAAGTGTTTATTAAAAGCGTCGCTGATAAGTGTAATGTTTATAACAATTGTTTAAAATTATGTCTACCAGTAACAATACATGCTTGACAGCGTGGGTGGAGTGATTTGTGTACACGTTCAAAGATACATACGTAACGCAGCTCTGTTGTCACTAATCCTCCCGTTGGTGTGGTGTGGTAGTTAGGAGAGGGGGGTGCCAGCTCATGTGTCGTCCACGTCACTTGACCATGTTTCAAAACAGTGTGACGTTAATATTCAATCAATCAATCTGTTGTTACCACTTGCATGGCCCTTAATGTCTGTTTTTTTGGCATATGTATATTCTCCTACCGTAGACGACAGCTCATTTGCAAATGGCGCTTTACCATACTGAGATGCATCCTGCTGAACGACGGCTAGACATCTACTGCCCCTACCGGTAACGCAATCAACCGATAACTCTGTTTCTCTTTACTTTTATTTCCCCTGTTTGCGCTTCACCGTGTCACTTGATCCATACATTCCTACAATAAATGAGTGTTAGGAAGTCCTTTATCTATCTTTAAAATTTATATCATGAATTTGGAAACAGCCTATATAGAGAGATTTACTCCCCTCTTCAAAAAATTATTTTCTTATTAATTACTTAATTCTTTAATGAAAAGAAAAATAACAATTTACACCTAAGAAATAGGCAACAACATCTAAACTTTTTTACGCTACATGATCTTCTTGTATTGTGGATTGAAGATTTGAAACCAAAATGATCCTGTTCCTCGAGCTTTAATGCAATCACATTCTTCTTTTTAATGTTATTATTTTCCTAATGCTTATTGTTTATTTCATACACAAATAAAATAGAAATTACCACTCTTGCGTGATCCCTTGAGAGAAAGACGTAATAGTTCTCTCGACACAAAAAGGAAATATCCAATGTCTTTCCAAGCAGGTCTATTACGTCTTATTTGAAAGCTTTCTTCCCAAATATTTATCTCTATCGAACCTTCTTTCTTGCAGCTAAATTTAAGCCACCTGTCAACGGTGTCGATGTCACTTTCGTAAAAGAGAAAAAGGATGAGATAACTAATACTCACCTCTGTTACCCTCTGTCCATCTGACAGAAAAAGTGAAATGGACACAGACACTTCAATACAACATTTAGCCCCAGTATTGAATTGTCAAACAAATCATCAAAGGGTTTTTTGTAGAGATGAATGTTTGGGAACTTTTAGAACGGTCGAGTTGACATAAAGTCCGTTAGAAAGAGACACGTTTCTTTGGCGGAATTGAGAATCGTATAAACTAGTGCTGAAGCAGGATGATGTATCTCTAGAAATGCAGTCTCGACATTTTTGGAATGGGTTATTTCTTTGCAGTTTCAGAGCATTTTATCCTTATTTCTTTGCTTATTGTTTGTATTTATTTATCAATAGTTGTTTTAGTTTTTCTTAATCGTAATTGTTTATTTAATTGGTGATAAGATATTAAATATTTTGATTTTAAATTTATTTACCACGCAGGGTTTTTTTGCGGATCATTCTTTTCAAAAAATTCCTTTTTCAGTTCCTACTATTAGTGCACACTCTCCCTATATATATTTATTTATTAATAATTTTCAAATTTTCAATCGTTGATAAAACATTTTTTATTTATCCACTGAAGATCAAATACGTTTCTTGCCTTCTAGGGAATGACACTTTATGTTAATACAGTTTTTTCAAACATTAATTCACTAATTAAAATTTGATTAATTATAGTTTAAAAGAGAGAGATATTTCAATCGATATTATTCTTCTAGATGGCAGCACGATGGATAAAACAGGTTTTGTTGAATTTGTGATGAAGATTTATCCTAACCTGAATAATCATATTCTAGTTAGATATCAGCATTCCTTTTACACTATGTGTGTGGTTTTAAGATAAATTCTTATCTATTATATTAATTTTTTATTAAAAAATGTAATTACAAATTTTATGCAGCTACAAAGGTCTTATTTAAAAGGTGTTTTGCCACTTAATATTGGGATTCTATATCATATATATATGTTTTTATACATATTCATATTAACTATAATTATTTAATAAAAAGTAACTAAAATAAAATTTTTCTTTGTTGGCCTAAGTAGGAATTGACTTTATTTATTTCTTGTATTACTTGTGTGTGTGTGTGTGTGTGTGTTATATATATGAGGGATTGAATCTATATGCAATTTAACTTTCTTGCAGTGTTTTACTTTTAAAGAAATTAATGTATTTTCGTAATTTTACATCAAATTAGTAATCAAAGATATATAAATTCATCTCTCTCTCTCTCATTCACAAATAAATTAAACCAATATCTAATATTCTTTTACATTACATGTTTGAAAATTTTACTTCATTTCAATAGTAAAATATTCGCTTGTTACTTACAGTGTTGAACTTAAGTGAAAGGGCATGTTATATGTTTTTAAGAAAAAGGGGAGTAAACATTGACAATTCATTATTTTTCTATCCAAATATTGTAGTTATTATTTATATCATTTTTCGAGAATTCTAAAAATGACTATAAAATTTTAAATTAGAATTTAAATCAATAAGATCACAAAATATAACTGTAACCCCCCGTTGTTTAGATTCTTCCCATATTAACAGTAGAGAGACTGTCGCTCCCTCTGGCGGACAGAACAATCTTCAGTAATGGCCAAGTTTCGGAACTGTAAGGATGTACGAGCATGCGCTCCGATCCCCTTCAATTCTATACTAACTCTATTAGTTCTCTAGTTATGTATGTAAATGTTTGTTTGTCTAATAAATGTGTTTAATTAACTAGTGGACTTTGTAAAGAACCCTTTCCCCGCGTGTCCCTTTATTACCCTGAGTCACATCCCCTCATAATTTGGCGCCCACCGCGTCATATAACTAGAATTTCTAAACTTTCACTTTCGTTCTCCATTTTAAAAAGGGTTAAGAAATTCTAGTTATATTTTTAAACGAAACTAAAATGGAGAACGAAAGTGAAAGTAGAGTGATTAAATTATTTGAATAAAAAATGCAGTCAAAAAATATTTTGTGCCGAATCCCCTGTTTATCATAGCAGCTTTGAGCACATTTGTCATAGAATTAAATACATTTCTGTTGCTTGAGAAAAAACTGCTCCCTATATTCTTCTAGAAAAAGGGTTTTTTAAATAGTCCATGTTCACAGTTTATATAAATACGTACAATATGTTTCCTTATTTTATTTTCAAGTTCTTTCAACAATTGTTTGATATGATATAACTCAGGAAATTAAGCTAGATGTTAGAGAATTTGAAACTGATGATAAAGCAATTACAGTCGGACAATGTATGCCGTACCACGTATCCCAAAAATAACAGTTGATTTGATAAATCAATTAAAAAAGAACTGAAGGCGGTTCACAAAAAAAAACGATTTGCTGCATTCTGCTTCATATAATTATTCTTCATTCTTCTATCATAGCCTCTACAAGTTTACTAGCCATTTTCAAATTCTTGATGAACTAAGCAGAAATAGTCAAGTTTTTAGCTCGATAATAAAAGACAGGTAATACAGTTCGATCATATAGGTTAGCGTTTCTCAAACTGTTGAGCAAACTTCCTTACGGGGGAACGAGCCTATTGAAAAGCCAGAAACAAATGATTATTTGAAAAAATTATTAATTTACTGAATGTAAAAAAACAAAAGACATTCTGACAAAAAAAGGATGAAATACACATTTAAACTGATATAATACACTGTATCAGTACTGTATTTATGATTAATTTAAAAACACTAAGTGTTGAATAAGTTTACTAACTATCAGTTACTCGTTGGGCTTGTAGTATATGAATTTTACTCAAAAATGAACACTTGTCTTCAAAATTTGCACGGTTGGTGAATAATCCCTTAACTGCCGATTAAATATTATAGGATTCGCTCCCCACTGTCACCGTTTTCCACGTACGCACGCAATGTTTTGGAGAGGGGGTGGAGGGAGAGAAAAGAACTGAATACGTAATATACCGGATGGGCGGAATTTTTTATTAATTTAACATTTAAACAATTTTAAAAAGTCACTCATCTGGTTTAGTCTTCAGCGACGCTAACTGCTGTGCCTTACAGCTTGGGTTTGAATCCCCTACAAGGCACAGATGTGTGTAAATGTATAGTGCCTTCGCGGCATGAGGGGAATCTAAATAGCCGTCGAGCTGCAAGTCCTCTTGTGAGTGTGCTGGGAGGCCAGTGACCGCCCCAGGGTATTCTCCCCCAAAATTTGGGTGGAACGGAACTAAATCGTACTGTCACCTGTAGGGTTCTCAAAGCTACGGCTAACGACAGGCGTACATCTACCGCCACGATGAATTTCGTGGGCCTGGATCTGACGCAGTCGAGATCAGGTGGCATAAGAAACAACAACAGAAACAAACTGAAATAAAGTGGCACATTAATATTTAATTTTAGCAATATTATGGTACTGGAACCGCAGTTAATCAAGATATTGTTTTTAACTTTTCTACATAATTTCAAGGTCCACGCTATTATTGCGTTTACTATTGACTTTCAATTACATACAAGTGGTCGTGGTAGCCTAGTGGTCAAGGTCACGGACTCGAGGTTGGTGGGTCATTAGTTCGGGCCTAGCACCGCTGAAAACTCACCGAAAAACATATGTTGAAGCTGAAACGTCCTCCCTTTAACCTGATATGTAAATTAGAACACGGGGTAGCCAGCTCAGGATTCGTCCTCGTCACTCGATAATAGTTCGAAAAGTACGATATCCTTCACCAATAGCGCTTTCGTGTTGTTTTATAGGGTGGTGATAATGCTACCCTCACTCACATAACATCTATGAAGCCATGTTGAAGGCTTTAGCTTAATTATTCTACTTAAAAATATTTAATTTCGCTAAGCATGTAGGCAAAAATCAGATACAATCTGCAACCAACAAAATTTAGGCATTTATTTTCATAATTAAATTTGTTGCTGTTTTAGAGCATCTATTTACAAGTAATCATGAGAAATTCAAAGCAGTTGTAAAGGAACAAGCCATTAAATTGAAAATCCTTCTTACAAAATAATTCCAAACGTTCTACAAAAACAAAAGACTGTCTAAACAACGATCACTTGAAAATTCCGTCCTAATGACTCCTTTACGGCCACAAAAACAAATGTTTTTAAAATACGAATTGTTTTCATAATGGTCTTGTATGCTTCGATGTAGAGCATTTGAGTCCCATCGAGCCAAATGGACGTGACATGAGATTTCGAAAATGATGCGCTTCCAATTTACTTGATAGAAGGCAGAATTCTTTCGGTTTCGTCACAGATATAAAAAGAAGCACTGCTTCGTTTCTTTAGGAAAACAGTCCGAATGTCATTACTCGCACCGCCCCCATTATCTCGAACAGAAAAGGCTTTTGTGAGTTCAACTGAAATCACAAGAAAACCATATATAGTTTTCATTTCGTCGCCAAATTGGCTGTGAAAGTGAGCCAAGTCCTTCCTTTTAAGTTAAACTGGGTGTTTTTTTCATTTATTATTATTATCATTCCATACTGTTTATGTATTTCTCCCCTAAATAAATTGGGCTTTTTTCACAAGCGTTGAGACCCTGAAGTGTAAAAGGGAAAGGTTGAAACAAAAGTATTTCTGATGCAAGATGATTCAAACCCTTCATGATTCAATTTCTGCTTGGAAATATTCGGAATGAATTGTATTTTAAGTAATTAGTATTAAAACAATATTTAAAAATGGTTTTATAATTTAATCTTGTAATATTTCATTGAAAGAAAGATTAAACCTTTCGGTTTAGAGAATATTTTTACATCAAGTTATTTCCAGCTGTTGATTAAATCAACCAAATGAGGTTAAGTTGAGTTAAATTGTATTCGAAACTTTCATTTCAAGTGAACTTGTTTCAGATTTTAAGATTGTATAGAGCGTATATGTGTGTGTGCGATTAAACAGTTATTTAGATTACGTAATTAAATATTTACAGAATATCTGGCAAAAGCTTATGATTGCTTATATGACTAATTTAATTCCACTAACATCATTTTATTAATATGTACTTAAATGAAAAATTTGAACACATAAAAGTATTGATTCATCATGTATCTCTAATCAACTAAACCACTGTAGGCGAGGGATAATAATCAAGAAACCATGGCCAGCATTCTTTCAATCATGTCGTAAGGTAGCCTATTGGCTATAGCCATGAATTAATAGCCAGCATGTTGTGAGTGACTCCACATTAAATCTGTTGTGACTCAATTGCCTCCCGTTGGTGTGGTGTGGTTTTTAGGAGATATAGGTGCCACACTGCGCTGCCGTCCTAGGCACTTGACCGAGCCAATAATTCCAATGCTGTTTATAGTGCACGCATTCATATAACTCACGCTCTCACTCAATCACTATTATATTGTGTTTGAACAGAGGAGGCAACGATTTTCCACTATTAGCTACATAAGAGACATGTGGTGATGCTTTTCGATTTAACGAAATGGTCCGATAATAAAGCATGTAAATATATTAATTGTTTAACTACGACGCTCTTCAAAACAACATTAGGGCTGTTTGTGACGGTCCTTGTAATTTGAAACATCGGATAAATGGTGAGGAAAACTGACCTGAAATCCATTTCTCTAAACATCAACCCCATGCAAACATGAGAAATTTCTCAGCGTCATCCTATTTTAGATTAATCATTCCCCTAGTACTAGAACTTGAACACACACACACACTACTCGGTAGGCCTTGGCTACGAGTTCACGACTATCACTACTTCGCTGAAGTGGCTGGAAAATTTCCTTATTGAAAAAGTTTAGAATAGCCTAAAATCACAATAAATGTAGCTTAATATGTTGAAGCTGGCCAAAAGGTTTAAATTGATGGTACCATTAAAAAAATTAAAACATGTTTTGAATATTTTACAATTAAAATAACAATTTTTAAAACTTTGAAAATTACTGTTTGAATAATAAAAAAATACTTATGCTTGTAAGGTTTTGTAAACGGGGGTGGGGAAGAAATTATCCATCTCCATCCAATAACATATATAATCCTCTTTACTCTTTAGATATTTCCAATTTCTTTTATACTGACTTTTTAATTTGTTTTCCTTTAACTTTAAAAACAAACATCGCGTATCTATTCCACATCTAATCTCTCTCTCATCAAATCTTTTTTTTTTCTTTTTTTTTCCTTTATCAAAGTGAAAACTTCTGAGTCAAATTTCAAAAGAAAAAGTCTGTTTTGAAAATCTATCATTGAAGAATGATAATCTTGAAAGAAATGTTTAACTTTTTTGTTCTTTAAGGTTATTTAATATCTTTGAAAAATAGTTCGGAAGACAGACACAGCGCGGCCCATTTTTCTCTCTTTCTTTAACATTATACATTGACTGTTCTTTTTGTATACCGTCGGTTTGGTTGAGTTAAGAGTCCGTACTGTGGTGATAAGACTTTTTTCAATTTAATACTTTCCCCATTTTTGCTGTTTATTTAGTTAGTTTGTACTCGCTTAAAATAATAAGTAAGAAACATTGAGGAAATAAAGTAAGGTTTCTTGAGTCAATATTCTGGAAATTTTCAAATTTACTGATGAATAAAATTTTATAAAGCTATCTTTATTTTCCTTTATTTCTTTCTCATTCTTTTAATCTTTAAAGATTTCATCAATCATGCTAAACTGAATTTATCGTATAAAATTTCTCTTTTGGACATTTTAAACCTTATATTTCGTAAGGAGCTCTAATTGCAAACTAAAACACAAAAGAATTATTATAATACCTGTATAAAAGAAAACCATTGCACTGTTTTCAAACACAATGGGGTTTTTTCAGTTCCAAATAAGATTGGTTTGATAATTTGCTGAAAACTTTATTTACTTAAGGAAATATTTTTGTTTTTTATTTCTTTTTCCACTTGACTATTACACAAACACTTCATTGAACTGTACATTCAGTACATGAATTCATTTATATTACCTTAAATTTTAAATATATGGGAATTTTTTGCCATCCATATGTTATATATATATATATATATATACACTGACCTCAAAAAGTTAAGGTACAACATGTTTTTCGAAGCTCACCATAAAAGAATGGCAGTAACAATAAAAGGCATAGTTTACATGAATGATAATAACGAATTTTAAAAAACATTAATGCAAAAACGATTGCTCTACCACTTTTTATTTTATAGAAAAGAACGTATATTTATGAGTGAGAGAAAATATGCAAATATCAAGCTTTCTACTTTGTGTGTAAGTTGTGTTGATTTTTAACAGTTGTTGGCAGTTTCGGTGACAATAGTCAATAGAGTTTACTCAGAGACGTCGATTACCCAATTGTTAAGGTGGCGGGCAGTTGGATGGATGGAAATGGGATTGTCGCAGGCTGATGCTGCTAGAACGTCTCAATGTGTCTCGTAGTGTTGTTCAGCGACTTTGGGATCAATACCAATCCGAAGATTCTGTGTCCAGAAGACCTGTTCCAGGCCGACCACGAGCTACAACACCTGCAGAAGACCGTTTTCAGCTCTTTCGGCACGAAGGAGAAGAACCACTATAATTTCAATCAGGAAGAAGAATCTCCGCTACTACGGTGCGAAATCGTCTTCACAATGCAGGTCTGTATGCAAGAAGACCAGTTGTGTGCGTTCCCCTCAACGGACGACAGCGAAGGAACCGCTTATGCTGGGCAAGAGAACATGTTTCTTGGACGCAGCAACAATGGGCTTTTTGTTCACAGACGAGTCCAGATTTTACAATGGAGAGTGATTCAGGGCGTCTACTGATCTGGAGGGAACAGCGCACTTACCATCAATCCAACACTGTTGAAAGACACAGTTATAGAGGTGGTGGAATCCTGGTTTGGGCAGGGATCTCGCTCGGTGGCCAACTGACCTGCATGTGTTCCATGGAGGAACCGTAACTGGTCTTAGATATCGGGATGAGATTTTCCAATATGCTGCTGCTATTGGTAACGACTTCATTCTGATGGATGATAATTCACCGAGCTCGGATTGTTGAGGAGTATCTGGAGGATCATGGTTTGGAACGAATGGAATGGTCAGCTCGATCTCCAGACGTGAATCCGATAGAACAGCTTTGGGACTATCTTGGCAGAGAGGTTGCTGCTTTAAATCCTCCTCCAAGGTCGTTACATGAGCTGAAACAAGGCTTACTCTGTGTCTGGTCTTCGCATTCCGGTGTCCAACAACTTAATAAACAGCATGGGAAATACCGCCAATGCATTCAAACACATTCCTTATTAGAACCCATTTTTGTATTGTTTTTATGCCATTTTACCACATAACACTGTGATGTGCTGTTTTCTCCAAGAATGGACTTTTCCGCAGAGATTGCTTTTTTTGTTATAAATCGTTTTTGCAATACACTTATACAAATTTCTATGACGCATTCAATAAAAAACTATTTAATGCACATATCCTTCAAATTTTTTTTTCTACATTCATTCATTTGCAAATTAGACACAAAAACCCGGTTGTACCTTAACTTTTTGAGGCCAGTGTATATTCGGAATCGTCCCTCAACGCAGTGTTTTGCTTTTTTGTGATTTTCACAATGTTTCCAAAAAATAAATAAGTGATATTAATTTCATAGGGCCTCAAGGAAAAGGAAATATTTGTAAGCGAAATATTTTTAAAATTCCAGTAAAAAACATATGGATATTTGATCTTTTTAACGTACTTTGTTTTTCTACAAAATTGGGAGAGAATCATAAAAGTCTTGATACTTTTCTATGCGAAAAAATTAATCTTCAGGCTAAATATACAGCTTAAAAACATGATTGTTTCTGTATTCCTCGGCACATTTTAAGCATATTGATAATAAATCCATAAATATAAGTTACAGTTTACAGTGGCGTATTGGAGAAAATTAGGGTCCCCCAGCAAAATCAGGTTTTGGGCCCCAAGCCCAAGTACGTATTTAGCGTCAGTCCTTCAACCTCCACCAACAACAACACAGGGTAGCGGAGTGTACGTTATGCCACTGACAGTTTAGATTATATTTACTTAAATTTTGTATAAATTGTTATAATCAAAATTTGTGCTACATATTTAGAGATACAATTTCGTGAAATTAAGACATAGTTTATGATATATTATCTGTAGTCCAATGTCTCAAATTTATTCTTTCAATGCAAAGTTATTCAGAATTCTCTCCAGGGTCCCGAAGCGTTATGCTAAAAGCACTAAGGAGAATGTAACAGAAAAAAACATTTGAAAGCATACAGAAATAATTCAAATTTTGTTTACATAACTTGCAGGTGTTTTATGCGCCAAACCTTGTTTACACGGCATACATCAATGTGGTAGTCCAGTTCTTGCCACACTCAACTCAACATGGTACTATCAACATTACTCACAGCGCGTGATATCCTTTCATACAGTTCTGCTACATCACACGGCAAGGATGATATGAACCTTGTGTAATACCAAGTTTTCGAATAATACGGAATTTTATTTTCTGACTAATTTTCCACATACATAAGACTTCAATTCAGGAATAGTTATGAAATGTTATATACAAATAAAACTTTCTAATAAAATTTGATTACATATTTCCTTATTACGCTCATTTTTAGACTAACAGCACTATCTGTTTTTTACAACTCGAAGTAAAACTTAATACAATAGATTATTGATGGGAAAATCGCAGTCTGCCAAGACAGTCAAAATACCAAATAGAAAGAACAAAGTCACCCAACCTATATAGTGGTTAGCGACGCTAATTGTGGTGCCATACGGCCTGGGTTCGAATTCCGGAAAAGACATGGATTTTTGTAAATGTGTAGTTCCTTTGCAACATGGGCGTACTCTCTAAATAGCCGTCGAGCCGCAAGCCCTCTTGTGAGGTTGATGGAAAGGGAAAAGAGGTGGAAAACCCCTGGCCACCCCCAGGGTTTTCTCCCTGTAAATTGCTGTGGGACCGAGCCAAATCGTACTGTCACCTGCTTAGTGCTCAAAACTAAGACTAACAACAGGCGTAAAAATCTAATCCTTAGCCACGATGAATTTCGCGGGCCTCGAAATCAGGCATGTGGCATTAGTCAAACAACAGAAAGAATAATTTTTCTACTATTGGATAAACATACAATTTTGTGAGTAAAGTTTTTCTTACAATGAGATAAACTGGAGTAAATAAAGGGTCCACTTGGCTGACATTAACTTGCAGGCTGTAATGAGAAAGTCATCCAGCAGTTTCATTCCAGATTTTTAAAAAAAAAAAATTAGAAAAGTGTGATAGGGCGCATTCATTTCATTAAACCGACTCTAAAATTTAATGCGCTTGCAAACATAGACAATATAAAATTAACACAGTAAACAACTTGAAGAAAACTGCCACTTTTCTATTTAATTTATACTTATTGATTTTTATATATAGGGGTAAATATATTTTTATCTTTTCCAAGATGCAGAGTGAACGCAATCATTTGAACCCTTTCCTTGGGAGATAACTTCCCATCGACATGATCTAACAAAATACACCTTCGGGAAGCAAAAAACCCATTATTATATATTGGCGTTATTGTAACGAGGGAAAGACTAATTCCTCGTTCTTTTTTGTGCTACTGCCCATAATACGGGGATTATGACATCTGTAAATAGGACAAAGAAGATGGTATTAACGATATCATGGGAGGGGTTGATCGTTTCGATGAAAGGAAAAAATATACCAAATAAGAATATCTGTAAAATGTTGGCATCATATATTTTATTTTTTATCGACCTTCTCATCATAAATAGTTTCTTACTGTGGCAAGTGAACAAAAGAAAAAAAACCAGAAGTTTAGATCAGCTAGCATTCCGTATAACACTAGCTCGTCAACTGATAGACAGATATTCCTCAAGAAATAGGAAAGAATGCCCTATTAACTTCCAAGCAAAAGAGTGTGCAGTTCTGGATGTACGCTTAGCAAGTGTGGAAATCATATGCCAAAGATGGTTTCCAACTATAGACAATATAGGAAGTGTTGCAGAAAGGGACAAGAAAAGAGGAAACGCTGCATGTGTGCAGAATGTAATGTTCCCTTGTGCAATGCAATATGCTTCTCTCTCTCTCTCTCTCATCTTCCCATGGAAAATAATTACTATTAAATTTAATTTTCTTTATGACGGCGGATGGTTCCTTGCGAAGTATTACTTCCACCCCTAAAATTTAAATGTTAACATAAAATTTGGCAAAATAAAATATATTTTCTTAAATACTATTGTGCAATTGTTAATAAAACATTAAAAACTGCGAGAAATTCAAATAATAATAATAAATGGCCCACGAAAGGGTTTAAAATTCGCGAACTTCCAGTATCATCATACAATATAGCTCTCAAGCCAAAACACTTATCCACCCTTGCAATACAATGTGAATTATCATGTGTTACTTACCCTTCCCTTCTTTTATAATTTAGTTTAAGATATTCCCCCACCATCGTTATTTCACATGTATTACCAAACCCATTATTTATCTTCAATGTCCCGTGCTCATTAAAACCCCCTCGAAAACCTGTTGCGCGACCATTAGGCAAGAAGGAATCTCATCCCACTTTCCCGTGAATCAATTCACCTGTTTCCCGCCCATCGAATAAACGGGAAAATTCTTAGAATAAATATTGTATTTACTTTCATTTTATGGCTTCTCGGCCAGAATCGTAACAAGAAGAGCAAGGAAAGTTATTTTAATGCCAAAATATGTAAGCTAAGGAAAATATGGAGGATCAAGTCGTTCATAATACCAGAAACGCTCGAACCTTCGTGGAATTGGTTACAAGCAGTAATAATTCTGGATATTTGCGACAGCTTAGGGTATCGATTTTTTTATCGTCTCCGGACTTAAGGACTCGAGGGATTTCTAAATCATGCGAGTCTCTTATTTATTGCTGTTTTTAAAAATTTTGTAGTGTTTTTTTTTATAAATAATTAGGTAGCTTCTCTTATAAATTTACGATGCACTTAAGTTTTTATACTTTTTGTCCAAAATTCTTACGCGAAAATTCCAGCTCTTATCATAAGCTGCAACACTGAGACGATATCAGAAATATTTTCTTAAAAAGCTATAAATCCATCGATCAACGTCAGAAGCTTTGTAAATTATTATGTACGCAATATGCAAAGTTATTGTAATTTTTCAGCTTATAGAAATGGAAAAAAGTATTCACTTTATCTTTTCTTAAATATTGATAACCGAAGCATAGTGAAATAAAGTCATTCGATTACAGGATTAAAACATAGTTCGTCGTTCGCTCAGTTATTCAAATTTTTGCAATACCACCTGTTATGAACCGTTCAATAAATTCTGACGAAAGTTATACTTGATAAATAAAAATTTTATAACATTTAATATGCCGGCTGGGTGGCGAGGTTGGTTTGTCGCTGGCCTTCTGGATCCAAGGTTGTGGGTTAAACCCCGTCCCAAGGCATTGGATTTTCATGATGCAGAAAATCGACTACGGCCATGATCCCTAGAGTGTCTGTTTGGCTTGGGTGCTCTCGGGAAAATTAATTCCCGTACAGGTTTGCATCGTTAACGCTCAGAAGCCTCCTTCTAGGGAGGAAACATGGCGTCAAAATTACCTGAAGTGATTGGTTAGAACCTTTATAGGGAGCCGCACTAAAAAGAGACACCAGTTTCCGGGAACTGTTCTCGGTCTGCAATTGTAAAACACCAATTCGTAGCCCCATTAGAAATAGAAAAAAAATGTTACGTACCTACACTTGTTATTCTTTCTTATCCTTTTCTACGTATACATTTAACTATTGTAAAAAACTTTCCAATGAACGTAGTATATTTGATTTGATTAATGATGAGAGAGTAACCGTTGTAGCTCATTTGCTATGGTTAAGAGCTCATGTCAAGGATTCATGTCCTAATATCACTGAAGACTCACAGTGTAGAAGAGGCGCAGATTTAACGTCATACACGTTAAATCTGTCGAGGCTCCATATCCTCCCATGAGTGTGTGGTGGTAGTTAGGAGAGGGAAGGAATAGCTCACGTATCGTCCTCGTCACTTGACCAAGTCTCAAAGTATTGTGGTTCGCGCGTTGCCAATAGCTCGTGTTGCTTCATAAAGCGACTTTATACCTATAGAAAATATGATATATTTAAAGCAACACGAAAGCTATTGTGTAAGGACTTCGTTTAAGCAACGAGGATGACACCTGAGCTTGCAACCCACTCTCCAAATTGCTACACCTACCCCCCCCACACAGCATGAGGACATTAAGCCATCGTGTGCATCACTAATTTGGCACGGTAAGTCTTCAGTGGCACCTTGATTCAAACTCACTGACCACAAGTTTGTGACCATGATCATTTGTTACGGTGGTCACATATATATAGCATAATAAATTATTTCATTTATATATTGACAAACATCAAAATATATATTAGATAAATGGATTATACAAAACCCCCACACATACAAATTGTTTTATTGAATAAACTAGTTAACTAATCGTGTAATGCATTTGTGTTACTATAAATTGATTTATTGGATACTTTAAAAATATTTATTTTATTAATTATTGTATTGCTTTTTAAGAACATAACCAAAATATACAGAGTATTATTTAGGTCATACGTGACTAACATGCTAAAATTGTGTCTTTGAAATTCAAATTTGAATTTTTGTATGTAGTAAGACAGACACACAGACAGAAAACAAGTAACTTAATACTTTATATTTATATCTCAATCAGTAGACTAATTTTTTCATAAGCTTTGTTAAAATCTTTATTACATACATGATTTGCATTATATACACACGTATACATGTTAATCACACAAAAAATAAATAATAACATTTTAACCTTAACTGAGATATGGCTTGACGTTTATCGTTCTAAGAAAACCGAACATTTTAAAATACAAGAATTTTATATGAATTAAATACAATTTTAGAAACAAGAATGGAAAGAAATTACGAACTTCAAACATTTTAGCAACAGAAAAGAGTGATATTTATTTTCAAATATTTAGTAAACGCTAAATGAAATAATACCATAATATGTCTGAAGCTAAGAGCAATAAACAACTTTCGTAAAAATATTATTTTTCGACCGTTTGAACTTCTAAATGAAGTGTGGTAGAAGAGTATAAGTAAAAAGCAAACTTCTTAAAATTTTATCATTATTCAAAATACACAAATAAAAATAAATCGCACTTACGTATGAATATAAATATACATGATCAATTACCTGTTTTTTATTCCATTATACTTTACAGAAAGATAAAACATTCTATTGTTTACTCACTTGAAAGAAAGAATAAAATAATTAGCTCTACATAATAGTCACAAAATGTATCCTATTCTCAATGAACACAAAAACTTTATTAAAAAACCCTCTTACCCTTTTAAATTAACTTGATTTTCAACATGACTGAACTATATATTCTTGTTACGTAAGCTAGATATAATTTTAAAAATTTAATTCTATTAGTTCAAACGTAAAATTTTATTTGCTTATATCTAGTTATCTGTTTCTTCAGTGGATGGAACCAAAACTAAAAAATAATAAAGATATTTGCTGTCTATTTCCTTGCTTGTATTAACAAAATATAAGTTATGAGAAAATTAGAAAAAATGGACCATTAAGATATTCAATTGATTTCATAAACATATTTACAATTTTAATTTAGTTTACAAATATATTTACTTATTTATGTTTTCACCTTATTACTAAAACATGTGAGTATATATTTTCACAGTGGAAAAAGCCCACAAATTTACGCTGACTGCTTTATATTTATAACATTTCACCTACCTGGTGGTAGTAGTGTGCTACACTTACAAGGCGAGGGCACGACTAAGGAAATTCATTCGGGGACGAGGCTTTGTGTAACTGTAGTACTGCTATAGCATATTCAAACCCCAATGTAATTCTGCCGAATGGCCAGTCAATTCCGAGAAAACAGCGTTCGAAATTCATACTAAGCTTATATACAAGTTATTTTCTCCCTAATACAGCGTCGCCGTGGCATGAACGGCAGCGTATCGGCGTACTATCCAATAAACCAGGGTTCGATTCGCGTGAGCACCAACTTTGCTTTTATTTTTTTTCTCAAATTTATTTTATTATTTAATTTTAGAATTAAAAATTTTATTTTTTAAAAAAGATTCATTCATTTTTAAATGATATTCTATATAATTACAGTAACTATTTTACTTTTTTAAAACACAAAAACAACTAATATATGGTACAACTACAATTACTTCTGTCATTAAAATCTAATTAATTGTATTTTTCAAATTATTCCTTATACCTAAATGGCCATAAAATTTCATTTCCGTTTTCAACAAATAAATTTTGATCAAGAGAAAGGCAGCTGTTTTTAAAGAGCAGGTATTATTCTTTTAAGAACTAAGCTTTTTTTTAAAAAACAAAGAATGTTCCAATAAAATGAGAAATCAGTAGGATAACGGATTTTATGTTTCTACACTATTGCTTAAAATATTTTGCCATTTTTACCCCTGTTTTTACAATATAACTTTGTTACTTAAAAAAATTGTTTTTGCGGTAATTCTTCTTTTATTAACTGTTCTAGACGTCAAAAAATTAATTGTTTTGAACGTTTTTATGATAATTATCACTCAGGTTCTTGTAAGTAATAAAAAAAAGCTATGTAAGACAAAGTTAACTTTTTACTTATATTTATTTAACTTTTTTATTATTTAATTTATTTTCTTTTTATGTATAATATTATTATCATAACTATTAGTTGATTTGTGTTTTAAAAAAGTAAAATAATTACTATATAACTATATAGAATATCAATTAAAAATGAATGAATCTTTTTTAAAAAGTAAAATTGTTTAATTCTGAAAATAAATAATAAAATAAATCGGAGAAAAAAAAAACGAAGTTGGCACTCGCGCGAATTGAACCCCGGTCCATTGGATAATACTCCGATACACTGTCGATCATGCCACGGCGACGTTATATCAGGGAGAAAATAACTTGTATATAAGCTTAGTATGAATTTCGAACGCTGTTTTCTCGGAATTGACTGGCCATTCGGCGGAATTACATTGGGATTTGAATACCCTATAGCAGTACTACTGTTATACAGAGTCTCGTCCCCAAATCAATTTCCTTAGTCATGCCCTCTCCTTGTTAGGTGAGCTTGAATGATTTACACTAGATCTCCCTTCCGACTTTTTATACAGTTATCGTATTGTTAAGTATTAATTGATCATTTTTTAATGCTTACATTTTTGAAAAGTAGAAAAATCAGAACAAGTCTCTTATCGAAGATCTCTATCTTTCGTTATCTAGATACAATTTATGTATTGGATTAATTACAATAATGGAAATTTCTAACCATTTAATGCTCATCTCTAAAAGTAATAATAACGAAAAGAGAAGGTTTATTTACTTACTATCCCTTTCCTTTATTAAAAAAAAACTAACTTCATATGTACTGAAACCTTTTCAAATCCTTGCTTTGCGAAGCCACCTTCCACTGTGTACTATATTTCGTACAAGTACTTATAACAAGATATAAATTCTTATTAAAATGCCAGCAGACCTGCTGATATTCTCTCCTGCATATCCATTTTAGGCGTGCCTACTAATTAAACAGAGTGCACTGCACTTGATAATATTGCAGGAGATTTATAATGAGTATCGAAGCATCCGGATAATCATCAGAGGAACTTAGATAATAATCGGTAATTTTATAGCCAAAATATTATATGAAAGAATTGATTGATGTCCCTACATATACATCAGCGTAGAATGAAATTTTAAACTCCATCGTTCTTATTTCATCAAGTTGAAAGCTTTTATTCAAATTACATTCTGAAATAAAAAAAAAGAACTTCAGAATTAAAAAAAGAGAATTGCAGCATCAACAAAGCTAACTATTGTTCAATACTATAATGTTTTTAGTGATATTTACTAAGATTTTTAAGAAAATTAATATCGCTTTTATTTACTCATTCTTCATCTTTTGTTGTAAACACATCCAATGTTATTAAGATCGGGTGTTTTTAAAATATAAATTTTTAAAATATATTTTTAAAAAATGTACTTGAAAGATGCCCCATCACTTTTAAGTCATCAATTCACGTCAAGTACTACTTGAATTATTATGTGTAGCAGGGGGGGAGAAAAATGCATGAAAGAGAGCAATATCAAAATTACTGTTTCTAAGGAAAAACAAAAAAGGAGTCGTCAAAAAATATAATTCCTTTATAGCTATTCAAATGCTTGTTTTTATGAACATCTGAATTGAACTATTCAAAATTTTACTCATACGTATACATAAACTAATTTTTATATCGATAATAATTCAAATTCATTCAACAAAAATTTCCTGTTATCAAAAAGAAAAGAGAAATTTTGTATTTAGTTTTGAATGACTTTAGGAGTCCCTCGTTTGTAAAGCTATATCCTACACCAATATATTTTCAAAAATCCTCCCTCTCCCTTTTTCCACTATCTTTCTCTCTTTTTATTGTGGCCGCAGTAGCTCAGTGGCCAAAGTAACGGTTTTGTTCATCGTGCAATGGGTTCGAGCCAGGTACCGCTGAAGACCCACCGAAAAGATGGGGTTTATGCACGTTAAATATATCGAAGTTTAAACGTCCTCAAGTTGGTGTGGTGTGAAAGTTAGGAGAGGGGGCAGCTTAGATGTCGTCCTCGTCTCTTGACCACGGTTCAAAATTACAAGGTCTGTCGCCAAAATCCCTCGAATACTAAAAAGTGAGATGATAATATTCACTCACTATTAAAAGTTATTGCCACAGTAGCCGGATAGGAACTCAGCCATTTTGTCAATGAGTTCGAACTTAGTGTCAATGAAGATCCACCATGTAGAGAGACTGATGCACAATAAATGTGGCGAAGTTCACACTCTTGACGTTGGCATGGTGTGGTAGTTTGGAAAGCGAGGTTCCAGATCAGATGGTGTTCTTATCACTTTTTTGACGATCATAATTACGAAGTATGACACCAATAACCCATATGGTGCTTTATAATGCGACATTAATGAACACTCACTGATTCTTAAAAGTTGCGAATGCCCCCTCTGAAACATGCGAAATGAATACAGTTTTCAATGATTAACATCCTAGATAAATGAAGTGTTTTATATTCAGGAAATGCAAATGATTATTAAGAAAGAAATAATTGCTTTCATAACAGATGATATTTCAGAGAATTTTATTTATAGCAATCTGCTGTTTTATATTACAGGTATGTGACATGAATCTGAAACTAAAACGTTACAAACATTCTTGTGTGCATTTCAGACGTGTTGAACCTATTTTGTTAAAGATACATGAAATTTGTGGCAAGAGAGTTGTTTTATAAAAACTGTATCATACAATAAATTTTTAATAACTGTGCGAAAATTATAAATGTGAAAGAATTTTCTTATTTCGTTTGTTTAAATATGTACATAAAAATTAGGTTTGTCTTAAGTAAAATTGAATAAAACACGTTAACTACTCAATTGCTTTGAAAAGATTTTTTATAAAGCACAGTTGTAAAAAGTTGAATTATTGTTTCAATATACCTATATAATTAGTTTCAAGAATAAAAATTTATTTTAACTGCTCTATTTTTTGTTATCAAATATACGACTAGTTATCACCCTTCATTTATGTATGTATTACGTAACTAATGTTAGCATTTTGATTATAATAATGTTACAATAGAAATAAATAATAAAACAACATTTTTGCAAGAAGATGTTGACCCTAGAATGCTACCCTTTAAAAAACTTACGGGAATGGTAACCATTCGTCTCCCAGATGACAAGAGTTTTAGCAAGCTTAAAAATCATTTTAAAAGTTAATAACCAAAACATAATACTACATGCGGATAATTTCATGACATCCAATCTTCCTATAAGCAAGAAAGTAAAATTTATTTATTTTTGAAGCAATCTTTACGCGTTTTAGCGTGATGCTCTCTGCACATTACTCTAGAAGATGATAAATAAAATTTGCGTCATTCTATGTAACTTACGTTGGCAAAGGGTTCCCTGTTTTTAGTTTCCAATTGTTCAGGTGGTTCAATGTTCGGCTCCAATTTCAAAAGTTCTCAGATAATTGTCCTTGTGTTGATACATTCATACGTTTATTTTCAACCATGGCGCAAGGAGATATTTACTTAGCTTTATGGCAAACTTTCTTCTAAATAATGCTTTTTCAGATTTGAGAGCCATATTATTTACATATATAACATATGCATTCACTAAACATATTTATCATGCTATCTGTAAATTCATGATTTTGAACTTCAGTAAAATTTTCATTTTCTGATTCATCCTCAGAAATAAAATTATCATCATCAATCCTCAGGTTTACCCTACATGGCAATTATCCTAAAAGTTTTATTCGCGAAAACGTTTTGACATCATCTCGAAAACGCAGAAAAAAAAACTAAGACAGATTCTCAACTTCAAGCGTTACTGCTACCCATTCGTCTCTCAGACTAACATTGTACTAAAAATACTATTTGCGAAAATAGTTTGAGAAAAAGAAATATCATTATCTGTATTAGCCAAGGTTATATGAAAGTACTGAGTTGCACGTTACATTTCTTGTTTTTTTGGGGGGAGTATACAAGGTTATTTGTTATAGCCATTGTCTTCTAGACAAATGGGTAGCATTCTAGGGTTAAATTTTTTTAAAAAAATTGGTGTCTTTTACAGAAACTGCAACGACATTTAAATTTTGAAAAAAAAACTTCAAAATTTAAAAGGTTCATGACATCAAATTTTATTTAAAATAGATTCCTTAAGAGAAGTAATTATAATCGACTTGTTTCATTCTGTGGCATTACTTTCTTCAATTTACTTGATATTAGATTCTAAAGAAAAAAGTTTTGTGCTAATTAAAGGAAACTGAATTAATGACGAATGAGAGAGACATCTGTAGTATAAGTTATTATTATAAATATTATACGTAACAAACTACAAAATTTAAGTATGAGCTTTTTATTTTCAATGCTATAAATGAAAAAAAACATCATTTTCATTATTGTTTAGCGTGTTTTTGAAATACTTCTTATTCATATTTTGTCGAAAAAGCAATGTGCAGAGTCATTTAAAAAATCTATATTTTAAAGTGGAAGGAAGTAAAAAAAAACATTGTATCAAGGTGCAAAAAATAATAATATTCTTTAGCAATTTTTCCAAGTTAATACGTTGATAAGATCACATTCTATATTTCTGAAAAGAATAATATTTTTTTTCCTTAAAATAAGATTGAAACAACTTGAGACAAATTATGTTATTCAATAAAATTCATTCTCACTTCAATAAAAATATTGTTATTTAGTGAGATGTTATTAATTTACGATTTTCCAAACTATTACATTCATTTGCGATACATTCATTGTCCCCTATCACAAAATCTTAATAAATTTTAAAAAATAAATAATTCCATTTTAACAGAATTTAAAAAGTTCTTTCTTTTCCTTTTTAGATATGATTTGGGATCAAGGCTCTGAGACCATTTAGAAAAAGCTTACTTATTATTTACCATTATGGCGGACTCTCAGGATAGCATATTGGATTCGGTCCTTCATGGGAACTTAACCAGTGTTCCGGAGCCGCCATCCAGAGTGGTCAAAATAATGGTCGTTTCCTCCAAAACAGGTCAGTAATCCTAGAATACACGCTCAAGTGAATGCATCTGCTAACAGAAAAGGTTTTGAATCTAGCTGGTACTAAAGTATGATGCGTAACCCTAAAATAAAGGTTCTGGAATTTGCAAAGGCATTAAGTAATTGATTTTTTGACTATCTATCATGTTAAAACAACTGTTGAGCAGTGTCTATTCACAACTTTTAGTAACGGTTACTTGAAGAGAAATATGTCTTACTTTGTAGTTCAATCTGTCTCTATATAAACAGAGTTCCCCTTCCATTCAGCATAAATCACTTCTATTACGCGTGGAAGGATAAAGATTTAATTCAATAACATATTTTTTTTATTGAAAACAATTATAAAATCCCCGTGCACCGCAAAGTATCACACGGGAATAACATATTTGAGATCTAAAAACATCTCAATCTGTAGCTAGATTGCTACGTCTCTCAGATATAAAAAGAAAAAGTAAACATCAATATGATTTTTAGAAGTCGTAATTACTAAGAGTACCAGAAACTAAAATATGGCAACACAATTATTTCTTCAGTGGGGTTGCTATTCTGCTATAAATGATTAAAAAGAATTAATAGCTGAAAAAATACGATTAACAAATAATTTAAAACATTTGTTTTATCTCTTATTCTATTGTTATTGATATATTTTCAGTGTTCTCTTAAAAAATTATGATACGTTTTTCAATCCAAATAACCTAAGTTACTATACATCCACTTTGTTAATGATATCTTGTCTTAGATAAAGAACCATGCTCCTACAGTTTGAAGATGATCCATGACCCTATTATCCCAAACATAACGGAAATAAATATTATAAGCAATTTGACTGTATCTTGTAAAGAATCTCAAACATGCAATCCTTATACCCAGTGGTTCTCAAACTGTCCATCGCCGCGGCCAACCTTTAGGTAATAGTGTGACATCATGGACCCCCAAGATTTTGAACATCCTTTCCAGACTTAATATTTTTGATCAAAATACAAGTTCTGGTATAGTTTTATCAATGGAAACAATTTAGTGGTGTAGTCTAGTATGGCACATCTTTCAGTTTTTGCACGAAGACTTTCAGAGTCTATAAAAGAAGGAAATCTGCACGTTTTAGGAGAGACTCCGTAAACCAGCGATCCTCAACCTGCAGCCCACCGAGCATTTTTAAGTAGCCCGGCAGTCATGGCCCATTTATCTGGGAAATTTAGTTATTTAAGAACGTTGTATTAAACTTTGGAGGGAAATTTGGCGAAAGAAATCAAATATATCAGTTTTGATTTTTGCTGTCGGTGTCGTACGGGTACGAATTGATATTCTTTTTCTATTTGGAACGGTTATGGTTAGTGATAACGGACAAAAGTGGAGTAGCAACAATTTCATCGGTGGGACTAATTTTAACTATCTTTCATACCTGGCAAGCGTAAAATATTCGAAGAAAATATATCGTGTCAAGACGATTAGGAAGTTGACTATTTTGTTGGGAAAAACAAACATGGATCAGTAATTGTCTGATTTGTCACGAAAGTGTTGTATTTAAAAAATATCAATAAACAGGAATCATTCACTGACACTTTTCTTCGAATATCTCTTTCAAGAGGTGATAAATAGGCTTGCTTGAAAAATATTTGCAACAGCAACAAAGTGTTTTGTCAGTAGTAATATCAGAGCGGTAACAAAGTCATCCTATGAAGTCTGTTATATTATTGGTATTTATATGAAACCGTTTACTGATGCAGGAATTGGGAGTGTGTGTTTCATAAATGCTTCTAATTTAGTGTTAGTGACAAAAATAAAACATATTGCCAATGTTATCTTGGTCTTAAAGCCTCTTTCTACCCCCCGCATTCAACCTCATTTGCGGCCCGCGTGAAATAGCTGACACATGTATGCGGCCCAGCAGAAAAAAAGGTTGAGTACCCCTGCCGTAAACGCTCTAGAGAGGCGTTACAGACACCCAGAGTTCCAAGGACCACAGTTTAAGAACTACTGTTTTGATCAATTGGTTTTGCTATAATTAAAAAAATATAATTCTAAGTGTTTCGACTGCTTTAAAATCTGAGTATAGGTTTTTTTTCAAAAATATTGAGAGTAACGTAAATATTTTTCCAAGTAAGAAGCCAATAATTTAGTAGAAATAGCTATAAGTATAAAAATAATCCCGGACAGAGATACATAAATAAATGTGGTGTACTTAAATAAATGTATAATTTGAGTTTATGAAAAAATAAGACACTCCCATAAATGGAGTTTTAATTTATCATTTTTGGAACAAAAATTAATATATATTTTAATTTTGAAAGATCATTGGATGAGACAAAGTGAAATCAACAGATTACTGAGATCAAATTACAGTAGTTACGATTATGTGATTTAACGTAACAAATTTGTTTAAGAGTTTTTTATATTTTCAGGATCTGAAAAAAATGATATGTGCTAATCATTTCAAAAATATTTGAATCCTAATTTTCACATGAAGGTGGTTGCATTGAATATTTTAAAATGAATATATACTTTTAGCGCAAAAATTATTTTGTTTCTACAGAATTAATAATACAAAATAGAAAAACCATTTGAATTTGGAAAAATTTAAAAATAAGTAGAACAAAAAAAATGTAACCAATAAGAGGCAAGACTACTTTTGAATTTCATGCGAAAGAGTTATAAAATCAAGATCTTATTTAAACAAATTTTTAAGACACTTCTTTTTCATTCTAAATATTTTTCTCTGGAACATATTTTAAAAGGTTTCATGGAAGGAAATTTAAGAAATTCTATGGTTTGTCAAATTTATTTAGTTTTTATTTAATTATTGTTTTTACTGTCAATTAATAAACCGTAAAGCCAATTCAAGCATATTTCATTAGTTTACATCTTCCAGAACAGTTACAGTTAGATACAATTTAATTTCTATGACTTAAGTAAAGAACTTTCTTGTGTGACTCCAAATAAAAATAAAATGATACAGGTGAAATGAAATAATAAAACAAAATTAAATATTCAAGTAAATGAAATGCCATTGTTTCTTTCTCTTCGAAATTTTATTTAAACCCTTCTCGGCTTTTCCTGATTTGATCTCGGGAAGGTGAAACTTACCATCCTGACTCATCCCGAGTGTAGCTCGGGCACTGTGAGTATTTACACACAGTACAACAGTTCATTCCCGAATTATTTCACAAGTGCGTTTTATGTTTCGAATAATTGAAAAGTACCACTCGGTGGAATTTTCTGCGAGAGAACGTCTTTCTGCTTGACACCACCCTTCAAGATTGTTTGAAAAACACTGTGTTGTCTACATTATCTCAATTGAAAAAAATACCAATCTAACAAGACAGTGTATTATTTGCTGCTCAAATAGAGACAGTGAACGGAAGACGATAAGAAGAGAAACAAGATTCTACTGTTCACAGATTGCGATGTTTGATTATGTGCAATACCGTGTTTTCGAATTTATGATACACGATCAAATTTTGATAAATAATTTCATAATCATTTATATTAAGGCAAGAGACGTAAAAAAATTATAATTCAATATAAAAGCAAGCTATTCTATGGCATTTACAGTTAATGAGAATAAACTCCAAGGTCTTAACATTGCTGCAAAACAGAAAGCCAACTTTACAGGCAAATTACTCCATTTTAAATATTTTTTTTACATTAATTTTTAGAAATTTTTGTATGCGAATGGGGCTAGTATGTTATAAAAAATATGTATGTTTGAGGATCCGCATAAAAATTGATGTTTCTTTATCCATAATCCAGAAATAAAATGACCCTGGGTTAGTGAGTGAGTAAATATTAACGTCACAATGTTCAGCTACTCAAGGGCTTTTGGCGACGGACCACGTCATTTTGAACCATGGTGAAGTGACGAGGACGACACCTAAGCTAGCACTCCCTCTCCTAACTACCACTCCACACCAAAGGGATGACGTTTCAGCTCTCGACAGGTTTAAAGAGCATCGCTGCCCTACAGGGCGGGTCTTTAGTTGTGCTGGGCTCGAACTCATGAATTGCCTGCCTTGATCCGATACCTTGACCACTGGGCTACCGCAGGCCTTAAAAGACCCTGGAAGGGGTTAACTCTTGAATGAATGGAAATTCACGCTTAATGACTTATTGTCGAGTCGTGAGCTCTATTTATTGTACCACTAAGGACCCGCTGAGTAAAGACGGGCTGAGGCTCAGAAGACTCATGCTGGCATGATGGGGAAGTCTGTAAATGGAGGGGGGTTCAGGAGTCGTCTTCGTACTCGACCTTGATTAAAGTTACAAGATACGTCGTCATAGATGGCTGTAGTAGCCTAATTTCTAAGGTCACGGACACACTGCTGGCGTGTCGTGAGTTCAAGCCTAGTACCACCGAAGACTTGACATTTAGAAGGAGCTGTGATGCACGTTAAATCTATCGAGGCTCAAGCCCTCTCTCATTGATGTGGTGTGGTAGTTTGAAGAGGGAGGATGCCAGCTTAGATGTCGTCCTCGTCACTTGACCATGGTTCGAAATTACGAGGTTCGTCGCCAATGAACCTCCAGCAGCTTTGTACTTCGATTTTAATATTTCTCTCTCCAGTTTTCAAAGTCTATCGTTGCTTTAGAGTGCGAAGTAATATAAATCAAGTCAAATTGCTTCTAAGATGTTTCAATGGACATGATTTTTAATTAAAAAATTGCGGTTTTTTTTCATTATTTATACATTTTTCTACGAATTTACATCTCGAATTCATCAGAATAATACAAGGGTTGGGGCAAAAGTCATCTCAACTCTTTTTTTTCTTGAATATACCAGTCCGGTTGGAAAATAGGACATATAGAGACGAAAGTTCAAGGTGTTAACTACATGTGTGGACAATGAATAGCACTGAAATATCGTGACACACAAATTTATTACGGTAGTATAGAGGGAAATGTGGCCTTCACGGTGCGAAAGAATAAAAATACAGTACATATAAAGTTGACATGACAGACCTGGGTCTAAGGACCCTCAATGTAGTCCCCCTGCTACTGTCACCTCACGCTGCCAACGATAAGGAAGGCGCTGAATACCATCAGCCTCAGCATTTGCCGCACCATGTGTGAATCGGGTCACCTGTTGGCACACATCATTAGCAATGTCCTATCGTGTTGCAAAAGGCCTGCCACGTATTGGTTCTTTAACCTTGGGAATGAGATCAAAGTCATAGGGTGAAAGGTCGGGAGACTAAGGTGGGTGCTCCAATTCTTTCCGTACCCAACGTTGAAGTAGCTGCCGTACACACTCTGCCTTATGTGTTCTTGAATTGTTGTGCAAGAGTACTGCACTGTCTCCAAGATCCGGACGTTTATCCCGAACGCCACGGTAGTGTTCCCAATCTGGCGCACGGAAATTATTTTATGGCTTTAAAGTCTTCATAATGATCTAAAATCATGGTAATTAATGTAAATTGGGTATTCTTTTCAGTTTTTATTAACAAATAAGGATAATAGGGTCTTATCTAATTTATGTCAAGTTTCAATTTGATCAAGAATAAATTATTGCTAAGAGGAACTAGTTTTTGATCAAGGATCGAAGGATAGTAACGGAACCAGTTATTTCGACGTGGAAGAATATATACAAGAAATAGTGTGACGAGTTAAAAAAAATAAATTTAATAATTATTTAAGATTAAACTTATACAATCAATTGTACATATACAATAAAGAATAATAGGTAGTCATTAAAAGGACTCGGCACCCTTTGAGCATTTTTTTTTTTTTTTATTTATGTATTTAAAAATTACATTTTTTAGCATTTCATATAATGTGTATTTAAGAAAATGATACGAGACAAAAAATTTCACATATTATTCACACAATTTTACAAATTTAATTTAATTTAAGAAACTTGGAAAATATTTAAATTCTACTCTTTTTGTGTCTATTAATTTTTTGACATGAAATTTTTGTAATATTTCCGATGATGTTTTAAACAATTTTAGGGATCGATTTCACAATACCTTGATTAGTTTTGGAGAAAAAAATGTTGAGTTATATATATATATATATATATATATATATATATATATATATATATATATATATATATATATATATATATATATATATATATATATATATATATATATATATATATATGCTAAAATTCAACCCAAATCCTAATATTCCCCACATTTATTTTTTTATTAAAAAGAAGTATTCAATTTACAGTAAAATGGTTCTCCAATATTGTTACATGCATTACATATATGACACAGGGGAAAAATGGAAGTGATTAGTAAATAATTGTGGTAAAAGAGGTATCTTCAATGTGAAAAACACAAACCGAGAAAAACCATTTTTAAGTTTATAATTCTGAAAAAATAATTATTATAGGCTTAAATAAACATAAAACACCACACTAGTATATATTTTTCTTAAAAATAATAAAATATAATATAAATCTTACTCCCCGGACAATCAAACATCATTCGACTTGGAGAAGAGTTTTTCATTTCTATAGCACCTCATCCATTTTTCCCCTACAAAGGAGCAGAAAATTTTAGCAATTTTTCTAAATTTTAATTGCAGCTGGTCCTCATATTTATCAAATTCAATTGTAGTCCTAAATAAACTCAAAACAACACAAGTTTTGCGCTAGTATCTTGCTCTTCCTTCCATACATTGAATAAGGCACGCCGAGTAATACCATCGGCCAACGCTGGATAAAAATCATAACTTTGTGAATAGCAGCTAAGTTTGGTATTAAATTAAAAGTCTATATCTACTTTATAGGATTTAAGTGATACTGTGTTCAATTCGTTTCAATCCCAAAAGTTATACTCTAATAAACACAAAAAACGATATATGTTTGTAGGAGTTACATGCTGTGCTAAATGTTATTTTTTTACAATTTGTAATCAAACTTGAACCTAATTTGAAAGTCACAAATCAAGAAATTACTTACCCATGACATGTATTTAAAAAAACGCTTAAATTTGCAAAATCTTTTTCAGACGAAACGATTGAACTTCTTAGTAGAAAATGATGCTCGCAAGTGTTTCTTGTAGCAAAAAGAAACCCGACCTAAACGGCTGATTGTAGAATATTTCCTTCGCGTGCTGACGAAAACTGTTTACCACATGGCTAGGGAGCCTATGAGGACCATAAATAGTGGTTTAATTTTTTATTTCGCACAATTTCATTTTTGGACTTTCCGTGCGCTAGATTGCGAAAACTGCCCACTGTGCGTCATACGTATAGCACCAGGAAGTCCGTGTAATACTGTGTGATCACTGTTCTGCTTTGAGGAACAAAGTGGAAAACAATGACACCCCTGATGTCATAAAGGCGATGACCACCAATCTGACTGGGGAAGGATTCTGAAGAACCTTCTGCCTCATTGGTGATCCAGTATGTCACCACTCCGCGGACTGACGTCTCAGTTCTGGTTCATATGCCCTGGCCGAAAATTCATCGATGGTGATTATTCATGACAAGAATTGATCACCGTCCTGTTTCATGCGTGCAAAATGGTCGGAGCATATTGCATAACGCAACCACCTTTGAGCTTCCATCAGTGGATGTGGTACCCATCGTGCTGCGATTTGGCGTTGGTGTAACTCATTACGCAATATCCTGTGGACTGTACGTTTCTCGATGCTACTTGCCCTCTCTAACTCCAGTAGCGTCCATCGTCTGTCTTCATGCATGAGCTGTACGATGACGGCACGTGCCAAGTCGGTCCGCACACTGACCGGTCGTCCCTAACGTTTCTTATTACTGGTGGACACACGTCCTTCCTGAAACTTCTCTACCCACCGTGCTACTGTACGTTATCGTAGTGCATTATTCCAAAGGGCTTCTACTAATTCACTGAGACATTCCATCGCATTTCTCCCTCGGATAACGGTTTTTTATGTAAGCGTGCTGCTCAACACGACACTCACCAACTGACCGGTTTCACAGCCCTCACTGCACTACTATCAGCTATCACAGAGCCATCTGTTTTTTTGCATACACACTATGCCTGCAGAATTTCCACACGACACATATACGTTTTGAATCCATTCAGAAATTTACAAGATAAAAAAATAGTTGCTAAGACTTATGCCCGAACCCTCGCACATGTTTTAAATGTTGTGTATATAAGAACCTTTTTTTTCTTTTTTCATCCACGCATTCTAAAGTTTTCCAACGCTATCACGTTCTTTTCACTTCGATGTGAATTGGGAAAATGGAAAATTACATACCTTCTCTGGAAGTTAACCTAGAGTTTTATGTTTTTGCTAGAAAATCGAAAAATCTTCTTTTCTTCGGTACTAAAAAAGCAGAAAGTTTCCAAACTTCTTTCTCTACTTTTGTTTGCCGTTAGAATAAACACATTTTCGATGTAAGGAGCTTAAATAAATACACTTCCATGTTTTTCTATGACCATTATTCCTGCGGATTTGGAATGTTTTTCTTCTTGCAATACAACAATATCTAATAAAACATAAATCCCTTAAGATATGTTTCACGGTTTTTTTTTTCACTATTCCTATTTAATGACGTTACATTTGAGAATAAAACACACAAAATCTACAGCCCAAATTCCTTAGGAAAAACACAAAGACATGCTTTTATCCTTAATTCTTTACAGAAAATTAACAAAGATAGGATTTTTAGACGAAGATAACATGCGTGAATGTACATAAAGTGAGATCTCTCATATATACTGTTAAAATTATATCATATAAAGATTTTAATATTTAATCTTATTAAAAAAATATGCGTAAAACTTTAAATCATATTTTACACACAATATATATACAGTGACTCCCAAAATTGAGAGTACACTTAATTCCGAATTCACCATCGGATCACCAGGTGTAGAAATTAATATGCTATGTTAACGCACTTTTGTACATTCAAAATGCATACATTACTCTTCTAAATAACATTAAATGTAAGACATGGAAATTCGTTGAAACAAAAATATGAAGGTTTGAAAGAAAAACTACACCATTTTAATGTCACAAAATTGAGGGTACACTTCTTTAATCACTATGCAAAACTACCAGTAATTTTTTAAATATAAATTTGATAATAGATCTATAATAAAGGAAGGCTTTCAAAGGCTATCTGATAACAAATTTATGTTTGTGATTTGATGTCTTGATTAAAATGGAGAATCGGAAGGAAACGACGATCGAAGAGAGAAAACTTGTTATCAAACTGTCAAATGAAGGTAAATCCCAGCTGAATATTGCTAAAGTAGTTGGACGAAATGTTAACTGTATCCAAAAAATCCTGCAAAAATTTAAGAAGACTGGTATGCTGGCAAATAACGAAGGAAGAGGGAGAAAGAAAATTATGAACTCCATAACCGAGCGAAGAGTTATACATCAAGTGAAGATTGATCCTAAAATTAGTGCTCCTAAAATTGCAGCCAGTACCTCTAATACCTTAGGTCGATCGGTTTCTGCAGAAACGGTACGAAGAGTCCTAAGAAAGGCTGGCTATAATGGTAGAGTAGCTAGAAAAAGCCCTTAATTGGTAAGAGGAATAGAGTCAAGCGATTGAAATTCGCTAAAGAACACATTTTAAAGCCTCAACAGTTTTGGAACGAAGTAATTTTCAGTGATGAGAGTAAGTTCAACATCTTCGGCAGTGACGGTCGTCGTATGGTGTCGCGTAAACCAAATACCTCACACCACCCAAAACACACAATTCCTGCTGTGAAGCACGGAGGTGGGTCGGTGATGGTTTGGGGGTGTATGGCTTCGTCGGGGGTGGGAAAGCTAGTATTCACTGATGGAATCATGCACAAGATGGCTTATCTTAATATTCTGCAAAATAATTTGAAAGAAAGTGCTGATAATTAGGGATATTGGGGTCGAATTTCATATTCCAGCAAGACAATGACCCCAAGCACACTGCGTTTGTTGTAGAAGAATGGCTGCTTTACCATTGTCGGAATCAACTTAATATACTTCCACAGTCTCTCGACTTAAATGTTATCGATCATCTGTGGTCCCACCTTGAGAGATATGTGCAAAAACATCAAATTACAAGCAAGGAACAATTGAAAACGGTATTGCAAGAAGAATGGCTGAATATTGCTCCCGAGACCACTAGACATCTTGTGGAATCGATGCCTCGGCGATTGGAAGCTGTCATATCAGCAAAAGGTTATGCTACTAAATATTAACTCTTTATTATTCATGATTTATGCAAGAAAATAGATGCATGTACTCTCAATTTTGTAGCTATTAATTTCTGTTAATTTTCTTTATAAGTTATTATATGTATGTTTAAACTAAGAAATATTTTGTTTTATCATTCAAAATAATGAATTATGATCTAATAAACGCATCTATGCTTAAAGGTTTTAATTATTTCCCTCATTTAATATAATTTTTTTCATTCTAAACATTGATTCCCGTTTTAAAAGTAGGTGTAACCTCAATTTTGGGAGTAACTGTATATGCAGTGATTGCAATATCGGTATACCGAATACCGGTATTTTGAGCTATGTGTACAAGTTTATTAATCCGGTATTCACAAGTTTAAATACCGGTTTTCGGTATTCACCAGATATTTTTTTTTAAATTGTCTCCGCTATATGTTCAAGGATCACCAACATAGCAAAGTAACGTACGTTTTTGTTTTTGTGTCTCCCTAACGGGCAAAATTAATTGGACTGTGAATATAAAGTTGCATCGTACAATCAAGAGAAGCGATAAAATATGTGAATCATCCAAGTGAGGCGGACTAAAACAATCCTATGTGTTTGTATATCATACTTCTGGGTTCAAAATATTTTTCAGATGCATTATATGTATATGCTCATAAATAGTAACTCATAATAATGAATAACTAAAAGAACATAAAAAATATGTTAATACTTCGGATTTGTTTCATTATTTATACACTCTGTCGCAAAAAAATATATGCACCCAGAAGAAATTGAGCTACATTCACGAAAATTTGGTATGCATGTAGTGTATATGAAAATAAACAAATGATTAAAAATTCAGAACAAAATATCATTTTATTAAGCGGTTACAGCTTGCAAAAGGTTAAAAATCAGTAAGTAGTAAAGCCACCTCTGGCAGCTATACAAGCCGAAATTCGGCGTGGCATCGATTCAATTAGATCACTTATGACCCCTGTGGAAGATCCTGCCATAGTCTTTGCATCTGCGCAGTTAATTCTCCTGTATCTCAGGACGGCTGCAGTTGCCTTCCCAGCGCGTCCAGACATGCTCTATTGGCGAAAGATCTGGTGACCTGGCAGGCCATGGTAGGACGTCATATCCTTGAAGACATTGTTGGGAGAGTCGTGCAGTATGTGGACGAGCATTATCCTGGATAAATGGCACCTGGGCGACTTGATAGCATGGGTAGCACAATCGGCGTTAAAATATCGTCCACGTATCTGCGAGCTGTCAAAGTGCCTTGAAGGACCACTAAAGATGATCAAGTCCCAAGAAATTTCTCCCCACACTGTCACACCTTGTGAAATTGCTGTATGCCGCTCGACAATAAATGCCGGATCGGACCGCTGGCCGGTGCGCCTCCAGACACGTGTGCGGTGGTCATCATCACTGAGACTGAATCGGGATTCATCAAAAGTCTGTCACACTCCAAGTTGCCCGAGGTCGGCAAAATCCAGTCGACACTGCCTATGATGTGGGGTCAGTGGTAAGCGTCTTAGCGGACGTCGGCTCCTCAAGCCAACTTCGGTCAGTCGTCTCCTTATGGTTTCTCTTGATGGCACTGGATGTCTGGAAGGAGGTAAGTGGCGTTGAATCGATGCTAGCGACGTTGTTGGTGCCGAAGTGGCCACTCTTCTGATTGCACGATCCTCGCGATCATTTGTGTTCCTGGGACGTCCTGACCCTCCGCGGCGGTACACTCTACCTTCTGTGATCCACTGTTGCCAACACCGAGCAACTACCATATCACCGACGTGGCGGCCGATACGTCTATTCGACCAACCTGCTTCTCTGAGACCTATTATACGGCCCCTATCAAAGTCCGTCAGCTGCTCGTACTGCCGCCGGTTACGTCTTAGAGGCATCCTAAGTCTCAATATCGTCTATCAAAGTCATCAGATTCGTTTGGATAGCCGTACGGCGCTCGTACTCATGCTTTTAAGCTCTCCCAGTTGCGCAACTAATATGCGCATAGCACACTAGCCTTGTCTCATTGGCTTCGAAATTTTAATCATTTGCATATCTCTTACCAGACTACATTCTTGCCGAGTTTCGTGATTGTAGCTTGATTTCTTCTGGGTGCATATATTTTTTTGCGACAGAGTGTATAAAGAAAAGAATATGGTGGCACAATGTAAAAAATGTTCAAGAGTTATTTAAGTGAAGGGAGAAAGTACAAGCGGACTCCATACAAATTTAAAAACGAAACATGATACAAATTTCTTTTAAGGGGAAGAATCAAACTGCCATGAAGATACAAACTTAAGCACAGCTTCTAAGCCCAAACCATCAGGGATTTTAGATTATTTTGAAAAAAACCAATATAAATTAAAATTTGATGATATTACTGCACAAAATTATGTTCCAGGCTTTATGACAGAGTATTGACATATTGTGTATTTTTAAGATCACATTTCAAAAATTTGTAATGGTACTTCAGTCCGATTAGTGATATTTAAACTTTTTTTGTAATTTAAAAAAATAAGATGTTCATTTACTTTTTTGAGATTTTTTATATATACTGTTATAATTTATAAGTAATAAATTATTTTTTGTGATATTTTACTCTCTAATAAAACTGGCAAATATAAAACAAAGAGAAACACTTGTGTTTTCTTTCTTTTTCTAAAATTTCTACTACCGGTATTAAAACCGGTATCCCGGTATTAAGATCTAAACAATATCGAATACCGGTATTGAGCTTTTGGTCCGATATTGCAATGCCTATACTTCTGATGATGATGACGTTTACTTCATATTTATCGTCATTTTATAGATAGCACATTATGCAATAAAACATTTGCACAAAAACTAAAAGGTAGCAGCGACGACACAAAAATACGCGAGTAAAGTTTATGACTAACACAGCAAAACGTTGGTTGAAACGCCACTCAATTAAAAGTTCAATCGGTATATAAGTTTTTAAAAAGTACACAAATCCCTAAATCATTTCTTGAAGATGTCAAGCGTGTCCACGGTAGTCTAGTAGTTATGGTCACGAACTCTCGTAGCCGGAGTGACACGGGTTCAAGTCTGGAGTGGTGTGTTAGTTAGAAAAGGCAGGTGCCGGCTCAGCTGTCATCCTCGTCATTTGACAAATGTTCAAAATTACGAAGGTCGTTGCCAATAGCAATCCTGTTGTCTTAAAGAGCGGCTTTATATAGCTCTCACTCAACATGTCAAATTGGTTCAGATACTTTTTATACGCCGCTCTATAGATAATCATAGATTTTAATTATCATTCAATTTAAGTTTTGGGAAATTAAACGCTTTTTGAGAATGTGTGAGAGAATCCTAAGAGCAGACTAAAATGATGTAAACTGTCTTTTTACTATTCAAAGAGAGTCATTTAGTTTTTCCATGGAAGATTCTATCTTAAAGATATATCAATGCATAGAAAACATATTCCATTCCCTTAGATTTAATAACAAATAAGTTACTTTCATATTTATCAGCTAAAGGAAAACCATTCTTGTGATATCTGGAAAGAAAGGAAAGAAATAAATGAAATATATCTCTCATTGTTTACCAAAAAAAGGGGAAATAAATGAGAGTTTTTCTCCTTTGGAGATGTACTTTATTCTCCTGCTTGGAAGAGATTTTGAAGATTAAGATTATCTCTTTCTTTCTCAAGGGGTTTTTAATATGATGAGCTGCCTTCGCTCCCGGTGATGACTGTAATTATATTAGATTGCAACAGTTTTGCTTCCTCGAGAATATTTTTTACTCGTTCTTTGATTAATGTAATGGGTTCCTTTAGGTTTGTTGTTGTTGACACATTTTTGGTTTTCGTAATTTTCGAGGATGGTCCCAGAAGTACCCGACCCAACAAAGAAAACTCAAAAATTTGGGAAAAAATTTATTATTTTTCAACATAATCTCCTTTTATCTCTATGCATTTTACCCAGCGATGTTCAATAAGTTCGCTTCACTTTTGGTAATAAGAACTGATTTGATCCTCAAAATAGCCACTAACTGCGGACATCACTTCCTCATCATTGGAAAATCTTTGACCACTAAGCCATTTTTTCAAGTTAAGGAATAGAAAATAATCCGAGGGAGCTTAGTCTGGTGAACAGGGTGCACGAAGTAGCAATTCAAACTTTATTTCCTTAATTTTGGCCGTTGCAATAACGGATTTGTGAGCAGGCGCATTGTCTTGATGAAACAATACTTTCTTCTTAGCCAAATGCGACCGTTTTTGCTTGATTTCTTCCTTGAAACGTTTGCAATAAGTTCTCACAATACACGCCGTCGATAGCTTTTTTCTTTTTCAAGATAGCTAATGAAAACTATCCTGCGTGCATCTCAATTGATTGATTGAATATTAACGTCACACTGTTCAGCTACACGAGGGCTTTTGGCGACGGACCACGTAATTTTGAACCATGGTCAAGTGACAAGGACGACACCTGAGCTGGCACCACTTCTCCAAACTACCACACCACCCCAACAGGAGGACGTTTCAGCTCTCGACAGATTTAACGTGCACACGGCGGGTCTTTAGTGGTACAGGGCTCGAACTCGTACAGATCCAATACCTATACCACTCGGCTACCGCGGCCTGCGCGCATCTCAAGAAACCGACGCCATGACCTTGCCTGCAGATGAAACGGTTTTCACCTTCTTTGGAGTTAGTTCTCCCTTATCAGTCCATTGTTTTGGTTGTTCTTTTGTCTCGGGTGTGAAATGATGAACCCATGTTTCATCCATGGTTATAAAACGGTTGAAGAATTCTGCTTTGTTGCTGTGAGACTTGTGACGAATCTGTACGGAACCTTTCCACTAATATTCTTAGGCGTCTTTTGGGGGATTATAAATTCGCGTATATTTCCAATCAACTCCAAAAAGTGTACGGGATATGCAAAGTAGATAGGGTATTTAAGTAGAGCGTTGTAAGCTAGCAAGTATGAAGACTATTGAGCCAGCAGCAGTATCCTCAAATTTAGAGGATTCCATTGGGTTACGTTAGTGAAGCCTTATTGCTGTTCTTCTACGGAAGAACTAGAAAGCTGATATACCAAGCGAAAACTATAATTTATTTACGCTTAAAATAAGCGTTAGTTTAATAAAATTAGTTAAAGTTAATGAAAGCTAATAATTCGAGTAACGTGTATTTCTCAGGCCTCCTATTTCGGTAGACCCTATTTGATCTTGAGCATTATTATTGTTTAATTTCATAACTCGTAATTTAATTTAATATTAAAGGTAAATCCGTTTTTTTACGTAACATAGAAATATTATATGTTATTAGAGTTTCTGATACTTGAAGTGCTATAATAAATATAAGTTATTACTATACAAAATGGCTCTTAGTGATTCTTAGCCCCAAATTAATCTTGATGACCAGGGTGGAACCCAGGGGGCTCCACACCAACTTATCTAAACATTCGAAACATCTTCAGACTCTGTTTTCGCTCCAGTGTAAGCAAATGCGGCACCCATCTTGTACACAGCTTTTTCATGTCTAAATGATAATTTGCGATGTACCGCACTTTTTTAAATACTTATGTCAACTGGATGAAAGCAGTTTCAGTCAAATATCATCCACTACGCTTAGTAAATTTTCTTCAACATTTCTGGAGTCGTCACCTCAATTAGTCGACCGCTGCGATGCCCGTCTTGGCAGCTCGTACGGCCTCGTTGAAACTCTTACCCAATATTTTACTGCAGTAAACACAAAAAGGTGGACTCGCCTATAGTAGAATCTTGTTCAGATTTTATTTTGGTTGGCCTTTCAAATAAAAGTATTGTATCCCATAACGATGGCCAATTTTTCTCCATTTTACAAGTTCTCTGAAAGCGTTCACAATTGATGGCTGCTACACAAATACTAAAGAACGTGGCATTTTCAAACTTGAAACATTTGCTTTATAGATTACACACTTTATAAAACAATGATATTTTTCAAACAATTACTGCCATCTCTAGGTCAGGCCGGGTACTTATGGGACCACCCTCGTAAAGTAAACCAAAAGTCTTGCCCTGACTAAAAATACTTTTTGTGCTCAATGTTTATAATTAGGCATGTTTTTTTCGTTATGTTGTAAGTATTCTAAAAACTTTTTATAAGAACATTTACCCCATTATATTTCAACATGGTAGTCCTTCGGTAGCTCGAGAATATCTAGGCAGTATTCCAGTTCCCGCCAAGTGCTCTTTACCATATCTTGCACTTTATAAGCATGCAACATAAGCTTTTTATGAAGAATTCTTGCCACACAAAATTTTCTGAGATATTTAAAGTCCATGTGATAATTCACTAGTTGATTTAGGGCTCTGTTGAAACGTTTGAAAAATGTGTTCAAAAATTGCTTCATTCACACTAAGCCGACAACTTATGGGAAGATCTAACGCTGCGTGTTTCATTAAATATGTCATACTAACTCTTTATTAATTTTCCTCCAAGATATTTGCTTCCATATCAACGTTGAAATTCCCACTTAGCGTCTCTAGATTTCCTTTCATGAAAATAAAGCACACATTAGGTCCTCTTGAATCGACGTCATTTCGGACAAAAATTAGAACTTTTTTTTTACATATCTTCCTCCGAGTCACTCTTACAGAATCATTCATGCCATCTACTTTGGCGTGTAGTGAAAGTTCGGAGGGGAGAGGTTCCTTCTCAGATCACCCGTAATTTGACCGAGGAGCAAAATTACGAGGTCCGTTACCAATAGCCCACGTGTTTCTAAACAACATATACACAGACATGCCCCTCACAAAAAACACTTGCTACATTAGCGCATGGAAAATTTTATCCCCTTTATAACATACAAAGAGAAGTATTACACATACACTGGTGTGCAAAAATTAAGGACGAAGTCGAAAAATTAGCATATCAGCTGAACGAAGAGGCAGAGCGGACAGAAAGACCAATCAGGAGATTAAGTAAGGTGATGTACGGTAGCACATGCGCAGATATGCAGGTAGACGTAATGGGGGAGTGTCTGAGTAGTATAAAGCATGTTGTCGGTGTAAGATCAGTATTTCTGGCAAAGAGATTGCACGCCGTATAGCAGTTAAAATCACACCGAGTTGCTGCCTCAGCGAGAAATGGCGAATAATCAATCTATTAGACGACATCTGGATGCTTTTACCCGAGGTCGAATCATTGGGAAGTTGGAAGAAGGACGCAGTGTGACAAGTGTGGCTGCAGAGTTCGGAATTGCTCACAGCATCGTTTCACGACTTTGGAGACAATTTCAAACTACAAGAACAGCTATCCGGAGGTTCAGTAGTGGTCGTCCACGAGGAACCACACCCGCAGATGACCGGTACATTGTATTACAGGCCAGAAGAAACAGGCGGCAGACAGCGGGAGACACAGGACACAGGCAACTGGACGACCGATATAGCGTTTTACCGTGGCCAGAAGACTGCACGGTGGTGGTCTGTTTGCACGACGCCCTGTACGGTGTGTACCTTTAACGCCTGCTCATCGGAGAAGGCGTTCTTTGTGGTGCCGGGAACACCGGAATTGGAGAGACAATGAATGGGGACGAGTACTCTTTACAGATGAGAGCAGATTCAGTTTGAGTAGCGATTCTCATCGCATACTCATCTGGAGAGAGCGGGGAAGCCGCAATCATCCCTCGAACATCATTGAAAGGGACAGGTATGGAGGTCGCGGTGTTCTCGTTTGGGGAGGCATCATGCTTGGTAGTCGTACAGACCTTCACATCTTCGACGCAGGTTCAGTCAACGGGACCCGTTATTGTAACGAGATTCTTCTTCCATATGTGCGTCTTTTTAGAGGCGCTATGGGCCTGCAGTTCCTTTTCATGGACGACAATGCACCATGTCATCGCACAGTAGCTGCCGAACAGCTCTTAGAGAGTGAGGGTATTTAACGTATGGATTGGCCGGCACGATCTCCGGATCTCAATCCCATCGAGCATTTATGGAATTTTCTAGGCAGACGCTTGGCAGCTCGTACCTTACCACCAGTAACGATTCGGGAGCTTCGATTGGCGCTGCAAGACGAATGGGCAGCAATGCCTCAACAACTCATTGACACCCTCATTCTCAGCATGGGCAGACGCTGTGAAACCTGCCTAGCAGTCAGGGGAGATCATATCCCCTACTAAAGACCGGATGTTTCTTGCTGGACACCCATCACGGGGATGTTTCGGCCTTCAGTCGCATTGTGCTCCATGCTACTTTTTCAATCAAGCTTCTTTTTATCCCTCTGATTTCTCTTTTAGTAAGTGTTGCTTACATATTACACATGTCCTTACGTATTGGGGATCTTACGGTATTAAATGTGTTGATTTGGAAAGCTTTTGTACAAAGTTATATTGAAAAAACCGTTTCGTCCTTAATTTTTGCACACCAGTGTAGGTTATACCTCCCTAGTATAATCTATGTCAGGGGTGGCCTTTTTACCATTAGAGGCCGCATGTAAATCAGGCTGTAATAAAAAAGGGCCGCACAGGTTAATGTAACTATAAATGTGACTTTCATGAAATTAATGTAATTTTTGTACAATTCTAACGATTTATTGTGCATTATATAGAAATAGTACAAAAGAAATTGAATTCTTACTTATGTTTTTTTATCTGACAGAAAAAGTTACAATAGAGAATATTTTTGTATTCCCACAAGAATCGAATGTTAAATAATTTCTCTATGTGAAAGCGTATACTTGCTAGAGATACAATGATACAAAAGTACTAGTAAGACCTCCCAGAATAAGTAAGACAATGACTAGATTTTCACAATGGCCATTAGATGAGTTTGTTGCCTGCACATTACCAGATTTACATAAGAAACGCCACAAGCGTCGTCTTTATTGTATCTCAGTCGAAAGAAACTTATAATAGAACATTGCATTAATATTCAAGCCAATGTTTTATATAAATGCCATTTATGCAAAACAAAAAAAAACAATTTTACGTGCATGGAATAAGCCACAATAATATAATAGTAAAAAAATAGTTGTTGTGTAAAGATTATATATAAAATACTAGCAACCCCCCCGACAGACGTTGTCCTGTACACACGTCTTAAATCCGAAAATGTCTAACTCTTTTGATAAGTTGTACCAATCCGGACAGTTTTGATGAAATTTTTTTATAAAAAAAGTTATTACAATACCTGACGTCATCACATGCACAGTTACCACAATTCGACCTACCGATTGCGTGTGAGTAAGTGAATAATATGAACTACGTTAAATAGTAGAAGCTAATCTGAATAGAAACTTAAACTTGTTTGAATTAAAAGATAAAAAAGATAAAACTCGAGCTATATATATATATATATATATATATATATATATATATATATTCATAACAGGTATATTTTTTAATGCACAATAAATAAATTTATCGAAAAATAAAATCATAATGCCATTAAATGCATAATAATTTTGGTTAATCCTTGAGAGATATAAACAAATAAATGTGATGGTTTGCCAATCCTTGGACACACAACATATAATTGGCCGTGTAAAAAATAAAATTTTCCCCTCTTACTTCTTTTTCTTTCTTGGAATAAACAACACACAGGGGAAAAACAATTATGCGCGTTTTATAAAGGTTTTAATTAATACCTTTTTAACTATTAGCTATATCGAACTGAATAAGGAATCTAAGCCATTCTTGAATCCACTTGAACCCCCACAAAAAATGTCATTAGAATCGGTCGAGCCGCTTAGGAGTTCAGTCAAATACACGCGCACAGAGGAATTATATACATAAAGATTTCCTTTTTTGTTCTAATTGCGCATTTGCGGAATAAACAACATAGGGGGAAAACAATTATGCGTTTTAACGTTTTTAATTAATACATTTTAACAAATTGCGATATCGGACTGAATTGTGAATCTAAACCATTCTCGAATCCATTTGAACTCCCACACAAAAAATGTCATCAAAATCAGTGCAGCCGTTTAGGAGGAGTTCAGTCACATACACGCGCACAGAAGAATTATGTATATAAAGATTTCTTTTTTTCCCTTGATTCGCATTTGCGGAATAAACAACACACAGAGGTAAAGCAATTATGCGTTTTAAGGTTTTAATTAATATCTTTTTAACTAATTGCTATATCGGGCCGAATTGTGAATCTAAACCATTCTTGAATCCACTTGAACCCCCCAGAAAAAATGTCATCAAAATCGGTCCAGCCACTTAGAAGATCCATCACATACACACGAACAGAATAATTATTATATATAAAGATGTGTCTATATATAGAGAGAGGTTTTGCCGTTTTGCACTAGGTTACGTTCTAACATTTGAATTTTACAATTGGCCATTCTCATTAGTAGCCTTTGAAACATATCTACATTCATGCTGTTCTTTAATTAATTCCATTTATTTGAAAATTGTTGTAATGTTTATAATTAAATATTAATGAATAGAAGCATCAGCTGTGTTATGAAGGTCGCACAAGAAACACACGGAAGCCACATGTAGCCTCAAGGCCACGGGTTTCCCACCACTGATGTATGTGTTAATAATAATAATGTGTATAATCTGTATGATACATTCAGTTATCAACACAGCGTAACTGACCACGGTAGCCTTGTGGTTATGGTCCCGAATTCAAGGCCGGAGTGGAGTGGGTTCGTGGCCTGATTCCATTGATGACCCGCCATGTAGAAACGACCAACGTATTTTAAATATACCGAAACTCAAAGTCTTCATATTGAAATGATGAAGAAGTTAAATCATGTGTGTGTGCGAGAGAGAGAGAGAGAGGCCGTGGGGTAGCGTAGTGATTATTGTCGCGAACTCGTGGCAGGTGTCTCAATATTTCGAATCCTATTTCCACTGAGGAACCCCCATTTAGAAAGGGCTGATACACGTTAAATCTGCCAAGGATTAAAGCCATCACGTTGGCGTAGTGCAGGGGAGTGGAAAGGGCCAGCTCATGTGTGTAGGTCCGGGTCGAACAGTCCACGCTCGTCTTCAAAGTCCAACGTTGTTAAAAAAACCAAATCAAATTAAACAAATGTTTTACCTGTTTTTGAAACGATAGAAAATTGCGTACTTTTAACATTTATTAACAAAATGTTCAAGTTCACAATCTGTTTCTTACTTGTGAAGTATTTAAGCTAAACACTGAAAATAAGAGACGACTGCTGACCAATTGCAATCAAATCATAGTGCATCACGAAAATGCTATGTCATGTTCTTGAGTGGCGTATGTAGTCTGGAAGATCATTTCGAATCCATCATACTCCGCAAACCTAGCATCATTCAATTATTTTACCTGCCCTTCCTCTTCTCTTTTCCTGTTTTAAGAAAAAAAAATTCAAAATGAAACAGGTATCAAACAATCCCTACTATTTTAAATATATTGAAGTTCAAAGTCATCATGTTGAGATTATGTAAAGTCAAATCATTTGTGTGTGTGTGTGACAACACAACTCAATGATGTCAGAATGGTACCAGTGTTTCAATTACTTTACTGTGTAACAAAGAGCAAAACCTTGATGAAAAATAAATGAAGCATTGTTAGTAAATAGATCCCTGATGGAAGGCAGAAGTTTGGGGTCTAGAATGATGTCAATGTATTTTATGACATTCAGTGTCCCATCGAAGATATAAAGGCGGCCGATACCATCTGCTAATATTCATGATTAAGTGGTAAAACAATGTGGGTACTTCACCGTTGCCTGGATGCAGTCAGGATGTAGCATTTCTACAATTTTACTTCTTACATATTTTAGGCTATCATTACTGAATAACGGTATTTTAGTTTCGTCCCTCTATATAACTTGTAACCAATAATCATTTGTGTAATTGATGGGTTCCATTACCCACTGTAGTCCCTTTTAGAGCTGAAGTGAGATATGGCTTTTATCGTGGAATTCTACCTTTTAGTCTCTTACATCTGCTAATCTAATCCTGATTGTTTTTGATCTGACAGAAACACCAGCAGCACTCAGATCACTTCTGATGGATGTCCATGAAATTCTTTTATCTCTGAAACAAAGCATTTTTTTCTTCATTCATTAATAGATGTGGTGCACCTTTTTCGTCCGTTTTCTGCTGTGTTTTTTATTAAATTTGTCTCCTGACATCTAAAACAAAAATTTTAGTCTCCAGATGTAGTCGCTAAACTACCCACCTGTTATGTCATTTTATATAACAAAGGAAATACCACTTTCTCATCCCACATGCGTTTAATATACTCTTTTATTTGATGACATTGCTTTTTGACTGAATATCATTGTTATCCTGGCCAGAAAACAGTCATGACCTCAATCATCATCTTGTTAGAATGGGGTACTCATGTAATAAAATAGAACTAAATGAGGCTAAATTGTTTCCAATAGATTTTTCGTCGCTTCATCTTTCTGACTACCTCCCTTACGACCTGGACCGGAATTATACCAAACATGACGACGGAACAAACTGATCAAGAAAGATACACAGAGGCTTATCTGGATTTCCACAAATCGTGGGAAAACAGAATGAACACCTGCGTAAATAATCTCAACAACTGCAGAACTTCGGAAGAGGCGACAACTGTCATCCGAGCCATCGAAGAAATTGACACTCAACTGAGGAATTCCCCTGGCGTCCCGAAGATCAATCATCGAACTTGCGCCAGCTGGGGATCCTCGAAAATTCACCCACATCATTAGCCGAACAGAACAAGCTACTCCCCAAATTGATGCCTGGGGCCTTCCATCTAAACCATCAGATGCTCCATTTCAAGTAATCCTGTCCAAAAGAAGGGCAGAAGAAATTTCGGAGACAACGGCCTGGACTCTAAAAAAGCCAAAACATCGGACATAATAGAAACCCAGAACAATTCTCTGGACTTCTCACCAACAACGAGGATACTATGGATGTGGTTGACCCCCAAGAAGGAACCTTTCAGCCACTAGCCATCCCGGTGTCACGGCACCCCAGAAAAAACCTCACGTCCCTCCTATAAATATTGACAACGTGAAGAATCAGGCGGCCCTGCTCCAGCACCTACAAACCATCACTAAACAGAAACTGGAAGCCAAGCTCATCGGCAAAGTTCAAATTTACCCTACTCCTTACGCCTACCATCAGATAAGGAGATACATCAAGAATTCCCTGGAAAGTCACACGTATATGCTGCCTGAAGACAAACTGCTCAGAGCAGTCATCCGAACCGACATGTCCCCCACCCAAATAATAGCTGGAAAATCAAAGATTTAAAGGACTGTCATAATATGCAAAGTTGGCCAACCGATGCCCCTCTTCATGCTCTCTATGGAAAGAAACGAGGCGCATTATTCACAGCTGTCACGAGCATTAAATGCCAAGTCGAAGCTCAAGAAAAATATGGACCACCCCAATGCTTCAGATGCCAGGGATTTTTTCACTCCAGCAAATATTGCACCCGAACACCCAGGTGTGTCAAGTGCGCCAAAAACCATCTGGCGAAGGATTGTAGAAACCAATCGATGAGAAGCCGAAATGTTGTCTCTGCGAGGGAGAACACCCTGCGAACTACCTCGACTGCCCAAAGAACCCCCGACATCGGATTGCCGAAGAATTAGAGAAAGAAAAAACGAGAAGAAAAATACCTACATCACACCCGAACCGCAAAATGAACTTTTGGGAGCAGCGCGCCAAAAACAGCCGCACAGCGCCAACAGTCCACCTCAACCAACCAACAGAAACCCCCTACAACTACTACCTTAACCCGGAAACCATCTCTGATATTTTGAAGAACTCAAGAACCCCGCCGTTGAGACATTCGAGTTATTGGAAGTTAAAATAGCCACCACTATCCCCACCAGATTTTTTAATCAACTCTGCAAAAACGAAATTAACATTTAATCCAGTCAACAGAAATAATTCCAACCTAACGTTGGTGTCTTGGAACGCCAACGGCATCAGAACGCGTGTGGATGAATTCAGAGAATTTATCTCTGAATGGAATCAGACATCATTAACCTTCAAGAAACACACCTCCAACCCTGTCATCACCTTGCCTTTCCTAACTACAATATCTACAGGACTGACCGCACCTGCCGTGGCGGCGGAACTGCAATTTTTAATCAAAAGAAGTATTCCACATCACGAAATTGTAATCAATAATCCAAGCTTTGAAACAACAGCAATAAAAATAGAAAGAACGAATTTGCAACCTATCACAGTGATCTCAGCCTACCGCTCACCCAGAAAACCAATCCTAATCCAAGATCTTCATCAGCTCTTCAGGAACCAGGATTACGTCCTCGTCGCCGGCGACCTGAACGCTAAACATGCTTCCTGGAGTCAATAGCCCAGCAGAATGTCGGACAATTAGAAGATTTTGCGACAGCACCGGATACTCCTTAATGCTCCGTTGGAACCAACTCACTTCCACAAGAATCTCAGAAACACGGTGATCGACCTAGCTATCTGCAAAAAGGTATGACAATCACCGATGTTACATCTATTCTCTCTAGTGATCACAACCCTGTTCTCTTTGATGTGTTTGGATAACTTTACCGCACCTGCCCTCAGTACCTACGCTTTTCCCAACTGGAAGAAATTTCAAGAAATTCTAACAAACTCCCTTCCAGGTAACCCAATTATTAATAGTACTAACGATATTGAAACGGCTATCAATAACTTTAATTTCTCTCTTAAAAATGCTTATAATAACAGTAGTATCTTTAAAAGTATTAATAAACCCCTTAACACTATCCCCTCTGTCATCAAAAAATTAAATTAAAAAATAGTTCGTAAAGATTGGCAGGACACTAAATACCCTCCTTATAAAACTCAACTAAATAAGGAAATCAAAAAGAGCTTCAAAACTACCATAATTTTAAATGGGATAAACTTCTTGCAGAAGCCACCTGATGACGACTCTCTGTATAAAATTGTTAAAACTCATTCTAATAAAAATAAATCTTTCCATATCCCTCCTATAGTAGGCCCCATGGGCCTCCATTATAGTGGACAAAGTTAATTTGTTTGCTGATTCTCTCGAGAGCTCATTTCAAGAAAATCCGGAGCCATATGATGACGATTTCATCGACCATGTGGAAGAGAAAATCGAAAATTATATGGACCGTGCAGACGCCACACCGCTCCACTAACCTCACCTGAAGAAGTCATGGAAATTATACTTAAACTCAATAACAAGAAAGCTCCGGGCCATGACGGAATCAAGAACATTGCTCTCAAGTCCCTCCCTTTAAATGCCATAACATACATTACCAAGATTTTCAATAGAAGCCTCAATTTAACTACTTCCCCAAGGAATGGAAACACGCCCAAATAACTGTTTTTGCCGAAGCCTAAAAGATTCAAAATTTGAAAATTACAGATATCTCCCTCTAAGCTGCCTTGGAAAAATATTTGAAAAAATCATCCTCACACGCATCATTGATCACTGTGATAGGAATAACTTAATACCGGACTTTCAGCACGGCTTCCGTAAAGAGACGTCCACCCAACATCAACTTCTAAGAGTGACTAATAACATCATCAACGGGTTCAACACGAAGTCCCTACACCGTCGGCATTTTTTTGGACGTAAAGAAAGCATTCGATCGAATGTGGCATGACGGGCTTTTACAAGCTGATAAAATTGAAATTTCCAACCTACCTCATTAAAATTGTACATAATTATCTGGACAATAGGACTTTTAACGTTAAAATTAATATACCTCATCAAGCATACGCAACATTGCAGCGGGAACGCCACAAGGATCCATCTTGTCGCCCGCACTTTATATCTACACTAGCGACTTCCCCACCACTCCATCAGTCTCCGTCTGCCTCTTTGCCGACGATGCCGCCATACTCTGCAATAGCATCACCCCCGATCAAGCAGTTCGAACTCTTCAAGCATACCTCTCCCAACTTGAAATCTGGCTTACCAAGTGGAGAATTTCAATTAATACTGAAAAAACAAACGCAATTTTATTTAGGAAAAAAAAAAAACCCAAACTATGCCTATTCAACTTAAACTTTTCGACGAAACAATAGACTGGACTTACGAAACATCATATATCTTGGATTAATTTTTTAAACCATAATCTCACCTACCGACCGCACTTCAATGAAATCAAGAAAAATTCTGGTCCAAACACTTCTCCCTCATCGAGCTGCTTGGAAAGAAATCAAAACTGTCGTTAAAAAAGAATTTTCATTTTTAAAACTTATCTAAGACCCATTCTAACTTACGGCTGTGCCATCTGGGGCGCAGCAGGAAATAACCATCTTGAAGACCTCCAAAGATTGCAAAATAAAGTTTTACGCATCATAGCAAGAGCTCCCAGATTCATTCCAAGATCCGTACTCCATGAAGAACTTCGTGTTGAACCCATCCACACCCTCATAGCTAATTTGTCGTCAAATTTTCATTCCTCCATTCCATATCACAACAACCCCACTATCAACTCGCAAAATTATTTTCCTCCCCCATCCACCCACCGTATGCCTCACAGTTCAGCGAACATTTCACCTTCGTTTTAAGAAAAAAAATATCCATCACTGCAGAAACATCTCTTCCAAACAGCATGATTCATCAGCAGAAAAATTCACCCTATGGTTCTTCAAAACGATTCAACGAAACGTTTCTTTCCCCCCCAATCCAGTTCGAGAAATTCTCTTTCCGAACTCCGAAACGCTTCGCGTTTCTTTCCCCCCCAACCAGTTTCTCTCTGCCAAGGTCGGCTCAACGACTGAGGCGTTTTTCGTTTTTTCTCCCTTCTTTTAGGAGCACATCAGAACTGAAGTAGAAGCTTGGCATCCGCCAGGCTGGAACTGAGGACAAATATATATTCAGACCATGTATTAACGAAGAAAGAGCTTAAACCCAGTGCCTCTCAAACTTTCACTATTATGTTTTAAGCCATAATTTTTATCACGCCCCTTTATACAACAATAATGCGCTTTGGGGGGCGCTAAAGCTACAATACGATCTTAATTAAAAACCGCACAAATTAACAAGGTAAATATTAAATTTTGCGTTTGTTACTTTTAAGTAATATTTATTTTAAGCAAATTACTTTCAAGTAATAGGCTAATTATTGTTATTTTTCTTTTCTCTAATTTTTAAATTGGAACAAATTGCAAAATGATATTTGATTAAAAATTTATTATCTCCATGATCCATTTCTGAAAGTATAAATGTCATTAGAAAAAGAGCCAACACTATGGTGCACTCTATCATATCCATCCCATTTGGCATTAATATTTAAAGCGAGAAGACTTCAAAATGTTTTAACCCGGGAGAGCAGGCGCGCACTCTATACTAACGTTAACAGTCGCGAGAGGTAACTGGATCCCCCCAATGTTTGTTTGTTTGTTTGTTTTGGGGGGGTTACAATTATTTTTATTTTGTACACGATAAAAATCACAAAATTCCAGTGAACAATTTAACTAAGAGAAAATATACTTACCTACTTTCAAGTACTTTTCATTTTTTCTTTGATAATTTGAGGAAAAATCCATTAAAAGGGAACTAAAATATTTCAAAGGTACGTACCTTAATATAGGACACAAATCACAGACACTTTTAGCTAACATTACAGAAATGATATTTGCAAGCAAAACCGTCATATTTTGTTCAAATTATAGAAGTTAAGCTGTCCTTTGACTTTGAGTCCTGCGTGACCGCTCCCGTGTTAAGTGTATTCACTATAAAAATATGAATGTTAGTTATAAAAAACGAACTGTGTAAAACGCGTATTTCATCATGCTTTATATGCTTCAGAATAGCCATAAAAATAAATCTTAGCCAAAATCCTTATCCATTAAGGACATAACTAATCATACCAATAAGTTCCTAAATCAAGCGATGAAAACGATGATGACTGACGCAAATCTGCTTGCTGGGTGAAAAGTGAACAAGTCTTCCTTTTCTTTCTACAAATATTGTACAGCATTTCAATAATAATAATAACAATGATGAATTTTGTATCTTCCTAGAATTTTTCCCTGGATCTGAGTTTTTTTTTCTGAGAGAGTAGTATTTTAGGTTTAAAAAGAAAAAGTAAGGATAAACGCATGGAAGTGGAAACTTTTATTTTTGATGAAATATTTGCCAGCTGATATATATAAATTATATCAGTGTAAATGCGTATTTTTTTATATGTCAGAAAGTATTTTGTTTACTTCGTTCCAGTAAATTAATTTTTTTAACATTTTATTTCCGATATGCTCGCGCCCTCCTTGTAAGATTATCCCGCCCCCTAGGGGACGTGCCCCACAGTTTGAGAAACACTGGCTTAAAACTATTTTCAGCTCAATGAAACATCGATGGGAAGCTGTAATAAAGATTAAAGCCCACCTCACTAAGTTCTGATAACTCACTGCTATCATTAGTATGTAATGTATATCGACAGTTATTACAGCATAACCTTTTTTGCGTTGCAAATATTTGAATTTTGTTTTTTTTTTTGTATTGAATTAAGTAATAAATTCCCTTTAAAATGATATAAAACACTTATACTTTTTTCGAACATAAAATTGTATGTAAGCATACAAACTTAAAAAACCAAACAATTTAAAAAAAGTGTCCACAATTTTGGCCACCACTGTATGCTAAAGTAAGCTGACTAGAAGAAAATATCAAGACATTTTGGTTTTCCTACAATTTATCTATATCTAGTCGAAGATTTTCTGGAATGCTGTGCTCATGTTTGGGACACAGTTGCCGAGTGTCAGTTAACTCTTTTTGTTGAACGCTTATACGGTGTTATTACTTAAGCTTTCCTCGTGCTGTAATTTTTATTGACTGTTGATTGTTTGATTTACTTATTTTTTTATTTTGTATTAATTCTTCTCTTCAGTTATACATATCTTTTGGTTTATTTGTAATTCGCGAGGGAATTAAAAATTATTCTATTCAGTTTTTCGATTAATAAAATTGATGTTGTGTGTATTGTATGTTTTTTTTTTTTTTTTCCACCACAACAACTAAATTCGGACGTGATATAGTTGTCCTAATAAAACTGGGATAAAATCTAGAAGAAAACCATAAAATACATCATCAACTTTATCAATCAAAAAGCAGAATAAAATAAAATTATTGAATGCATATTTCTCCTCGTGAATTTAGTTACAAACAAATTAAGTAATACATACCAAACCGAATTGAATAATCAAATTGCAAAAGATAAAAATGAAGCAAATTAATAAAACGAGCAGACGAGAAAATAATTAAATCAAAAGACGAGGTTTAAGTAATAGCGCCGTATCAGCGTTCGTCGCCACACAACTTATTTAATCCATATTATTTGTAAATTCTAGAATTTCGAATTCAGTAATTCTTATGACATATGAAACAAATTTCCTTAGCAATATTGTTATTCTCAGTTCAAAAAAATTGGTATAAGTAAATTATTAATGCATGAATAAGAGAAACTCAATCAAGGAGACAAATCAAATAAAAAAAATGAATATAAAACTAATGTTATGTTATGAACTCTCCCTTTATATGCGATTTGTTTCTTCTCGATATATGCAATTTAAACACCAAAAAATATTTTTCACAAATACATATTTGCAGGTAGAGTAGCAAACGCGGGGAAATGGGTACCAGTTCGAAAAGAAATTCAAAACCATTTAAACGTTTTTTACGAGTTAGCTTAACATAAGATCTTCACAAAAAAAATGTGTTCCTTCACGAAAGATGTTCGAAAATCTTTAAAGCGATCAATGTGTGTTTTGTTTCTTTATAATTCAGAATATTTTCAATCTTGCACAGTAATTAATGTTATTTACGCTTTTAGTAGGGATTAGAATCTCAGAGATTTCTAGGCGGTTGTATTGTGCAAATATTTCTCGAAATTCGCCAAGCATTACCTGAAACTCACCAAATATTTCACAAGATTCGCCAAATACATCGTCATAATTTTTAAAACTTTTGCTTTGTTTAGTTGAAGCAATGTATTTCAAAAAAAAAGTTTAACATTTTGCTCACTGAAAACACGCTCTTAGATTTAAAAAAATAAAATGTTTAAAAAAAATTTCTTTCCAAAAAATAATGAATAATGAATTTTTTTTAAAAACAGAAAATATTTTTATATAATTACCGTAACTGTAGCCACAGAAAAATTTACTTTCGTGTAAAATAAGAGAATCACAAATAATTTAATAAGTGTGTGTGTATATAATCTAGTAATATAATTTTATTAAAAATTAATAAATAATATTACAATAGAAAAGGAAAATTATTTATTTTATAATAGAAGGAATTTAGACATATACATTTCATGAGGGAAACACTAAGCGAAAAAACCTTAATTAAATTTATTAATGAATAAATACTTTATTTAAATTAAAATAAGCATTTTGAAAAGTGATTATTCGTTTATAAACACTGAACACACTGAAGTATTTTGAAGCGATTAACCGAAATTGATGAAACAAATTTGTTATATCTTGATCAAATCTGTTTTGAGACCTGAAACATTAAGAAAAAAACTAGTCAAATCAAAAGTAAGCCAAAATTTAAATGTATCTCATTAATTTCCGTGTTTTTTTATACAAATTTAAAATAGATTTATGGATTTCCTTACGAAAATTATGTTTTCTTTTGCATAAAACTAATCAGTTTCGATTTTTGCTAGCATGAAAAAATAAACTTATTGCTCGAAGAATCTCATTTAAATACTTAATAACAAAACTTTTCATAATTTCCATTAACATTTTGTTGCATCGAAACACCTCAGCTCAACTCATAAGAAATTATTTTATCTTCCACACTTTCTGTGGGAAATGCATAGCATGTTCCACTGAAATAACTGACTTCCACGGCTAGGAAATAAATTCACGGTTAAAGTTAATCATCGTTCTGGGGTTACGGCCAAACTACTTAACGTAAATTTGCTCAGTTTCCCAGCTTAAATATTAATGGCATTAAAGAAGCTCAGGCTAAAATGGAAGAATAAACGTCCCTCCGATATGCTCGGCGTAATTGAAGCAAATAGAGTTAATTTATAAAATCCCTTTTATTTAGTGCTCTTCCGTAACGACCCACCCTAACTCCATTAAAGATGGAATCTATTCTTGAAGAAAATTATTTTATCTCGGCGCACAATGATTTCGAAATAGACTCTGCGCATTATGTTTCGAAGAGTAGCCTTAATTATGCCCTGTTGATGCTAAACAATTATGGGCATAATAACTCTCAATTATAGGAAAAACGAACGCTATTGTTCTCTTTTACGAGACGGCTTTCCTTCTAAATTAAAAGGCTTCGAATAAAAAAACAGCATGTTTTCTATTAACTATTATAAAAGGTAATTAATAGTTAAATTTACCAGTACGTAATTAATTTGATTCTGTTTTTGATAAATATTAATTAAAAAAAGGGATGCCAAAATAATAATTTTCTTTTGAAATGTTTTGTAATGCAACAAAGGATTATTTTAGATAAAATGATTCTATGCTTCCGTGTCTGTATAGCGAGTGTGTTTAACGAAAATATCAAAAAGAGTCTTACATAAATTTTACATAAGACAATCGTCAAATTTCTAATCATAATTTTTTTCTTTATATTTCTCAATTCAATCTTTTAATTATCTTGTAGATAAAAAGAGAAGCTTGTTTTATAAATACGTTTTTAATTATAAAAATCCCTTTCTCCTTAAATACACTACAAAATTTGCATATTGAATTTTACTTATAGTACTTAGTTTTTATTTCTTTTTTTCCCTTGTACAATTTTTTGTATTACTTCAATTCTTTATTAGCATAATAATTGGTTTTTAGAATTCCAAATGGAAGTGTAATGAGAAGGGCAATTTTGTCAGCAAACTTATAAATTGAAAACTCTTTAATTTAAATACTTCTAAATCATAAATTGTTATACATATTCGGCGTGGTGGGGTAGTTTAGAGAGGGTGGTACCAGCTCAAGTGTCATCGTCGTCGCGTGGCGGAGGAAAAAACATACGAGGTCCATCGCCAATAGACGTAATCGTTTTGTGTCATCAGACGAGGTGAAAGAAGCATCTCAGGGCGCCTTACGGGAGGTTGCGAAAAACTGGCTTCCAGCTGTGCTTCCAGAAGTTACAGGAACGCTGGAAGAAGTGGATGTGCTTCGGTGCTGTGAACAATTCAGAGTAAGGTTTTCTACACCTTGTCCCCGAACTTTCGGATCAACTACGTATACAAGTGGCGTAACGGAGAATATTATTGCCCCCTTCAAAACCAGATTTTGGGACCGAAGCCGTACTTCGTGTCAGTAGGCTTTGGCGCTACTAGAATTCTAGGCCCTTCCCCGCAATGCGGTGGCTCCAGGGATGTATGTTACGTCACTGATTCAATAGTAGATTATAATGCTCAGATTACTTGATGGGAACATCTGGAGAATTACACAGTATATCATGTTTCATTTTCGCTCAGACCATGACTTAAACAGCCTTGATCGTATAGTAGTCATGTGGTCCTGGTCGTGTAATTGAGACTTACTTTCTTTCTTTCGAGTCATACGTTGGAATCTTGGTACCTTTAAGGTATTTGACTACGTTCGGAACCGTGATTTTTCAAAAGCGTATAAATGGATAATATTTAGGATACTTAGAGTCACTTAGATTAAAAAGTGTATATAAAATTGTATTAAGAATAGTATTACAATAAAAAATTATCTAAGCACAATATTTTGACAGAAAATGAACATAGAATGACCCATTTTCAAATTATTCTCCTTTTGCGAAAAATGCTTCTATTATAATAATATTTTGCCTGTATATAGCTCAGATATCGGTTCAGAGGCTCAACTAGAATTTTTGAAGTATGTAACTTAGAAGTGGGTTTATCCATATTTTACAACAGAGGGGAGGAAATTTAAGAAAAAAACGCTGATAATTATTTCAATTGGTTGTAACTCTGAAAATGTGAATTTTTCAAAAATCATAGTTGAGCCTCTTTACAGAGGCCTGAGATATATACATGCAAAATATTATTAGAATAGAAGCACTTTCCACAACATATCATTTTGAAAAAAGGTTATTCTAAGTTAATTTTTTGCCGAAATATTGTATTTAAATTACCTTAAAAACTCGCCATGTGAAAGAGATAATGTATGTTAAATCTGATATGTTTTAAAATCATCACACTGATGCGGTGTGGATGCTCAAAAAGATTACCAGCTTAAATGCAATCCTTGTCACATAATCGAGTTTAACAAAGTAATGAGATCTGTCTCTAACATCACTCGTATTGCATTAGAGTATTATGTTACTAATCAGTTAACCCATTGACTACCAGTTAAATTTAAAGCGTCTTGTCTTGGGCACCAAGGTTTTATTTAAGGTGAAACTTAAGACATTACAAAATATAATATTAAGGTATTGATATAATATTGTTATAGCCTTTACAGTAATACTTATTTAAAAACACTACGAGATAACTCGTAGCTTAAGGTCTCTGAATAAGAATTCTGAGCTGAGTGAGACTTAGAGTTATCTCGTAGTGATTTTTTTTTCAATTAAAAATCTTCATATACAAAGATTTTCTTTTCGCTTTGCTTGATTATATAAGATCGTCCCCTAACTTCATCTAGCGACAGTCTGTTGTATAATGTTAGGTCAGTTTTTCATAAAGACGTATAATGATCCTGTCTGGAGAGAAACGTATCAGGCAATGGTGGCTACAAAGAGTTGTAAAATAAAACAAGTAATATAAAAGAAAATTAAGTCAGTTCCTACTTAGATAAAAAAAAATTATTTTAGATATTTTTTATTAAAAAGTTACAATTAATATAAATATGTAAATACATATGATAGAATCACAACATTAAGTTGCAATTAAGTTTCATTAATTATCATTAAAGTATCGTACTGTCATCCAAAACAATCGTGTACATAAAATTTCAGTTCAACTGAATGCTGTAAAACGTCAGAAAAAACATTTTCAAGTTTTGACACAAGTCGCCAAAAGGGTCGCTAATTCGCCAAAAATGATACCAACGTGGCTGTATTAGTAATTCCTTAAATAATTAGTTTTAATCAATTATTTTTTATTAATTATAATTAAATTATTGTATTGTCATTCAAAATAATCCTGTATATAAAATTTCAGCTCAATTGAGCGCCTTAAAATGTAATGATTGAAAATTCCACCAAGAAAAATAAATAAATAATTAAATAAATAAATAAATATAGAGATAGTGTGAGCTAATAGTAGGAATTGAAAAAAAGGAACTGATAAGTAATAATTAGCAGACCACAGGAAAATCATCTGTTGATACAAGAAAATCGCTCTACTTTACTTCGAAATTTTCCAGCAGAATGTCTACAAGCTTTATAACCAAAGAAATCGAGGGAATAAAAAGATGAGGATGCGTCAATTTAGGGAACCAGATGTTGTGATTTTATTTCATGGCGACGGCAGCAATGCAGGATAAAGCAGCAAATGTAATACAAATACAAACGATTTTCAATATTTAGAGCATCTTCCTCTCACTGAAAAAAAGATGCCTCCAAAGCCCAGCCGAATTTGTACAAAGCAAAATAAATAAATAAAACGTAAGAAGACTAGGTATTTTTATCCAGTGTATTCTAACAACCCAGCAATTTACGCTGATTCTTGCTTGAAAGCTCATCATACACAACAGCAACAATAATAATTTTTTTTGTTTTTTTAATACATTCATATATACCGTAAAATCCAGCGTATAACACGCAATTTGAGCACAAAAAAATAAGATCAAAATTTACGGGTACACGTTATACGCCGGATGTAAAAATGATAGCTTAAATGTTCTAAAGAAAACATTATATATATAAACACAAGTAAAATTAAACTTCTACATCTATCGGAACACTGTTTAATTAAAAGAAATGACGTACCTAATGAATTTAAAGGGTTGTAGAGTTCTAGAAATATACTATTTTTTCAAAAGCTAGGATAATTTCTTAAATAAAGGATTTCAAACCATAAGGGGGCTGCAGGAGCCCAGTGGTCAAAGTATCGGATCATGGCAAGCATTTCACTAGTTCGAGTCTATATAATTGTTATGTTATAATCTAATCATCTAAATTTTAATTCTAATAGTAAAAATTGATAATCAATTTATTTCTTGCACTATATATATTTTTTATTCTTCATTTTTAATAATTCCTAACTTAAATGGAGTTATGTAATCAAACTAAAATTTCAGCCCAAACTATAAGATATTCGTAGCTGGCAATGAATAGGTTAAGCAAACAGCTAGTTGAATCACTAACAACCTTTTAAGAATTTCTCGAGTAAACTTAATCAAACAATATTAAACAGTTAAAAAAGAAAATTTCTAAACTTCAAAAATTTAACACATCCAAAATACTAATATCTTTAATACGTAAAACCTTAACCCACATCCTGCGTCATTCAAGCGAAGGAAAAGATATCCCTTGTACCTAGTCTATATCAAACATTTGAGAGATTAATACGATTTGAATCAATCTCCGCCTATCCATTAATCAACCAATCCGAATCCCTAACTCAGAGCCAATCGCATTCCTGGGAATGGTGACTTCTGTTATGCAGATTCAATGACGGCCTCTAATCCATATCTCTCACGAACGCCGCGTAAGAAAGGGTCAGTGTGTTTGCACCATACATAAATGCCAAGACCCTTCCCCCTCCTCAGTCAATAAAGGGTTGCTGAAACTCCTGAAGTGGCCATCGCTATAGTAACTGGGATGGAAAGGAATGGAGCAAAAGCAAAAACTTTCTGCAATGGAAATAGGATGGAATAATAAAGTATACGCGGTCGATAGCATTGCTTTGAGTTCATACATTAAAGATAGACCGTTGGGGCTCTGAAGTGAATGAATTAGGAGTGTATATAAGGTAGTAAGGTATTGTTGGTACAGTAATATAAAGGAAAATTTACGATATATATTTTTTAGATGAAAAAGTGGGAGAAAACGAACTTTTTTTGCAAGAATTCAAAGTGTTTTTCAGTTTCTACTATTAGTTCACACTCTCCCTATATATATATTTATTTATAAATATATATCTTGTTCAAATTTCCAATTGTTAATAAAATACATTTTATTCATATACTCAAGTTTAAATACATTTTTTAAACTTGTAGTGTATGACACTTGATGTTAATAAAGTTTTTCAAGTATTAATTCTTTAATTTAATTTAATTAATTAATAAAAGAAACAAACAACAGTAATAGTTCAGCACCATATATAAAAATGAAAGTCCAAAGGGTATGGGTTTGAATCTCACCAGGGATGGTCTAATTTCTGAGAATGTGATTTATTTTTACTATACTCTATTTTGTTGCAATAGTTAAATTAAGTAGAAACAAACAAAAACTATAATAGTCCAACACCATATTAAAAAAAGGAAAATGAAAAATTGCAAGGAAAATCGCTTTCTATTTTGCCATTTAATAGTATGATTCTGTCTTATGTATATACATGTTTATATTAATTGTAATTATTCAATAAAAAGTAACTAAAATAAATTTTTTCTTCGTTGACCTAAGTAGGAATTGACTTTAAAAAGTTATTTTATATTACTTGTTATTTTTTTTAAGAAATTCTAAAATGTTCTAATAAATTGTTGTTACTTTACCGCTGAAGCGCAAAAATCAGTTAATCTGCAGATTAGCTATGTAATCTGCATATAAACGACTTTCGAGCTTTAACGATAACAGCTATATTGCTCACCCTAAACATCTGACACTAATTAGGTAACAAATAGGACACTAAAAATTTAGAAAGTTGTTTTAAGGTATAATATGTTTCTGTTGTTTTATTTAAAACTAAATGAATATGTGTGTACCCAAAAACTTGATAAACAGAAGCAGAACAATAAAAACATTCACATTTCTACGGACGTTGTTGCTAGGTCCGTAACTGTAAACGTAATTAGTTTTTGTCGTGAATATTATCCGCCAACTGAGCACCTCAACTAATGTTTCGACGTAACCTTCCGCTAGTTATTGTTGTATCTTCCTTCTTGGAATATCTTGTTATTAGCATTGTCTCGTAATAAAGCAAAAAATACAGTCCATTAATAACAATCTTTGAAAAATAGAACCAGCATTCACGAACATTTGCTTACCAAAACAGCTGTATTAAAAAAGTGTTCTGCGAAACAAGAAACAATGATGAAACACCATGAAAAGAATATATTTTTCCTTTAAAATTAAATTTACGAAATAATACATGTAATAATTTCAATACCATTAATCGCATGTTTGCGTCATCACGCAAACCATACAAATAGGTATGATTATGTAATAATAAACATTTCAATAAGAATTTTAAATCTCGGCTTCAGAATTAACCGGAATCTTTAGATAAACTTTCTGCATTTTTAATGGAATTATCATTTAATATTTATTCCACAGAATTAATTCTTAAAAGCAGTATCGCTCTAATCCTTTAAATATCATATACCTCTAAAATGAGGCTTCCCATATTCTAGTGCGTTAAACCTGTCAAAGCTTAAAGCTCTCGCTTGGCGTGGTATGGAAGTTTGGAGAGTGAGGTGCATATCTGTCTGTGTCACTTGACCGAGGTTCAAAATTAAGAGTTATGTTGCAAGTAGAACTCAAGTAACTTCCAAAAGGATTGTCGCGAGCCCCACATTGGATGCCACTGCCGTAGCCTGAAGATCGTGGTTTTGAGAGGGTTCGAGGAAGAAGGCAGATGTGATCATAAAATAGCTCATTTTATTTAATGTTTAGCACATTGCAAAATACAATTTTATGACTGGGAGCAATATGAAATCTTAACCCGTAATCAGAAAACTAAATTATGGAAAGTATTTATCTGGAGTGGCAACTTGAAGCCTGATAGTACGGTCAGCTCCACGGTTAACTACTTCAACACTTCATGATGGATTATTTGCCAACTATGGATCTTAAGAGGCGCGACCACCAGTCGCTGTTAACTAAAACTTGGATTTCAGCTTAACGATGAAAGATTAATTATTAACTCGCATACTCAATGGTTGGCACTTAAATAATAGTTACGTTTGCGTAAAAATTTAGTCATCTCTACGGGAAGCGGTTTTTAAGGGGACACAGTACGATTCAATTGACAAAAATTGGTCAAAAAATCCAATCTAATTCTTTTTAGCCTAAATTATTCTTTATATATATTTTATAACCTCACAAATTTGTAAGCTCTAAACTCAGAAAATGCAGAATTATTTTAGCTTTAATATTAATTTTTATTCACATTTATATGGCAAAGCAAAACTTTAAACGGACTTATCTCAGAAAGATAAATTAAATAGTTTGTCTTCATTTAAAATGCTAAGGCTTTTTTTGTATTGTGCCTAATGCTTTGAATTTTTTTTTACCTATTGCTAATAGTACACGTAACAAAAGTTGGTATGCATTTTTGAATCAAAGCAATACTTATTTTTTTAAAATAATTAAACTCAGAAGCATACACTTTTTAAGGAATTTTCAATAAGCATTCATAAAAAGAAGTATTGTACGAATACCAACCATGTTATCGCAAACCCATATCAACTTTTGTTATACGTGGTTTGATGTACTTGTAAATCAAATTTCCTGCGTGTACGTACATTTTTGTAGGGGAGGAGTAGCATTTTAAAATCACTTCACAAATTTTAAGTTTTTTCCTTAAAAAATTAAATGGTTAGATTTTTATGAAATTTTCAGCATAAAATCTGTTTTACATACTATACACACATAGGAAGCAACCAAAAATTTTTGAAAATCCTTAAATTAGAAATTTTAGTGTAAATAGTAACATGTCCCCTTAAACTAAAATCACAGTTAAAGAATATTTTCCCCAAGAAGATTAGTAGAAGACCTGAATAGAACCCGTTACAGTGTGATGTCAATACCTAATCAATGAATCAAATCCACACATGGTTATATCTATCATTTTAAGATGATTGGTACTTTTATATATAAAGAGGTGTTACAGGGCTAGTCTTGATACTAAATTCTATATATAACAACAAATAAACGATGAATACTTTATTGACTGTAATTCATACTACACGACTACATAGTGTGAATAGCTAAGAGTACTAATGTCATCCTTATCGTAAAACGTATTTGATGTTTCATAGTGGACATGGTAGCCTGAGGGTTATAGTCATGAATTCGTAGTCAGTGTGTCACGGGTTCGAGTCATGGTGCCACTGAAGATCATTCACGTAGAGGGAGCTGATGCGTTTTAAATATGTCCAGCTCAAAGTCCTCTTCTTTGAATGGTGGGGTAGTTTGGAGAGGGGTAGCCAGCTCAGGTGTCATCTACGTCACTTGGCCGAAGCACAAAATTAGAAGCTTGTCGTAAATAGCCCTCGTGTTGCTTAATAGTGAACATTAATGTAACTTTCATTCTCATTAGCTATAACTGACCTCTGACTATTTGTTTATAAAAGTCGTGAATATTATACAACGTCATAAGAAACAGCAGTTTAAGCATCTTATTTTAAAGGAATTATCTTGGTAAAACTATAATAAAAGCAAAAGTTAAAATTTAAATGTTAATATATATATATATATATTTATTTATATATATTACGTTGGAGAAAAAGAAATCCATTATTTTTGCATGAAACTCAAGACTTTATTTAACATGTTTCGGATTGTCCAATTTGGGTCAAATATGCACCGTTTGTTGTATAATTTATTGCAATTTTAAAGGTAGTTTCATAATGCCTCTCTCATAGAAGTCTTGGTCCTTATTGGTGAAAAACTATAGTAATAGACTTTCACAATCTTCTCTTGATCCCAATTTCTTATCACTCAGAAAGTTTTGTAATGCGAGAAAAAGGTGGTAATCGCTTGGTGCCAGGTCCGGACTATATGGTGGATGCATTAAAACTTCCCAACAAAGTTCCCAGAGTTTCTGATGAGTCACTGCAGACGTGTGTGGTCTGGCGTTATCCTGAACGAATACATCACATCTTCCAATTGTCAATTCTGGGCCTTTCTGGTCAATTGCTAGCTTTAAACGGTTCAGTTGTTGACAGTAGAGATCTAAATTTAGTGTTTGGCCATACAGATGCAACTTATAATAAATGATTCATTTCCAGTTCCTCCAAATACACAGGAGAACTTTCCTAGCCATTAGTCCTGGTTTGACCACCATTTGAGCTGCTTCTGCGTTTTGACCACGATCGTTTTCACACAATATTGTCATATGTGACCCATTTTCATCCCCAGTCACGATCCGTTTAATAAATAGTTCGATTTAATTCCGTTTGGCCAAGGCTCCGCAGATGGAAATTCGATCCATCATGTTTTTTGGTGCTAATTGGTGCGGCAACGAAATATCGAGCTTCTTTTTGAATCCAACTTTGCACAAATTGTTTAAAACTGTTATGGTCGATCTTTAGCTCTTGGCGATGTTACGGCTACTAGCATGCCAGTCAACTTCGATTATTTCTGTGATTTTATCAATATTTTGACGACGGGCCCACCTGTGCAAGATACATCTTTCACATCAAAATGTCTAAACGGAATCGACGAAACCAAGCTTGCACGTAATTCGCTGTTACAGTATCGGCACGATAAACACCATTCACAATTCTTGCCGTCTGCCTTGCATTTTTACCTTTATAAAAGAAAAACTGTAAAATAGATCGAACTTTCTCTTTGTTGACTTCCATTTTTAACATTTTGTAAGTCACAACTAAATATACCAAATGAAAAAAAAGCAAAAAAAAAAATTAGTGTAAAAATGTCACCTTGACAACGAGCATAAATTAGAAACTGTTTGATTGATACTTCACGATATATCGACACTACAGCCATATACCGAGAACATAATGGATCCTAATATATATATATATATATATATATATATATATATATATATATATTAACATTATATATATATACTATTATATATATATATATATATATATATATACTATTTAACATTATCTCTTTTATAGTATATTTTACGAATATCTGAATATATCTTACAGTTGACAATATCTTAAGAAATCTTAATTTAATAAATTTTCTGTATTTTCTTTTCAAATCCCAAATTGATATCCTTCTTAAGGGAATGTTGAAAAAAAGAGTTTAACAAATACATATTAGTCCCTCAAAATTAACCTATAGTAATTAAAATCAGATAAAAATCAAAACACTTTAATGTTCCATAAAGTATCAAAATAAAGAGCAAATGAGAAAAGGAAAGCTCATAGTGACTCACGATATAGTTTTCAGACTAGTCCTTGGGAAAACAAATGCATTTGTGTTGTGTCAATGCATTTCATCTCTCCTTTTATACTAAAAAATTAATAACAGCAGATCATTCTTGGGGTACTCAAAAAAGACTGCAAAAATTGAGCGCTGATACATAAAAATAATTCAAACGGAAGAAGAAATAACAAGCAATGATGCTCTTAATCTATTATATGACATCGGTGCGTGTGGATCTTGGTTTTTATGTTATCAGTTCCAAAGAATAAAACAGTTCTCCAAGTGTGATGAAGTTTATAGTCTAAAACAATTCTTAAAATTGGTAAGCTGAAGAAAAACTCCTACAATGTTTCAGAAGATTCTCACACCTTAAACAGAGCTCAGACACAATTTATCAGTGTCTAAAAATTCAGGTATGTAATGATACGTATCAGCAAGCAACCACTCACTCGTAAACAGTCATACCGAAGTGTGTACTTCCAACAGCCGAAGAAGAATGGGTTGTTTGGTTGACAGAGTACGTATTTCCATGAGTTACTTTACAACATGTCGTAATGGCTTACGTTTACTTGGTTATAGTTTTACCTAAGCCCAATATTGATATTTTAAAGGTAGTTAATTTGAAGTAGAATGAACTCAGTTTCAGGAAGCAACCACTATTTATAGTCTGCGCGGCTAGATGATGTCATAGACTTCTCTAGTAAATTCGAGAAGCATCCATATGATCACCAACATGGTTAACAAGTCACCAAATTTTGTAGCTAAAAATGATGCCAACTTGGTTGTTCCTCCAGTAGTTCACTAGTTTCAAATGAAACGCCACTACTTGCTGATATTACAGCTTTTATCATAAAATAAATTCACCAGAAAAGGAAATATTAACTTATTAAACATAAAGATTTAAATTGTGTATACCGTTTTAAGATAAAACTAAGCATCAATTACCAAAATTCGTAAGAGTATACATTGAAACTCAGTTATGAATTGCTTTTAAATATTGCTAATTATTATCCTTTCATATCATTTTTTATGTGCCGTTTGTCAAATAAACACTAAACTCAGTGCATAGATAGTCTATATATTTCTTAAATCATTTAAGAAATTCAAATATGTAAAAATTCCTTCTTTGCCTTTTTTTAGATTTTGAGATGGAGCGCCGCTATCTGCACGAGAACGTATGGCCCGAGCTTCAGAGACACTGTGCATCGTCTGGAGTGGACCTGGAAGTCCTGGACGTCCAGCTGGGCAATGACTTAGACTCCACGTACGACCCTCACGCCTTTGAACAACAACTCATGGAGATCGAGAACTGCTATCAAGAGTCTTTGGGATGCTTTCTTGTGGTAATTGGCATTCTCAGTTTAATAAAGTACTAAACAGGGATCGTTGCTGTCTTTGACTGCTGCCTTGAGGCATCTAGTCATTTTTAAATTGGATCTACCTTCGGGACCATGTCATTTTCATCCTATGCCTTAGACCAGGGGTGTCCAACCCGCAGCCAGGGGCCCGCCTCGAATAATTTTGCGACCCGCGAAATTCTTTACAACTTTACAAAATTCGACTGTTTTGTAAAATATTTTTGTTTGAAGATTATTTGTTATTTTTTTCTAAAAAATAAATCTCATAAATGTTATTATTTTATCCCGTTCCTTCTGTTACTGCGAATATCTTTTTTTTTCTAAATTGAAATTTATCAAACATAAATCGTGCTCAAACTTAACGCACGAAAATCTGCAACATAAATTACGATAAAAAGATATACATGCATTGAGATCGACTTACTAAAACTAAGTGAAATATTTGAGAAACAGATATCTCATTAATTAAATAAATTAAACATTATTTGAGCGTTGCATTATTGTTATTATATTATCTATGTTTGTATATATGAAAAACAATGAAAACAATAATAATATAGCCCGTCTGTTTTAAATTTTCTCTCCAACAAATTTTTGTATAATGGATCCAAACCTAATATAAAGCGATATATATTTTTTATGCGGCCCACGGGATTGTAAAGTTCTTCAGAAGGGGCCCACGAAGTCATTTGGGTTGGCCACCCCTGCCTTAGACGTATGAGTTGAAAAAGAAGTTCCTTGGAGGCAAGCTATTGGGCATTTCCTTTCCATTCTTTTGTTGGTGGCAATTCGTTGGAAGAGAATTCATTGCACAGCAATATACGAAAACAAATAATTAAATTTCTTTAATTAATTGTCCGTTGTATTTTTGTAACATGTTCTTCCTAGATATCCATAAGATGATACTCTAATTGTGTATAGTAATCATATGTAGATAAATAAATTAATGAGTTTCTACGCTAAAACGTACAGTTATTACACAAGATGGCCCAAAGTAGCGACCGAACTGTTTACAGCAACATTCCTCATTGGGAGTACAAAAAAATTCTCAAAGAACTGTACCTGTACGATCTACAGTTTACGTGAAAAATACCAAAAACAAAGTATGAAGTCACGATCGATGCAAGGAACAAGCATCGTATTGGACAGATCAACTGAAGTATTTGCAAATATTTAAAAAGGCAGTTGTTGAAAGTATCCACCGTGCATATCAAGGCAGGCTTGAGTGCTCCGTGGACTTTATTAGTGTACATTTCGCAACAGCACTACGTCCACAAAAGTAGAAGTAGCATGCAAATGAGCGACTGAGAAGTTTTGCGAAGTGCGTTTGTGTAATCACTATGTCTCGTTACACCAATTACTTGAGATAGCTCCATAGGAAAAAAATTTAACAATATGTGATCAGGTGATCCATGCAACCATATAACTGGACCCTCATGTCCGATAAAGTGTGAGGGGTATGCTGTATCAAGCCAATCCTGTACATGAGCTTAGAAATGCGCTGGAGCCTCATCATGGACCATCATGTACCGTCATTCATTTATCATCATTTACCGTATTTTTCTCATAAACTATGGATCGTACAGACACAGATCTTTGGACATTTTTATGTACTTTCATCGAGGAATCTGGCTGTTCTCAGTTTGGTTGCTATTTTTTGGACACCTTGTACACCCCCCCCAATCTAACTTCTTCAGGCAGTATAACAGCCGTATGTAGTATAAAAAATGATTCTAAAATTTTTTGATGTTGCAAAACATGAGTATGAAGTAATCATATTTTTATGAGATGTTGTATTATTAACCATAAATTCTGGTGTACAGCACGCACCGGCGTATACCATGCACCCATACTTTCAAGCCACGTTATTTAATTTTTAGGTATATTCGCCGTATAACGCGAATTCCCTTTTTTACAAAGGAACCAGAAGTGTGCGTGTACAATGCTCGTATGATTTTAAGTCATTTGTTTGAGTTTTTATTCCAGGATTTTGGACTCTCTATACCAGGGATGGCGAACCAATGGCACGCCACCGATAAAAAACGGTTTGCATTTTAGATTTAAATAATTCAGTTTACAATGAAGTATAATGAACAAACGCAACAGTCGCGGTGGGACTCCGACGCGTCGGGGAGCAGACTCGTTTTTTATTTCTTGAGTAGTTACGCCGTGTATTACAATTGCTAATGATGCAAAGTTTATCTACGTATAGTGGCTGTGTGTATGTAACTATTTCTAGATATATTCAAGTTGTTTAAAAAATACATTCCAACGTTTACATTAGTGGTTCAGCTTGTATATGTTACCGGCAATGTATGAAATCCGGCATTCTATAGAATGCCTAAAACTAGTCGGCAATGTATGAAATGATTTTTATTTCATGCATTGCCTAGGCATTCTATAGAATGCCAAATGAGAAACCGGCAAAGTATGAAATGCAAAAGTTAGCTGAGTCGTTGGTGAGGGAGGAGAGCGAGATGAATGACTTGTGTGTACGTGCGACGACCCTTTGATTGACAGGGGAGAAAGAATCTCATGATTTCAACCTGAAGGTCACCGCCTATATGTCGCAGGGAAACGATGAAACTAGGGCTTTCGTCATATCTCTAAGGGAGATGACCCATTCACGCAAGATGTTAAAATAAAGTCTCTTTGTCTTTTCTCTGTTGTAAGTAAGTGAATTAGTTAAATCCCCAAACTGTTTTAGTGAAGTGAAAAAAATACACCACTTTTTGGTGCTAGGGGACTGATATTTGGGAGATCGTAATAATTTTTGTTATGGTTAGGATCTGCGAGGACACATCCCCCTAGTGCATTCCCACCCCTCTACAGCTTTTTGACCAATATCTCGACACCTGAGCCTCCCAGTTCATTCGATCCCTCTCTAACTGCTCTTCCAGTTATTATAATTTCATGCTCATGGGGCTATTCCTTATATAGTTTTTATTGCCAATAGCCCCATTCCTCCCCCCTTCACGTTTTTAAACAATTTTAAAAAAATTTACCATACCATACATGTCAAAAATCCTCGGAGCTATGAGTAATTTTAAAAATTTAAAAATTGTTTAAAAACGCGAAATGGGGGGAAGGAATGGGGCTATTGGGATAAAATTACATATTTGAACAGCTCATAGGAAGAACAATCGAATCTAGCCAGTGAGGTCGACCAAGGTAACATAGGATTTGAGTTATTAATGGGGAAACCCTGTATGGGGGAGCACCGGAGGGGGCCAATTCCACGTAAGACTCGCGCATACACGAAAAGATGCGTACCTCCAAAAATCAAGTTCCAGGCTCAATTCCTTAGGGGGGGTGAAATTTTTTCAGACCCCATAGGATTAACATGGAAACATGATATTTTAGTACTTAAGCCCTCCCCATGTCTACACAATGGGAGTCAAGTATACGACTGGATGGGTCTCAATGAGTGGAACAGGTGGTTCAAATCTCAAGTCCGAGTCTCAAACAGGAGCCCAGATATTGTGGATTTAAATAAATTTCAAAAGTTTAAAACAATTAAAAACTATATAAGGAATAGCCCTATGAGCATGAAATAATAATAACTGGAAGAGCATTTAGAGAGGGATCGAATGAGCCAGGTTTTATTTCCCTTCAGAGGACTTGGCATCCTACAAATGATCAAAATATCGTTTGTTTATTTTTATTTAGTTATATTCTTTGCATTATTATCTTTCGATTGATACATCATTTTTGCATGCCTGAAAATTAGAAGTTGGAAAAACTTCAATTGAAAAATATAAACAAACATCCATTTTTAGATAAAAAAATTGAGACAGATAAATAAAGCTATTGTAAAAAGTGAAATAATAACTAAAATAAGAAGCTTTTATAAACAAAGCAGGATATTTCTTAAATATTACATTAATGTAATTTGTAATTCCTTAGAAATGTGTGCAGGGGTAAAATTTTTTCATTAAGGCTTTTTTTTAAATTTTTTTTTTACTATTTCAGTTCTTATTCATCATAAGTTTTCCATAAAAATATAATATTTCAATATTATGTGGAGAAAAAAACTTCAAAATTTGTGCAATAGTAGGAATTTTTTTTAACATTTTCCTTGAGTTTTCTTATGCAATTAATACTCTCTAAAACGGGATCGTTTGTAAAATATATGATTTCAAATAACTTGAAAATGCGATTATTCTTACGAAAATATGTAGCTATATTTTAAAGTGATATTTTATGTTATTTAAGCTTATAACAATTATTTTTTTAGAATTACAAACTTAAAAGTGGCTTATCTCAGTTTGTGTTTTTTCGCATTCAAAATACTTCTCCTTCCTTAAATATAAATCAATCACTTCGATTTTCCCCCTATGTTTTATGTATAACGCATGTAACAAAATTAGGCATCGAGTTTGTGCTGTAAACTTAATACAAATTTTTAAAAAAAAATTTTAATGTAGGAGATTTTGGTATTTTCGTTGAATTTTAGCATATGCATATTTACTTTTTATTTTTTTTCTCTAACATTAATTAAGTTATTGTAAAATCGATTTATAAGTTTGTTTAAGACATTCTTAGGAAAATTACAAAAAAATTAAGGAAAAATAATTAGTAAATATAAAAGGAGTATTATTTCAAAATGTTCGATATTTTTTTTTTGAAACTTTCAATTTTTCTAAATTGTGTGAATAATTTACACAAAATTTCATCTCGTATTATTTTCTTGAATAAAAGCATTATATGTAATGCTAAAATAAAATTTTTAAATACATAAATAAAAAATAATTATTCAAAATATGCCAAGTCCCCTTAATAAGGAAAACAATAATCTTGATCAGTACAACACACACTTTCCTTTTTTTTACATATTTTGAATAATTTTTTAATGGCACTCTTATTATTTTTCTAGTATAACATTTGTATTTCTTAGGAATGCACGTCATTTATAAAATAGCCTTATTAAGACATTTTTTCATACTTTGCCTAAATAGCATTTGGCATTCTATACAATGCCTAGATAAAGTATATAATAATTCTCCTATTTCCTACTTTACCTAAAAACGTCAGGCATTCTATAGAATGCCTAGGCGTTCTTTAGAATGCCGGCATTTCATACTTTGTCGGTAACATATGCATCCAATTTATCAATGATCTAATTCCTGTCTTGTAAGTCTAATTCATCAAGTAACTCTCATGGCTTTATTTTTGAAATTTTTAATGACCTGAGACAAAAGCGAGAGAGCAGACACTACAAATATTTCGTGCAAGTACTCAATTTCCAAAAAAACAAAAATATCTGGTCATGTGCCCACAGTCGTGCACAGTCAGTAAAAAGATTTTTTTTGATGGGTGTAATCAAGCTAGACCACATAGAATAATCAATTTTGTCGACACAAGTGTATATTTAAATTTACGATTTTAGAACTGCTATTTAATAAAGCTAGCTCAGTAAGGAAACAAAAAGTGCAAGATAGTAAGTGTAACAGAGAATTTCAAACTTAGAGGACAGAAATATGGCATGATCAGTAAAGGCGACAAAGCGGGGTGCGTTTTATGTTCTGGAACAGTGGTATGCAGAACATATCGTCTGTCATGAGGCATTTTGAAACAAATCACAAATCTTTTTGTGAAAAAAGCGAACTAGAGCAAAAAGAATTAATCGCAAGTGCAATAAAAGACAGAAATAAACAGTCGATGTCTATAATTAAATATGTAAGCAAAAATGGTCACTCAAGTGCGGCGAGTTACTCGGCTGCAAATGCAATTGCAGCACTGGTAAACCTTTTCAAGGAGAGTTTTTGAAGGAAGCTTGGTAGACAAGCACGCCCTGACTTTTTGATAATTTTGATAATAAAGATAAAATAATTTAGCGCACCAAAGATATTTCTCTATCAAGAAACACAATAAAAGATAGAATCTTGAAACTAGCCGAAAATGTTACAGATCAACAAAACAATGACATTAACTGCGCTGCTTTTGTAACGCTATGTCTTGACGAAAGTATTGACATCAACAAATTTGCATGTTTAGCTGTCTTTGCTCGATATTGTGTAGAAAACGGGATTAAGGAAGAATGAATGTATTGCGATAGCATTATTGTTAACAACTACAAATGGCACAGATATTTGTACGGCAGTAAGAAATCCGCTTGCTGAGAAAGAAATTGATTTGAAAAAAAATTGTTTCGGTAACCACTGATGGTGCTCCAAATATGGTAGGCAAAAAAAAATGGATTATTTTCTTTATTTTAAACAGGCGTTGGACATTCAATTCTTGAATGCCACTGCATTATTCACCAACAAGCCTTATGTGCAAAGAGTGGTTTAACATCTCTTGATAATACAATAACGTTAATCACAAAAATAGTCAACCTCATATCGTCGCAGGCTTTAAATAAACTAAAGTTAGATGCTTTGTTGGATGAAGTCAATTCGGTGAATAGTGGTTTACTAATGTATAATAATGTTCGCTGGTTGAGCCGCGGGAACGTACTTCAAAGATTTGTTGATTGCTTAGAAGAAATCAGACTGTTTCTGCAAGAAGAAAGCAAAATTGAACAATACCCATAGTTGCTGGATGTTTTCAGAAACGATATTATTACAAGAAACTACAAGTACTTCCCAAACTTGAAAAAAATATGAAAGATTTAGATGCCCTTGAGAAACGAAATGAAGAAACAGTTATATTAATGAATTTATTTTCTTAAATGATTCTTTAATTAAAGAATTTCCAGTGAGATTTTCTCAGTTCAAGGAATTATCGTAAACGTTCAAATTTATTATGTACCCTGTGTGATTTTATTTGATAAACTGAACTTTGGTTGGAAATTGAAGAATTTGAAATGCAAGTGATTGATTTCCAGTCTAGTTCAATATGAATTCAAAAATTTATTGGAACAAGGAAAAAGCTGAAATTGATTGAAGCAGAAAGATCAACAAGCAATTTAAGTAAAAAAAGCGAGTAATGAAATTTTGGAAACAGGGAATTCGATTCTAGTCGCATTTAAATGCTTAAAAACGCTGGCTCATGCTAATTTAACCATATTTCCATCTACCTACAATGCCTGCGAGTCATTATTTTCAGAAATGAATAACTTTAAAGACTCTCTTAGAAAGCGTTTAGCAGACGACTCTAATTCAGTATGCATTCTGCTAAGAGTAATATCTTACAATCCTGATATGTTATTTGTCATCTAATCTATAACAACTGAAGTCACACTAATGTTACTTTAATTTAAATTACATGTATAACTAAAACCTCTACTATTATACAGTGTAAAATGTACTTTTTCGTATTAAATATAGAATTTTGTTTTGTTCGTATTTAGTTTTATTAGTTTCACAATAATCACAAGTCAAAACTATTTGATGACACGCCTAAAACTCATTAAACATTTTTTAAGAAAAAATGGCTCGTTGACCCAAAAAGGTTCGCCACCCCTGATCTATACTATTGGAATATCTCTCTCTCAGAACCCTTTAAGTTCATTAAGTATTTTATTTCTTTAAAATATATAGTATTCCAATCTATGTGGAAGTTTAATTTTTCTTATGTTCATATCTTATTTTTTTTGTTTTTGATGCTTTCATTTTTATACCTGGTGTATAACGTGTACCCAATAAAATTTCGATCGCATTTTTTGTGTTGAAAGAGCGCGTTATACGCGGATTTTACGGTATTTATTCTTTAACATTTGACGAAAATTTGCTAACACCACCCAACGTAGAAAGTGCAACACTATGAAACTTCGACCATATACATAAGTAAGTGTTGGAGAATATGCAGTTAAAGAAAGTTTACAGATATTCTCAAATGCAAGTTACTCACTTAGTTAAAGGGAAGGAACAGACAGCTTGTTTATTAAGGATTATCTGCCCGACATATTTTTGGAAAATGCGATTATCCGCGGGATGTGAATTGACTAGCCAGATCTCCAAACTTTAACTCTTTTATACGTGAAATGTTCCGGGAAACAACTGCAACTTTCCTTGCTCAGACACATCCAAGACCTGTAAATAGTGTTATTGAAAGAGAGGGATTGATTGTCACAGAATCTAATGTGCAGTCTCATTCCCAACAAGAATTCAAGTAGGAATCTTGTATTACTGCAAAAAGGGCCCATATTCTGTAATTAATCTGTATCTCCTTTTGTAACCTCAACTTTTAAACAGCTCTGCATTGAAATAAAATTGTAGGTTTATGTGTTTGTGGTTGCATAGGGATTTTATGCATTTTTTCAACTTAAGTGTATACCTAAAGTTATTAAAATCTACCCAGTACTTATAGAGTAATCAACCAAAAAAGTTAAATTTCTCATTCTTTTTAACACTAGTACACCACAGTGTATTTTGTTTTTATACTTAATAAGAGGAGTTGCTAGAATTTTTAGTCTGTGCATTACCTTTTGAATATGTATGCACATGCACAGAATTTCATTAACGTAACTAAACTAAACTCAGAGGAGCAACAACAGCCCATGAGAGTCAAGGCCTACTGAGCCCATCTCAGCGTACGTGACATTTGGGTACTGAGGTGCATTAGGAGATGTCCCAATCAGGTGGTCCGTCCGAAGTGAAACCCCCAGTGTTTAGGTCCCAAGCAAGCTCGGTACTCATTTATCGATCCACTGAAGGAATGAAAGGCTGAGTCGACTTTGCCAAACCCGAAGGATAGAACCTCGGACGTGTGGTGTGGAAGCGCAAAACGCTAACACTCGGCTACCGGGCTGGTGTTTCATAAACACATGCATAAAAAAAAAGCTGTCATGCCAGCTTAATTTCAAAAATACAAATGTTCCATTAACATTAAAATTTATATATATCGCTTTTTCTTTTTTTTTCTTTTTGTCTTTTTTAAAAAAGAAAAGTTATTTTAAATACTTCCCTTGAATTCATGAATTTTATCGCACTACTTCCTTCAGCTACACTTTGGTATTCATAAAGTTATTTCACCGGATAGCAAATTTACCGAACGGGTCTTTTTCTGTTTATCAATTGCTTCCCAAGGCTGAAACTAAAATTAAAACGTCAAAAATTATTTTTATTCTTTAAAAAAATGATCTTTTAAAAATATTATTACTCGAGGGCTTAACGTTGCATGCACACTCTAATATTTTCTTTTATTATTTAACGAAAACATTTTATTCGTATGATGTATTTTATCTTATTTGACTTTGGGTTACATTTGAAAAGTCTGAGAAGCATTTTACAAAATTATTTTGTGATTTGCGTTTAAATATTTTGTTCTTAACTTTAAATTTAAGCTGACAGCCTTTGAAGGATGCGATAAATTAATAAAATATTTCCTACTTCGTTAATACTTATGAGTAATAATTTTCTTTTTACGTAGTTATTCTCTTTTTAAATAAATATCGACCGTGAATTTTACAGTATTCGTTATTAGGAGATCATATGATAAATATATTACATTCTGAAGAGTTTTATTGTGTATAATTTGTATTTTTAAAGAAGTATGTAATTTATATAAAATTAATATTATGCATCAAAAGTAATGTATTTCGTTTATATTTATCAATTATAAATAGAAACTAAGAATAAAATAAGTAAATAAAAAAGAAATATTAGCAACAAATAAGAATATTTTTCTTCCTGTTAATACGTTATAAATTAACATAAAATCGTTATTTTCTTAAGAAATGAATTAGTCGTATCTGTCTTTCTTTTTAGAAAAGTAAAATATGAAAATATTTAATTTAAAATGATTTCTTCATAATAAAGGTTATTTTTGATCCCAAATAATATCAGATTCCCAAAAAACTGTCGAAATGTTTTTATAAAATAATTGGAATTTGAATAATATGAATAAATTGAAGCAAAATTTAGAAAATAGAAGTAGTGCCAAATAACTAATGAGTTATAAAAAAAATCATCGTTATTAATTACTTTTTGTCTAAGTTTTTTAATGAAAGTATATCATATACCTAGTAAGATATGTGCTAACTTTGATGTATGTATCAGATTAGTTTTATAAGATTGGACTTTCCCACAGCAGTACTCGACATAAAAATTCAGCTGTTCATAAAATAAAGGTCAATATTTACATCCTATCGCCCGACCGGTATAGTGGTTAGCGACGCTGTGCCGCAGGGACTGGATTAGAATCCCGGAGAAGACATGGATGTTTGTAAATGTATAGTTCCTTTGCGGCATGGGGGTACTCTAAATAGCCGTCGAGCCGCAAGTCATCTCATGAGGTTGGTGGAAGGGGAAGGGAGGTGGGAGGCCCCTGACCACCACCAAGGTTTTCTCCCTCTAAATTGGGGTGGAACTGTGCAAAATCGTACTGTTACCTGCAGGGTGCTCAAGGCTAAAGAGACAGGCGTAAAAATTCCAGCACTCAGCCGCGATGAATTTCGCGGGCCTCAATCTGACTTAACTAGGCAGGTAGCATTAGTCACAACAACAATATTTATACCCTACTCTAAAGTTGAATTAGTACAGAAAGAAGATATACACTGTACTATTATTACATCCATTTTATTGAAATATTTATACATGTTCTTTCTTCCACAGTGTTTGATTGGTAACAAGTATAAACCTTGTCCCCTTCCTCGATGCATTGAAGCCACCGAGTTTGATCCCATCTACGAAAAGGCTCAAGAGGCCGGCTTTGACGTGAGTTTGCTGACTCAATGGTATTCCCTCAACGCCAACATGGTGCCTCCTGCCTATGTGGTGCGCTCACTCAACACTAAACATACCAGGTTCTCACTCAGGTAATCCCTACTATGTGTGTTCGGCTGCAATTTTAGAATTTTTTTTCTTTGTTCATAAAATTTTTTATTTATATTTTCTGAAATATTATTGGGTATGAATTTGGTACTTTTTATTGAACATATTTATTTCCTTATTTTACACTCTCTGTATGTTTAATGCCAGTTTTCTTTTCTGTTGAAACTTGGAAGGTTCGAGACGGGAGTACATGTTAAATCATGAAGTTGGATATGTTTACACATTTTTCACGAGTAACTATCTCCCCAGCCGGAACGGGGCCACAGCAGACATTCCTTTCACCCATACGATGTTCGGTTTCAACTATCCAATTGGGACAGGAGTAATTAGGGTTTTTGGTAGATAGCCACATGAGATGTTTTATTTTAGTCTCGAGTGTAGTTACTATAAGTTAAAATAAACGCTTGTGATCCTCCCCATCAGTAGACTCATTTTCGAAGTAATAGGCCTGCTAAAATGGGCGACTTCTTCTCTTACATTTTACTCGTTTCAAATAACAGGTTGTTATGTTCTTAATTTCAAATTATTTTGTATTTTTAAGACAAAATAATACATATAATTTTTATACATATACATACATACATTATATATATATATATATATACACTAGAGGACGCGACAAACGTTGTCCTGTACACACATCTTAAATTCAAAAATTCCAAATTTTTATGAATAAGCTTTAACAATCTGGACTGTTTTGAGTAAAATTTGTATTAAAAAGTTATTACAAAGTAATTATGTGCCAAGTTTTATATTTCTAAGTTGCTTAGAAGAGAAACACATACACAAATTATTTCCGATAAGGAATAATTTTAAATAAAAAAAAAAGTTTAATAATGTGTGCAATCAATTAGCTACACAAATAGATTTGTAGGTTAGGATAATTGTTGTCAACGCACGTGTAAATTTAATAGAAAATCATGTAAAATACTCACTTCTCTCTCAATTGCATACTAAATTTGAAGAACGTATAGTTTTTTATGCACACTTCAAAACTCTTCAAACACTAATTACATCTGAATGTAATAATTTAATTAACACGCGATTTATTTCAACAAAATAATAACACGAAGTGACAATATACTTTCCTGAAATGATCACAGCACCAACTGTCGGGACCAACTTCAATTATAATAAAACTTTTTTGAATATTCGATACTGCGATCGTAGAGCAGTCTGCCGCATCCAATGTAAAACATTCCAATATCAACAATTTATGAATAAAAATTAATTAAATAAGCATTTCTGAACCGAATTATAAATCTAAACCATTCTCCTGTCCACTGGAACAGACAAAAACTATCATCAAAATCGGTCCAGCCGCTTAGGAGGAGTTCAGTTACATACACGCGCACAGAAGAATTACATATATAAAGATTATTTAAAAAGATATTAATTTAAAACGCTAAAAAGTGTGAATCGTCTGCATTTTCGTAACAATAAAGACCGGGTTTGGCCAGTATGGCTGAAAATCAATTTTCGACGCCAACGTACGTCTTTTTCAATTCCTACTATTAGTTCACGATTTCTATACATATTTTATTTGTTCGTTTATTTATTTATTTATCTTGGTGGAATTTTCAATCGTTAATAAAATACATTTTAAAGCGCTCAATTGAGCTGAAATGTAATGTACATGATTATTTTGGATGACAATACAATAATTTAATTATAATTAGTAAAAATTAATTGATTAAAACTAATTATTTAAAAAATTACAAATACAGACACGTTGGCGACTTAGCGACCCTTTTGACGACTTATGTCAAAATTTGAAAGGGTTTTTTTCTCACGTGTTAAAGCATTCAGTTGAAAGAAAATTTTATATACACGATTGTTTTGGATGACAAAACAATACTTTAATGATAATTAATAAAAATTAATTACCACTTAATGTGTTGATTCTGTCATATGTATATACATATTTATATTAATTGCAACTATTTAATAAAAAGTAGCTAAAATAAATTTTTTCTTGGTTGATCTATGTAGGAATTGATTTTAATTTTTTTTAATTACTTGTTTATAACAATAGCGTTGTTACAATAATGCAGGTGAATGTTGAGTTGTATTTTTTTGAATGTTTTTAATTAATATCTTTTTTAACTAATTGCGATATCGAACCGAATTGTGAATCTAAACCATTCTCTAATTTACTTGAACCCACACAAAAAATTTCATCAAAATCGGTCCAGCCTTTTAGGAGGAGTTTAGTGACATACATACGCACAGAATATTTTTATATGTAAAGATATAAATATGCTCAATTTTCGTTCGCACAAATTATTCTATAGGTTTATATCTATGTGAACACAATTCATCTTTTTTTAAGTATAATTTTTTTTCTTCAGAGAGAGGGATGTGGCAAAACTATTAGAGCCGGCCCTGGTGTGTGTGTGTGAGAGAGAGAGAGAGAGAGAGAGACATTCTATTCAGCTTTTCTGCATTCATTCATACTAAATTACTTTTCATATTAAAATGCATTTAGTTAAGCTCATGAGTTTTGATATTTTTAATAAAAAAAGGTTTTCTACGACAAGCGAATAACTATGGCAATGTAAATACCATACTTCACATTGAAAATCCTACACCAAGAAAGAATGAAGAGAAATTTGTTCAAATTTTAGGAAAGGCGCATCTCATCAAGTAATATAATTGGGTGGATTGTGGTTGTGTGGAGAAAAAAAATTTTACTAGACAGAACCTACCGGAGGACTAAAAGTTTCTGTAATATGGAGATTAGGAGAAAAATAATTTCAAAATCTAATGTTGCTACAAATGGGGTGAAATTTTTAAAAAATTGGGAAAAGACTTGGATAATTTTAAACTCAAATAAAAAACTTTTTTGCAATATAAATAACCAGAAAGGATAATTATTGACAAGTGAGTAATGAATAGTAGAACGTACATTGCTAGGGCTGTGGGTAGCCTTGCGGTTAGAGCAACGGATTCCAGTCCGGAAGACCTGGGTTCGAAGCTCGATGCCACCATATACCCTCCGAGTACACACGGAGTACGTGCTGATTAAATCAGTGTGAGTCCGAAAGTATTGTGGGCTGAATCACGAGTGCAGGGGATTGGAGAATATTCTTCTCCCCTTCAGTTCCATGCTAAAATTGTGGAGGTGGGGATAAGAGTGTAACCATCTATCGTCCCTTCGGGAAATTTCCCCGAGCTAATTCGTACTGTCACCTGTATGGTGCTCAAGATCAACGACAGGCGTACTTCTTGCCACGATAAGTTTCGTTCTGATTACGTCAGACAGGTGGCATTAGCCACAACAACGTATATTGCAGCATTTCAAATCCCCAGTATTCACTGTCCAATCCAAACTTTTTTTTCGTCTTCAGCTTTATTGTACACTGTAATTTTGACAGTAGGTTTTCCTAAAAATTTGATACTTAAGAACCTGTTAAAAGTAACCGTTTTTTTTCTATGAACTATTTACCATGTGTGTCCTCTCATCGCAAAAAGTGTTAAGAAGTATCAAAATGCATATTTCCCTCTAACTAAAGTTACTTCGCCTAGTTACCATAAAAGAAACTTAAATACCGAACCTTCATTCCCCTTGGGGGCAGCACTTAACATAAAAACTGATTTTTTAAATTTTATCTAAATAACAAACATCTTTTTCACATAGATACTTTTGAAATTTCGATCCACCCTAATATGCAGATCTTTGACATACTTTGAGAAGGGAACGAACCTCACAATGGACACTGTATTCGAGCATTTATTTCTGTCAGAAAAATAGTTTTAATTTTTTTGTCTCTGAGTATATTATAAAACTCAAACTCATTGGTGCAACAGCCCATGCGGGCAAGGGTCTACTGTGCCCATCCCAGTATACGTGACCATTGGGCGCTGAGGAGCATATGTCCCGATCAGACGAGTATATTATAACGTCAGAAAAAATCTGGCCGCCGTCATTGGTTTAAATTCCAGCATACAGCTAATTTTACGAAGAGTATGATGATTGGACTGAGAATTAGTTTAATCCACACGACACATTTCAGTTGAAGTACACATGGACGTATACTCGGTGCACTGGTTGTGGCGAAGATGTTTGGAACATCCACCGACAAGTGATGGCCGCCCTCAAGACGTATCGACCAGAACCCCATGACTTATCAGCTAGTTGATAATGGACCTCACTCATAGTTATGTATAGTTGTGTAAATTGTATAATGAGGATTAGTACGCAGTAAGGCGGACAGAAGGTCCCCCCACCCAGTAAAAAAGGACATAATTTATTCCGATATTTCAGAAATATTAAAATATTCTCAAAGAGCAAAGGAGTTATGTAAATTCGTTTCAAAAGGGAAAAAAAGACGATTTTCTTTCATATTTTTTTAAACATTTGTGCCGATCAGTTGCGATATCCGCAGCAAGAGCTTTGAGATTTTTAATATTTTCGAATAGTTCTTGGCACTGAAATGCATACGCCCCCCATCACGTCCAGGTGTTTGTTTCAGAGAGTGTTGAAATTGAAAATAAAATATTCCACACACACACAAGGCTTCGAAAAGTTTTGGAACGCGATGTCTTTTTTATCTAAACGTTGCTAATCGGTGTTGTTGCTTATATTAGATAAGTTTTTAAAGACTTCCGTGAAACAAAAACATTTTAAGTTTACTTCGTTAATCCTGCGATTTATCTGCAATGTATTACAAATCGAGACTCCTCTAATTCAAATAAACATAATGAACCATTCTAACTGTATTTTCTGCTTCAATCAACCTTTTCTCTTATTCTCATTGTTTGACATGCAAACTGGTGGTTTTCCTTTGGTTAAAAATTATAAAAGATTTAAGGATTTTTGTTTTTCCTCCTTTTTAACTCTGATTAAATTCATTTAATTCACTTATTTTATGCTAGGGATCAAGAAATGGAATTAATTATACGAATGTTTCAAAAGTATGACAAAACTTTCAAATACGAGTATTAATTACAAAAAAAAAGGGTATTCCTTCACGATTTTTTTGTTTGGTTAGGAATGCATATTAAAATGTTTTTATACAATGCCATTTTGCACGATTTCAATGTGTGCACTATTAGTTGTGCGCAACATATTGAATCTGTACAAAAGTTTTAGCAACCCTCAATGAAGCATTGCAAGACCAACAACCTGAGTATCCACTGTTATTCAATTTTTCATTTCATCAGTGTCACTAATCGAAGATTGGTAAACAATATTTTCCATGTATCCTTACATGAAGAAGTCCAAAGGGGTTAAGTCTAGAGATCTGGGCAGCCCCGCTATTGGACTTCCTCTTTCGATCCATCACCTGGGGAACTTTTCCTCCCTTCCAAACTCCATTGTGGTTTTGCTCCATTTATGATGTACATGTGCTGCAGATTTAAGTTCAAAAAACCATATTACAACTTGGGCAAGGCTGTGGGCAGCCTAGTGATTAGAGCATCGCACTCCAAACCGGAAGGCCTAGGTTCGATGCTCAATGCCACCAAATACCCTCCGAGTACACACGGAGTACGTGCTCCTTAAATCAGTGGGCCCGAAAGTCTTGTGAGCTGAATCACGAGTGCAGGGGATAGGAGAATATTTCCCTCCCCTTCAGTTCCATGCCTAAATTGTGGAGATGGAGATAGGTGGTGTCGTCATTTATCGTCCTTTCGTGGAATTTCGACGAGCTAATTCATACTGTCACCTGTATGGTGCTCAAGGCCAAGGCTTATGACATGCGTTCTTCTAGGCCTTGTCACGATGAATTTCGTGGGCATCGATCTGACTACGTCAGGCAGGTGGCATTAACCACAACTTAGGCTTGTTCGTGCAAAGAAGCTGTTTTGAAACGAGCATGTTAAAAAATGGAGATTTCGCACCATCTAGTTTGCATTTCATTAAAGAGAAACTTTAACCTGTTCTTCGGGGAATATTAAAAACTGTACGTGAAAATCTTTGTATAATTTTAATTCATTTTTGGAAGAGTCGTCATACTTTTGAGGTGCTCTATATATGTAACTTGCGCGCGTGTAGTTACCAAACGTTAGTAAAATATTTTATTTTATTCTTCGCACTAAGAAAGGCATCTGATTTGCTTCTGACGTGTAGCGCTCTCTATTTTTCCTAAGCCCTGAAAATTAATCTTGTTTTGTATATTATTATGTGATAATAACTTCTAATTTTTTCAAAATATCAAAATTAGGTGAAAACGACAATATTTGTCGGCAAGCTTTACTTTCAAAACTACAACAAGTCATGAAAGACACTGAAGATTAAAGATTTGTTTATTTCAATATAAAGGCTACTATAAGTAATTCTACGAATATACACTGCTCAAAATAATTAAAGGATATTGCGGTTTTAGGTGGATCTTGTGGCTAGGAAACCTTTTAGCTGATTGATACATGGTCGACAGACGTAGTAGGTTATATGAGAATAAATTACACATGTTTGGCAGAAACAAATGCATTTTACTGCGCATTTGTGTACGAAAGGAAAAAAACACAATTTGTGCATATGAGAAAAAAATAAGAAGAAAAGGTGTTTTCTTCAAAGGAAATCATTTTCAGTAGGGGGTATGGTTTCCACAGACGGCCAGCAACCTTGAGCATGGAGTCATTGATGCTATTAATCACGAGTTGGGGTATTCTGTCCCACTCTTCCAGAAGAGCTCTTTCCAGTTCTTGGAGAGTTTGTGGGGGTGGTTGGCGGCCAGCAACTCGTCTTCCTAGAACGTCCCAAACGTGCTCTATTGGATTCATGTCTGGAGAACAACCTGGCCATTCCATTCATACGATTCCTTCCTCGAAAAGGAAATCCTCCACCAGGTTAGCACGATGTGGCCTGCAGTTATCGTCCATTAAAATAAAGTCATCTCCGATTGCTGCAGAGTAAGGGACTACAATATGTATGAGGATCTCATCCCTATATCTTCGAGCAGTCAGAGGTCTATCTCGAATGATGTAGAGGTTTGTGCACCCTTCAATGGAGATGCCACCAAACACCAACACTCCCCCACCACCAAATCTGACACTTTCGTGCACGAACGCAGGATTATTCCTACTGCCACGGTCCCTCCAGATGAAAATACGTCTATTATCCGGATAAACAGAAAAACGAGACTCGTTAGAAGAAAGAACATTGCTCCATTCATTTCTCCTCCAGTTCACATGCTCTGTTGCCCATTCCCTGCAGTCGCGACGATGACTGGATGTTAGTCTAACACAGACCATCGGTCGGCGAGCATACAGAACTTCACCATGGAGCCGGTTTCGGACAGTCTGAGTTGAAACCGTGGTGCCAGTAGCCGAGCGAAGGTGTTGTTGGAGAAGAGTTGTGTTCATATTTCGGTGTCTCCAAGCCGTTAACACTAAAGAACGATCTTCATTGAGCGTTGTTGCCCGTCTACGACCTTGTCCTGGTCTTCGGCCTGCACTTTCAGTCTCCAAAAACGGTTCCAGATCCTGGAAATCACACTTTGTGACACTCCAATGGCTTGCGCTTCTTCGGCTTGAGTTTGGCCCCCTTCTAACCTACCAACAACTCTCCAAGCTTCTGAATCGGTTAAATGACTTCACTGAGACATCGTACTCATCAAAACAAAGCAGTCACTGAATGCCGATCATCCTTGTCTTCATTTCAGTTGAAAGTCAAATTTCAATGCGACGTTTTTGACGTCGAACTCAAAATTAGCATACTCCACAGTTTGAAAATCAGAAAAATTTGCATTTGTGATTCTCTTCTCCCATTTTCGGCAAAAAAAATTCGCTTATATCTTTATTGTATATAAAACTTACAATATCCTTTAATTGTTTTGAGCAGTGTAGTTATTTTAAAGCATGCATATTTGGCACATGATGCATTAGATCAACGGTTCTTAAACTTCCGATCACCCCGGCCGTCCTTTAATTATTAGTCTGACGTCGATCACCCCCAACATTTTGAATACCCCTCCCTGAATTAATATTCTTGATCGAAATACATACGTTCTAGTTGTAATTTAGTAATCTAGTCAGAATGGCCCATTTTTTAATTTCTCTGCAAGGCCTTTTGAGTCTTTAAGATATCCGACTACCCTAAAATCATGATTCTCTTTTAACAATTGGCAGACATTTTTTTATGATTTAATTTTATATGTCATCTTATTAGCTTATAAAAATACAAAGTTTCTTTTTTTCCATTAACTAGAACAAAAATTACAAGTGTTTTAGTAAAAGCAGATGCCATAACTTCACATTAGATGCCAAACTTTAAAATGCGTTTAACTCAAAATGTGCTTTTTTCGAAAAGATCAAACGGGGACAGCGATTGCTCAAAGTATTTTGAAAATAATTTACTGAAATTGATTTGTGTGTGTTCTCTGTATAACTGTAGGAGTGTTTTGACCTTCAGATTTATCAATCACTGTTTTATTACAAATTTACAGTTCTTTAAGTGAATATAATTACTGTTTTATTAAGCTATTTCATATAATAAATAAGATAAAGTGCTTTAGTTTTTGTCAAAATTAAAGCATCTCTTATTCTGAAGATCATTTCAAAAAGGAATAGGAAAGTAATACATGTGGCCCATCCGGTATAGTGGTTAGCGATGCTGACTGTTGTGCCATTGGGACTGGGTTCGAATCCCAGAGAAGACATGGATGTTTGCAAATGTATTGTGCTTTCACGGCATGGGGGTACTTTAAATAGCCGTCGAGCCGCAAATCCTCTCGTGAGGTTGGTGGAAAGGGAAGGCCCCTGACCACCCCAGGGTGTTCTCTCTCTAAATTGGGGTGGAACCGAGCTAAATCGTTCTGTCACCTGTATGGTGCTCAAAAGCTACGGCTAACGACAGGCGTCATTTACCATGATGAATTTCCTGGACCTTGATCTGGCTTTTGTTGATTAGGCAACATTAGTAACAACAACAAAGTAATACATGAAAATTGAAAGATTGATAATTTGTTTATTTACTATTTGTGATGAGAGCGGTACCCAATGATGTAATTTCTTTTTGTCAATTGTTACCCATTTTTTTTCCAATTTTAGTAGTAGTAAATTATGTTTCTCTTCTTAATCTCAGACATTTTTTTTAAAAAAATGTACTAAATAAATCTAAAAACTCTACAAAATCTCCATATCTCCATTTTTTTAAAAGCGTTCTCACAGTCGGATACCTTAAAACTTAACAATAAATAAAACTTAACAATAAATAAAGGACCTTCGCGGAAATCATATAAAAGGGTGGAAGATCCATGGGGGGGGCGTGAACCACAGTTTAAGGATTTCTGCCTTGGATGGGTACGTTTCTATTCTAACTTTAGCCACGGTAGCATTGTGGTCAAGATCATGAACTCGAGGCAGGCATTTCATGAGATGGAGCCCAGTGCCTCTAAAGACCCGACGTGTAGAGAGGTCCACTACACGTTAAAATACTTCGAGGCTCAAAGTCCCGTCATTGATGTTGTGCGGAAATTAGAAGAGAGCGTACCACCAGCTCAAGTGAAATACTCGTCCCTTGACCATGGTTTATAATTACGTGGTCCGTCGCCAATCTCCCTCGTGCAGATTCATAGAATTCCACTTCAATATAACTCTCTTTCACACTCTCTTAGCCACGGTAGTCCGTTGCTTGTGGTCATGAACTCGTGGGAGGGGTGTCATGGGTTCCACCAGAAGTAGCTTGAAACCCACCGTGTAGAGGGACTGCTGCACAATAAATCTGTTGAAGCTCAATGTCCTGCCTTTGATGTGACATATTAGGTAGAAGGGGGAGGTGCCAGTTCAGGTGTCATCCACGTCACTTGAACAAGGTTCAAAATTTCAAGATCCTTTTCCAATAGCCCTCGTTGCTTTATAGTACAACCTTTAAAAATCTCTCATTCTCACTTTTTTCTTCTAACTTCCATATTATGGTAGGGCTGCGTTTGATTGGTTGATTTATTATTAAGGTCCCTCTTAGAAGCCTGGAAAGTTATTCACCAATTATCTTTATAATTTTAGGCTATGATCAAATGACAAAAATGACACCTGAATTGACTGGCCTTACTCTCCAAACTTCTACACAATTCTAGTTAGAGAGGGTCTTGAGTGCCCTCATAACTTGGCCCTGAATTCGAATTGAGTAGATTTAGAAAATCAGTTTAATTTCAGTAAAAACTTGAAGTATCTTTGCTGATGAGTAAATCGTAGAACCATAACTGAAATTGTGATACGGTGCGCAGTATTTCTTATTATTTATACATTAATTGTTTATTAACACAGCTATTTGAAGCTACACAAGGGTGGCTAGGAAAGATCCGCCATTTTGAACCACCATCAAGAGCAAGAACTACAGTTAAATGAGAACCCCATCCTCAACGTTTCCATACTACTACAACGTGAGGACTTTTATACCTCGACAATTCCAGTGTGATCAGTGGCAATTTCACGACTCGCGACAGAAACATTCCTGAACACAATTTCGCAACCATGAACACATCTACAAATATTTTTACATCAGTTGACCCTTTTAATAAAGAACTCATGTGCGATAAATGCCAAACTGAAAAGTTCAGAATAGATTGTTCTCGAAATATTTAATACTAAACACCATGCTATAAAAGATGGGTTGTTTGTCTAAGCGAAACAGAGAACTTTCTTTCCAGTCCTTCATCTGCTCTAAGCACACAGCTGGGTCTATTTAATTTCTGAATGTAACAATATACGTGATGGATAGAGAGCCTATTTCTACGATACGTTATATGGTTAATTATCCATAACTCATTTTTCAAATTATTGCTCCTGAGGCCCTCCTGATGCAGGAAGCGTATGTGATCTTTTGCGAACTGAAGCTCATTTATTACTCCGTGCAGAAGTCTAATCCGAGAAGCACTTTCTTGGTAAAATAGGTTAATGTTGCTTGGGTCAAGTAACGCAGCAGTTGCGTTATGGATTCCGGTAAGTAGAAATGACTGGCCGATGAAAATAAAGCAATCCTATTTAGTTCAAACACCTTCTGATTCTGAGCTTTCACAAAGTTTTTGCTTCCTATTTTTGACTTAAATAATCGTAAAGACTCATTCAGATTATGTGGCATTCGATATTTTATTGTTTTAACTTTAATAAAAGCATTCGATATAAATCTGATTAGAATTAAAGCTGTCTTTTGTAAAAATACGAGAGCTCTAACTAAACGCGAAGCACATTTTCAGAAAGAAAGATTATCCAACTTCCATGGAAATTTGCAATATTATAACTCGTACCTCTGTTAACAATATATGTGTGTGTGTGTGTGTGTGTGTGTGTGTGTGTGTATATATGTATATATGTGTGTGTGTGTGTGTGTGTGTGTGTGTGTGTGTTTAAATTTCAAAATATTCCGTGAATACTTTCTTTTTTGTTTTAATACTTGAAGGCGAAGCCCATTAACCTTTACGGTATAGGAGAAAAAATGCGAAACCAATTTTATACCAGAAGAAATGAATCAACGCCGTTAAAAATGGGAAGTATGATAAAAAATGCCGCTCTCTAAAGGATAGTACAGCCAGAATATCATTAATATTTCATTTCTTTTATATCTGAAAAATGCTCCAAATTCGGGTCCTATTCTTTAACATTAACCGAAAACAACCTTAAAATGTTTCATGAAATTCATTTTGCGATTTAAACAAATTGCTGATATGGTATTACATAGGAGGTTCGAAAAGTTTGCCTGGAATTTCAAAAATTAGTTACAAATAGTTTCATTTACGGTTTTTAATATTCCAAAAAGAAAATTCCTGCTTGAGGAATTGTGAACTAGATGAGCACTACATCCTCATTTTTCAACTTTCTGGTTTTAAAGAGACTTCCTCGCAAGAGCAAATGCAAGTTGTAGCAGAATTTATCGAATTTAATTCTGCAACACATGTAGATTATTGGTATACCGCCACCACCCTTCAGTTTGAAAGTGAGAAAAAGTTCCACGGGCGATGGATGGAAAGAGGAAGTTAAATACCGAAAACACCTAGATTTCTAAACATAACACCTTTTTATGAGGAAGTGAATATTAACATCTCACTGCTCAGATACCCGAGGGCTTTCGACGACGGACTTCGTCATTCTGAACCATGGTCAAGTGACCAGGACGACACCTGAGATGGCACCTCCTCTCCTAACTACCACAACACGGGAAGACTTTGAGCTCTCGACAGATTTTACGTGCATCGTTCCCCCTACATGGTGAGTCTTCGGTGGCACTGGGCTCGAACTCATGACACTCCAGCCACGAGTCCGTTACCTTGACCACTAGGCTACCTAGGCCTCAAGATCTTCTTGTAGGGATGCGTGAAGAAGATTGTTTACCAATCACCAATTCGTTACAGAGATTAAATGAAAAGTGGCATTACATCAGCCATTGAGGTTGTTGATCATCCAACTTGGCTAGATAGTATCCAACTTGGCTTCATAGAACTTGGCTAGAAGTATCGTACACACTCGATGTGATGTGCGTAAATTGAAATCGTGCAACTTTATTAAAAATTTGCGATATTTTCTTTAGGAAACAAAATTTTTAAAAATTTAGGGGTGATTTTTTTTTTTTTTTTTTTTTTTTGTTATTAATATTTTAAATTGTAATTGTAGTCATTACTTTTTGAACATTCGGAATATGTTCTTAAATAGTAAACTGCTAAAAAACATTTCAGCGCACAGTAATTTAAAACAGCAACAGAGCTACGGTATCCGAGTATTCAAGATCGCGAAATCTGACCGACGTTGTCGAATCATAGTTTGCATTCTCGGAGCCACTCAATACAAAATCTAAATGGAGCGGATACTCGTTAATTCTGTCGAAGCTTAAAGTCCTATTGGTTTGGCGTGTTAGCTTTTTGACCACTGACAAAACACTTTGTTGATGTTGCAAAGATTATTTAAGAAAGCATTTTTATCACCTCTTGAAAGAGATCATTGAGGAAAAGTGTCATTGATTGATTCCTGTTTATTGGTATTTTTAAATACAGCACTTTCGTGACAAATAAAACAATTACTGATCCGTGTTTGTTTTTCACTACAAAATAGTGAACTCCCCAATTGCCTTAAAATGATATATTTTCTTCGGATGTTTTTCGCTTTCAAGATATGAAAGATAGTTAAAAAATAGTTCCATCCATAAAATTGTGGTTCTTTTACTGTTGTCTGTTATCGCTAACTGTAACCATTCCAAATAGAAAGAGAATATCAATTCGTAGCCGCACGACACCGACAGCAAAAAGCAAAATTGATGTATTTGATTTCTTGAGAAAGAATTTCCCACCCAATTTTTAATACAATGTTCTTAAACAAGTGAATTTCTCGAGAGCAATGGGTCCTAACTGGGCCCCTTAAAAAGGCTCGGGGGGGCGCAGGTTGAGTTTCGCTGATCTAAGACCTTACGTCGTCATGTTTTAGAAGTTTACGAAGCGGTGTATCTGCAGAGGTGTCGTCCACACCACTTGACGGAGTTCAAAAAAGAGATCCGTTACTAATAGCCCTCAAATAGTTATAAATTGAAACATTAATTAACAATCAAATCAATCACTGCAAGCTACAGTCTTTCAAAAAAGCTGTTGCAAGATATAATTATTGTGTTTTGTAAAGTATATTATAAATTGTTTCGTTCAATAATTGGTGTTTTGAGTTCAAATACCGTTTTTGACCAAACTGTGGAAAACACTTCTGAACAAACTATTAATAAAGGTTGTTATATGTTTAAAATGTATATGTAGTAGATGTAAGAAAGACACAGGAAAAAAAGCATGTATTACTGAAAGAAGAGTCAAAAAGACAGTTGGATGGCAGAAATTGCCTCATGTGGTTTGAATCTCATGGGAGAATCTACACTCATTTCCATAAATTAAATATAATAAAGTTCAGGCAAAGAAAGAGACAGAAGCAAAACAAATTTGACTTATTTGTAAAGTCTATTTATTAAACAAAAGGTAAAGAGCAAAAAGGATGCTATATGTTTGACATAATTAATAAAAAATGTGACTTTTTACTCCCTGGAGCAAATTACAAAAAAGAACCTATTTACAAAAAAACAGTATAACATGGTTAGTATGCTGGTTAATACGGAGTATGTCTCCCGGACGATGCAATACAGGCCTTACAACGACTAGGCATGCTGAGTATCAAATTATCAATCTGATTTTCGGGAATATAACACCACTCACACACATCAAGCAATGCCCTCCGAAGTTCCGGTAGACAGAAGGGAGGGGGTTGACGGGCTACAATTCATCGGTCAAGCATATCCCACACATGCTCTATTGAATTCAAGTCCAGTGAGTATGCTGGCCAATCCATACGTGTGATATCCTCCGATTAAAGGCATTCGTCTACAATGCTTGCATGGTGAGGACGGGCGTTGTCATCCATAAACAGAAATTCAGCACCCATGGCGCCCCGAAACAAACGTACATGTTGTTCCAGAATGACATCCCAATACCTGTGGCCTGTCATAGTTACCCTCTGAACCTGCAGGTCAGTTCTGGAACCAAGAATAATTCCTCCCCAAACAAGCCATCCTGAACCACCGTAACGGTGTCGTTCAATGGTGTTCTCTTGGTGGTAACGGGTACCTGACGCTCTCCATAATAAAGTCCGGCGAGAATCAGACTGCAAACTAAACCTGGACTCGTCAGAAAACATCACACAAGGCCACTGTTGTGGTGTCCACAATGAATGCTCTCTACTCCAGGTTAATTGCAGGCGACAGTGAGTTGCGGTAAGTGGAACACATCTGACAGGCCTATGAGCATATAGACCAATGTGCCCTAAGCATCTGTACACGGTCTGCCTTGAAACTGTCGTACCGGTAGTTGAAGAGAGCTGACGAGACAGGTCTGATGCTGTGTTCCGTCTGTTTCTTTTGACAATAACTGCCAAATACCGGTCCTCATTCGGCGTTGTAACTCGGGGGCGACCTGTGCTGTAACATCTAGTCACATTACCATCATCTTGGAATCGTTTCCATAGCCTGGAGATGACACTCTGGGCGATTAAAAGTTCCTCGGATACTTCCAGCTGGGTACGTCCACATTCCAGTCGTCCAATAATTCTACCACGTAAAAAATCATCTAAACGCTTCCTTTGTGCCATAACTATGCGGTTATTGCACTGAAAGGCTTTTAAAGCGCTTGTAAACAATTTTACTTCTTTGCCACCATTCCTTATATAACCATCTCTTACACTCGCGTCATTGTGACGTACTATCCGCGCCCTCTGGTGGTTTCCTGTAATTTGCATATTCTTCTTCAAGATGTGTGTGATAATTCTACAGGTGAAATTTTTATTTTAGAGTTTAATTTTTGTGTGATTCTGAATTATCCTTAATTTATGGACATGAGTGTATTTATCAATATATTCAATTATACTAGAGCCACAAAAACTGTCTTCATGTTTTAATTAAAATATCCGAAATCTCAAATTTATGTATATATATATATATATATATATATATATATATATATATATATATATATATATATATATATATGTACAGTCGAACCTCCATATAGTGAGCTTTTTCGGGATTTAGCGACGTCGTTATATAGAGGTCTGAGTGTATATATATATATATATATATATAAATAACTGCTTTTACCTTAACGTGTACAACTGGTGAAAAATAAATTAAAAGCATATAACATCGAAACATGCTTAATAAATACATACTTAATAAAAAAAATCTTACCATTCTATTACATCATTTGCAAAAAAAACTACATTTTTACTAGTAATTCAATCTTTCAAAATTAAGAATTTATGAACTAATTTTCATTATCTTTTTTTAAAATTTGATCTATTTTTTAAATATTTTTACAGGAACTTCAACTATACTATTTTTTAAAGAAAAACATGACACACACACTATTATTCACAATTTTTAAGTCGGCATGAATTAATAGTGACGATGTCTTTTAACTTTGACGTTTAAAAAAATCAGACAGTTTTTGAATCACTGTCTCTTTTTTTAGGCGTCCCTCTGACGTGCAAAAGACGGATTTTGAGGCGCAGGTGACGGAGTGGGTAGAGGAAGAGGAGCAGGTGCTCAAAATGATCCAGTACGGAGCCCGGGTCGCCCACCAGGAAGGCATCATCAACCAGAACAAAGACACTCGTCAGAGGAGGTACTTCATGTCAGGTGCGTTGGATTTCCAAAGCAATCTTAAGCTTCTTAAAGTTGGACCCTTCGCATATAAGATATCTGTATCCCTTATATTTAATTATAAAAATAATCTTAACACCCTCTCGCAGATCCATTTGAGAGAGAGAAGAGGATAAAAATCCCCTAACGTACACCCTCACTTAATCCGATCAGGAAAGGAGGAACGTTCTTTCGAAAACCCCTCACCCTGTTTGTTTCCTTTTCATTGATGTCTCTTTGGAAAATTCTGCTTAGACATGGAAAGACTCAAATGTAGGGGGAAATAGCATAGTTATGGTTTTGTAAGGAGAGATTCAAAATTGAATGTGAATTATGCTGGATAATTTATTTAAAAATAATGTTTTTCTGTCTTACGGCTCATTGAGCATGCATCGTCACTGCACGATTTAATGTACGTAAGGGTTTCAAAAGGCAAGTCTATTCAGAGTAAACATTTACTTAGGAAATAAATACATATACAGTGAAGGGTGGTCCCAAATTCATGGTACAAATATTTGGGGTAGGAACAGGACATTATAACTGCCATTTGCTGCAAAGGAATGTAGAAGCGCAAGTGACCCGGTAAGGCATAAACACAAAAAATGAGAGGAAACGAAAAACACAGTATTTATTGAAAGTGTCGTTGACAAGTATAATATTTACAATAACTGTTGAAAATTGCTTCCACCAGTAGTGATGTATACTTGACCGTGTCGGTGGAGAGATTGGTGCACTACTTCAAAGATACCGGATATATCACGCTCACGTGCAGCAGCTTCGGATATTCGAGCAACTAGATACTCATCTAGAGTCGAGTGGAGTCGCATAAACAAGATTCTACAAGTGCCCCCCTGAAAGGTATCCGAGGCTTGGTAAATGGGGAGATCGGGGTGATAAGGGACTGGCCCCCACTGGCAGAAGTTCAAGAGGAAAGGATAGTCTGCCGGATTTAAAGTTTGCATTTGCTGAAAATGGTAGGGGTGTAAGTGATCTGATGACTCACGCTTATATGATGAGCAACAGCTCTTGTACTTGACATGGGTTAATCAGCCACAACTTTCAAGATGCTTTTTCGAGGCTTGGACAGTGTAGAGTTCTTCTCCAACCAGCATCGTGTCTGGAGACATGGAACGAGCCTGTCTCAAAGTTGGTGACATAACCGCTGAAAAACATGATCAGGAAACCGCGCATGATAGATTCGTAGCGTGGCTCTGCCGTTGCTATTTGCACGTCAATACATGTGATGCATGTCTGCCGTTTCAGCATACGTAAAGTATCTTGTCGTATGTTGATATTTTACGGTGGCTGGACATTTACTGCGTCCTACCAGCAACACAATCAATCTATAACTCCATTTTTCTTTCAATTTGGTTTCCCTTTTTGCGCCTCACCGTGTCACTTGATCCATTACATTCCTATACAATAAAGGATTGTTACAATGTCTTGTATCTATCCTTTAAGTTTGTACCATGAATTCGGGACCACCCTATATACAATATAGAAAGGCGCATGTTCATATTACTTCGCTACATAATCACCATTCTTATAAAGGCATTTCTTCCATAGGTACTTTAAAAAAGTGCTCCGCAATCTTTTTTACTGCCGCGGACCGGGCAACGTTTTATAATTTTTCCACGACCCGCTGAAAGGGGTGGAGTCATTGATTGCTTATATTTTAGATTGTTTTAATTTTAAAATTTTAATTTAATTGTATTTAAACTTTTTTGCCTCAGAATAAAATACAGCTATACCAAAAAATGATTATAAAGTGATTTAACAAGGAATATAAAGTGATTTCCTTGAAAGTCCCATAAACCCGAGAGAAATACATCACAGTAAACAAAATGGACATAATATAATAGTCCTTGTGAGGCCCGGTACCATTTGATCCACGGACTGGGGATTGGTGGGGCTTTAAACCATCGAAACCAACACTGTAGAAATCGGCGTCAAGGCAGCGCAACCCCGTTCAAGACAGCTCGCAGAACCTCAGCATTGGTTCTGAATTTCCGACTTCCCGAGTGCTTCGTTAAGAGGAGTTTGAAACCTCTCTCTGCATATAGACCGTCAATGTTAATTTGGCTGTTTTCGATGTACCTTTTCTCAAAATCTATTATATGTATATGCTTGAAATTTTTTCCTACAATTAAAGTATATCCTTTCATTATACTGAAATGAGCTTTTAGCTAATTTTAAATTTTTTCATAATTTATAAAATATTCTATCAAACGTAGGGAAATTTTTGACCCATTTTTCACAAAAAAATTTGTAAAAAGTAAATTTTTGAGTTTTTTACAAAAAGTGCATTTTAGTAGATATTAGCCATCATTATAAATATGTCATAAAAAATTTACATAACTGGGAACAGTAATTTCTCAGAAAAGGTACATCGAACATCAAAATTTACATTTTGAGATAAATTGATTTTAATGTATACAGAGAGAGAATTCTAATCGGCTAGTAAATAAAAAAATAAAATGCGCGATTTACAATAAAAGATACATGTTTTGGTTTATATCAGACGTTCAACTTTTAAGCGAAAATGAAGTATTTTGCTTACATTTTTCACCATTCAAATGGGTGTGACCCAGTTTCAACGATTATTTAAAAATAGGTTTTAAGGGCTTCTAATTACCCTAGAGGTTAAAGTAAGGTATTTTTAGAAAGGTTAAAATTCACATCTATAGAACTTAAAAATGTAAGAATCGCACATTGTCAAAAAAATATAATTTTTGCTTTCCAACACCTCTTAAAGCTTTTCCTAATGTTCTAAATCAAAACTTCGACACGTTAAACATAACCATCTACGGTGGACGTTCTTCTTTCTTCATCTTGCATATCTGTTCTGCCTTTATCCAATTGCGTGCACCAAAACTGCAGCTGTTTTCGTGACATAACACTTGTAATTTCGTGACATACATTACCAATCGCTGATACATTTCAGCAGAAGAATTTTCCTACAAAAGCAAAAACAGTATCACACGTTTTATTTCAATAGCGAAGCATGCTTCCACCAACGCAGCAACTTCTATAACTGCGATTAAGTCATGTTATTTTAGATCCAACTCTATCTGTTGACAAGAATTGTGAATGCTGTGATCGTCTTCGTTGACATCAGAGAGACTTTTATTCACACGGATAATTTTGACACCCATCACAGCTTTGTCACCTTACTCTTTGAAACCCATTCACATTAACTTTATATCTTATGCCCTATTCTCTCCTTACAATACTTATAACACAAATGCGTTACTTTTAGTAAAAAGTTTTAATTGTGATTTTATTTCCATTTAGGGGTCTACAATCAATTAGATTACGCACTTGGTTTGTCGACAACAGCCCAGCAAAGGATAGTGTGTGTCATACGACAAATTGAGGGTAAGTTGTCTTATTACAAAGCAGCCAAATACATTTATCAACTTCAATGTGATTTTATTCATTTATGTGTATCATTGGCTGCTCAGAAATTATTATAGTTTACTGTAACTCATATTCTAGCATCGATGATTTGTGTTGTTATTGTCGTTGTCGTGTCCTTTCCCGAGAAAAAATAATGAAAGTTGTCAGAGCCTGAGAAAGGTTGGACTTCTTACACGATAGATGGCGACACCACCTATCTAAGAGTCAGGTTCGGCTGCGTTACGCTTGTTCCAGTCAGCAACCGTGCTCCAGTCAGTGACGCTCGCTTGGTTGTGAATAGGAAAAAAATAAATAAGTGCGCGTTTTCTAAGGTAAAAATTTCATGCACATATTTTCCCGGGAAGTTTTATTTTCTTTATTTAAGTAGTATTGCCATGCAGATCACTTCCAAAAAATTCCGGTCAGTGAACGAGAGAAGAGAAGCGCAAGCGAAAATAATTGAAAAAAAAGTTATTCTTATGTAGGAGATAAGAAAAAATGAAACATGGGGTATAGTTTTGATTCCGTAGAAAGAGCATTTAAGCACAAAAATATACCAAAAGAATTATTGTTGTCGTGTCTTCCCGAAGTGAAGGGATGAAAGCTGCCAGTCCCTGGGGCAGGTTGGACTTCTACACACTAGATGGCGGCACCTTCTATATCTACCTTTATAATTATAGGATGGAACTAGAGAGGAGGGAAATATTCTCCTGCCCCCTGCACCCGTGGTTTATGCTGCGACCACACACAAGAGACTCTTGGACCCACTTATTTAAGGAGCACGTACTCCGTGCGTATTTGGAAGGTATTTGGTGGCATCGAGCATCGAACCCAGGCCCACCGTTCTGGAGTCTGATGCACTTACCACTAGGCTACGCATGGCCTGATGACTTATGTAAATCTATAATATATGACCTGATCTTTTTATTTTCCGACTATAATAGTTAAATTCTATTCAGAATACAATGTAACGAAAAATGCGCTGGGTTTTATTCCAGGATTCGGAATTCAGAATTTCAGGGTTTTATTTAAGAGCTATTGACTGGTTTGAGTTAAATTTTTTAAAGAATACAAAATTAAGTTCAACACAGTATGACTTTGAAAATAGTAAATTTCAAATCTTTTAGTTCAACTTTTAAACTTCAACTCCTACTGAAATCTAAGGCTGAATAAAGTTCAGAAAATTAACTATAAAAAGGTGAATAAACCAGTCTGTCAATAAATTCTGCAAAGACCGTAGAAAATCGAAGAAAACGCTCTTGGCCTCTCTATTTAATGTTACACAAAGATAGATACAAAACATTAATAATTTCAGATAAAGCACTGTTTCATCTGTTCCCACAACTGGTGAAATGAAGATGCATCATATTTCACGTGAAAAGCGTTGCAAAGACGCAGCTGTTTTGGAAAAGACAAGTTAGACGTCAGGTGTTATGATAGAGATGGAAATGTCCTTTCAAGGCTTAACAAAACCATTTTTATGTAGAACCAAAGGATCTAATTGATGCTATATACTATCAGCAAAACGTTTTGAAGCAAATGATCAAAGAAAGTAAACGTCTTTACCTTCGAGGAAAGTTTTTTTTCACCAAGATTCTGCACCATCATACTGTAAAATCAACTAAAATATGGCCAAAAAATAAAAATATAATAAATTTTCTTCGTTATAAGAAGTATCCCAACTGTGCTTCTTGTGAATATTTTTGATTGGGATACTTAAAAAAAACCAATTAAATAGAAAGTAAATAGAAGTAAGAACACTTCAAGTCCTTTAAAAAGCAATCCAAGAGGAAGTTAGAAAAATTTCCCCAAAAATGTTCGAGAAAGATCTTTTGGCTTGGCTAAACATTTACTTAAAGTGTACTATGCTATAGGAAGCTACACTGAAAATTTTTCAAGAAAAATAACTTTATTCAATAAAAATTTATGATGATCGTAAAATGGTCACACTATTTTTGAATCAACCGATAGTACAGTAAATTATTCATATCATAGTTAAATATTAGCATATATATATATATATACCGTGGATGACAAATATTTTCATTAGCCATATAAAAGTCACATTGATATAGCTTTTTTGTAAAACTTAATATTAAATTTTAATGTATACAATGAGATAGATTTTGAAGTACAAATATTTATTGGGAACAAAATTTCAATGATTGTTGTCTATTACGACCCGTTCTAAAGATACGCTTACTACAACCAAAATACACTTTTTCATTATGAGTCGTAGTAAGAGGACAATTTTGTCCCTTGATTTAGCACTTCTCTCTGCTCGTAACTTCAACATTAACTTGGCCCTATAAAGTCATGTTACATACATTCCGCACTTACCTAGAAAGGATTGTTAATTTTGAGCATTATTTAATTCGAGGAAGTTGGCTAAATGGGGTTGTGGAAATTTTGAACTTCGATCGAATGACGAGGACAATACCTGAGCTAGCACCAGTAGCGTAACGTACACCCCAACGTCACGGGAGAAGGGACAGGATTCTAATGAACTCAAGGTCTAGCTGACGCCAAGTTCATACAATTTACAGAATCCGCCTTTGCAGGGGATCTTGGCTTTGAACGGGCCCTAATGTTCTCCGTGCACCACTGGCTAGCACCCACTCCATACTTTCACATTATGCCAAAGGGAGAGCTTTGAACCTGAATAGGTTTAATGAGTATCAGTCCTTCTAAAAGACGCGTGTTCACTGGCACCAGGACTCAAAGAAATAATGTCGGCCATGAATTTGTGACCATGGGGCTAATCAGCTACCATGATTAATTATTTCTAAATATTTACGCAAAAATTGTTATTCCTCACACAGATCTCGGGCAATAGTTATAAATACAATTATTGTCATCAATGTAAGCAGACCCAATCACGAATGCCGAATATTAATCGTTGATGTTGACGAAATACATAAAAAGGAAACAAAGAAAGCCTTGTGACATGTCTCTTACGAAAAAATACCATTGATGTTAAGTTAGTCACACTTGGACTAAATGCAGTTACCGATTAGTATATCTATAATGTTAAAACATTCGTAAAGCTCTATGACTTTTAATAGAAATAATTTTTTAAATATTATTTAAATATACATTTACTGCGAGTAAAATACTGATTTAATATAAGGCATTGAAAATGTTTCAAATTATGAATTTAGAATGTTATTTTTAAGTTCACGCATTATAAAAAATGAGTTACCTTTAATTAGACAAATGTATTGACTTATAAAATTGACATAATTTAGAAATAAAAATTATACGTGTAATTTATTCTCTCTCTGGGCCGATTCACAATGAAACAACTTACTAAAAAGAATGCGTCTCTGTGTGATCACTTAAAAGTTATTAATCATCCACTGAAACTTTTATTAAATTAACGCTTAAATATTCTCAAGTTTGCCAAGCTAGTCTGCATTTACAAAATATTAACTTCATCACAATACTGGGAAAAGCATTTTAATCAGTTTTCACGGTCGCAGCTGAAATATTTGTATGCGTGATTCCTGAATTCATTTGCTAACCGCTCTCAAGTTTTATTTCCGAATTAAAGTCATTTCAGATTGCGGCTTAAACTGCATTTTCGCTCTTGAAGTTGAGATTTATTTGAATAAAATATTTATTGCATTAAGGGAGATTGCACATATAAACACCCCGACACGTGAGGAGTTTCATTTACTAGATTCTCCCCCACCCTACTTTAATTAGCAAAACTCTTTTCATTATCTAATTAATGATTTATTCGGTTGGAGTGTTTCATTGTTTGTTCTAAGTTAAAAAAAAAAAACAAGCACTTCCTCGACTTTACAGGAAATCTTAATTCTTGTCTTAATTTTTATAGTTAAAACAAACAACTAAATAACAATATTGATTTCATGGCTTTTAAGAGAATTCATTTAAAAATAGGAAACTTTGCACTTAAGGAGTTGTTTTCTGTTGAGATTATAGGGAATATTCCTTTTCTGTTATTTTCGGTAGAGTTAACACTTACTAGTGTATTTTAATTTTCAAAGTTCTTTTATTAAAAGCGTCAAAAAAATTAAAGGAATAATCTTATTATTTTCTAATTTGGAAATAACGTTTTTAAAAAAATTATAATTTTTAAATAGTAAGATAGTTTGGTAACAGTTATTCTTCGATAACTTAGCACTTTCGACAACTTTTTTTTTCAATTTTCGATTTACATTTTAGTGAAAAATAAAACTATGCATTTTTTACTAATTACATATTTTTTTAGAAATATCGTACAATAATATAAGATATATTTAATTAGCTGTGTGTTTCTTCTAAAAAGTTTATATAAGTACACAATTTATTATTTCTTTTAATTTTAACTTATTAACATATGCATGGTATATTTCCCTCTTCAGTTTAATATTTACTTAATACCTTAAATTGTCTGCACTGAAGTGTGAAAAGATAAGGTTTAGCAATATCCAAATACTTAGATTACAGTAACATCACGTAAGAAAGCTAAAAATAGGTTGTACATTCTTAGGGCTTCCACTTGCACTCTAGGAAAATCAAGTGAAACGTTGGTTGATGTGATTGTGAAAGAGAATCAAAACACAAACGGTAACATAGAATGCTAGTTGAAGCCAGGCAGATGGGAATTCCTTTTTGTTAGTCGATTCAACATTCATCTATCCGTAGTCAAAAAACTGTGGAAAAAGTACTGCTGACATTACTTCCCTTTATGGACTATTCAGGGATCAACCAGGTCTATTTAAATGGACCATCAGCCAATTTAAATCAACCACCGATTAGTTTAACTGATTTAAGTTTAGATTTTTTTTTTTGTAGATAAAAAAAATTAATGATGAAAATGATGTTCGCGTTAGTAACGTACATAGAATACAGAAAAACGGGAAATACACAACAGGTAATAATTATTTCAATGAAAAGTTGAATTGGAAAAAAAACATCGTCTTCCACCATCCCAAACAAGTGTGTGTGTGGGGGGGTAACTCTTCCTTAATTGTACATTGAATTTAACTTGATCCAATTATGCCTTATTTCTGTTAGATAAAAATTGCAACAGCTTCAAATTACAGCATCGAACAATGTGGGACTTGCGACAGATGTGTTCGTGGGAGTAGAGCAGTGAGATTCGGTATGGATGCGATTTAGCTTTGAAGGATCGACTCCAATGTTTTTACTAAACACAAGCATTCGACTGCTGAGTCTCTTCTGGGCGCATGAACAAATCTATCTGACCTTCAGTACCGAAAAAAAAGTCCCTTGCTCAGATGGGTCACGATTCCATACTCCACTTGGTGCACAATGTGTATACAAACTGTCGCCAAGACACAGTGAAGAAATATTACAGGGAGAGTTGTCCTTACATGCTATGAGCGAGATCCTTTCGTCAAAGGACCCCGTCGTTTCGTCTTTAAATGAATATGTTTAATTACTTGGAGACTATTTGCATCCATTCATGGACTACATATAGTGTAAATCGCTTAACACGAAACTGAGCGGACTTAAAGACTCTTTCGTGTTAAAGAATATTGCATAAAAGAAAAATCATGTTTTCAACAAAATTAAGTTTAGTAAGTATAAGTTGCAAGTTTATATTATAAGTTTCAGTTATTATATTATAAGTTATATATAAAAAAAAGTTTCAGTTATTATATAAGTTATATATAAAAAAAAGTTTCAGTTATTATATAAGTTATATTATCTATATAAATTATATTATATATATTATAAGTTCTAATATAAATTATATTATATATAAATTATAAGTTATATACTTACATTATATATACTAAGTTATATAACTTTAAGTTATTCATTTATTTACATAGATATGTATTAAATACACATATGTATGTGTATTTAATAAAAAATAACAAAACAAAAACATTCAAAATGAAATTTAATGCAAAATTTTCAAGGTTTAGAAAAACAGCATATTTATTGAGTTTTTCGAAAATAATTTGATATTTTTCTTTACATTGTCTTTTTTAGTATCAAGTTGTTTGATGTCGTCTATTTTGTTATTCATTTAAATAATGAAATGTGCGTCTTTTAATGGCGTTCCTCACTTCGGATGACGTGGGAACTGGAGCTGTATTATTCCTTTCATATTCGTCGCCGGAATCAGCAGCAATGATATTTTTTAAGCTATAAAAAACTCCAAAATGTCTTTGTCTGCCCTAATTGGGGCTGTACACACACATATTATCATAATCTACTGTAAATAATTATTTCGATGATACAATGGGGAATAGCCTAATAATACAGAAACTTTCCCAAACATTCCATTAAGTGTCGAATAAGTTATAATATCCTTCTTATCTGTCTTTTCGTGTTCAGCGATTTTCGTTTCGTGGTAAGAAAAAGAAATCCACGAAAAAACATTGCATGTTATCAAAAACGCTGTATTATTTCGTATTAACCGGTATCTCGTCTAAAACGTTTTCGCGTTAAACGTATTTCACTGTGTATCCAAACAATGATGGAATTTTTCAGGATGACGAGGTACCATGTCACTGGACCAAAATCATTTGTGATTGATTTAAGAAAGATTTTGGACAACTCTCCAGAAAATCAATGTTATTATCAGAAATGAATTTTATTGCATATATATCGCGACATGATCGAAAAGTCTTTTCTTGCAAGAAATTCTTCACTGGAAACACTTGCTGAATTATAGACAGGTGTAAAGTGAAAATAAACGCAAACATGCTAGGGCAGGGGCGGTGAACCATAATGGATCAACGCGATATTTTTTCTAAAGGTGTGTTTAATGATATATAGAAGTGCCATCAAATAATTTTGACTTGTGATTATTGAAAAAATAATAAAAAACTAAATACTAACAACTCAAAACTCTTTATTTACTACGAAAAAAATTCCCTTTCCACTGTATTGCTGAAAATATTTTAGTTATGCTGTAATTAAAATTGAAATAACATTAGTGAGACTTCTGATGTTGCAGATTGGATAACAATTAACTTATATTAAGATTGTAAGATGTTTCTTTTATTAGAATGCATGTTGAATGCGAATCATCTGCCAAACGGTTTTTTAAGCAATTAATTATTTTTGCTGTGGTTCACTCTTTTTGACAAGAAGGTTTTGTGATTTGTTTCAAAAGACCATTTTACAGACGATGTTCTGCATACCATTGTTCCAGAACATAAAATACACATTGCCTTTAGTAATAATGGCATGTTTATCGGCTCACCCAATTTAAATTTCTCTCTGTTACACTTACTATCTTGTACTCTTTGTTCTTCTGCTGAACTAGCCATGTTAAATAACAATTAAAAATCATAAATATAACGCAGATAAACTTTAAAGTACAGTTATGTCAATGAAATTGACTATGCTATGGGTATGGTGGGCAAAAAGTTTGATCGCTGGCGTGCCCAAAATATTGTGTCGCGTGCCATTGATAGCACGCGTGCCATTGATAGCGCGTGTGCCACTGGATCGTCATCCCTGTCCTAGGACATGTTGACCCATCGAGTTGCTGCCCTTCACCGGGAAAAATGACCCACATGATATTGGGATATAACCCACGACTTAGCACTCTTTCCAGTGTACAATTTTACATTAATAAACTCTATAAGGAAAAGTTGAAACTTGAAATAATAGGAGTAGTTTATTATGATTGCAAATAGAGCTAAAGGTTACAATAAGAAAGATTTGCATTTTTAGGCTAAATTAATATGTCTATTGAAATGATAATTTCTTTAGGCGTGTTTTTTGCTGAAGAGTGAATTTAAATGAAGCGTCAGGTTCGGGGAAGTTAGGCCAGTGTTGGCGTTGCTCATCTCCGGATGGAAATTGTTCTCAGGTCCGCGACACACACACAAGCTTAGTTTTGAATTGAAAACTATTTAGGCACCTGTTGTTTTTTTAAGCAAAAATTTCATGCACAATTTTGTCCGTGAAACAGCACTTCTCGAACTGTGGGGGGCGCCCCCCTCCTAGGGAGGCGCGAGCAAATTGAAAAGTCAAAAACAAAACATTATTTAAAAAAATTATTTACTTACTGAAAGTAAACAAATAAAATACATTCTGACATAATAAAAAATAAAATGCACATTTACACTAAAATAATATAAATTATAAATGCATCAGTACTGCACAGTGTATTTTACAATTTATTTAACAATACTAAATTAAGAACAAATTTCGTAATTACCAGTGACTCCATGGACTTGCCATATATTAAATTATACACAACACTTATCTTGATAGTTTGTACGGTTTATAATCAACCCCTTAACAAAATAGTTACGCAATTCGCTCCCCAATGCGCCAGTTTTCCACGTAGGCACGCGTATGTATTGTATTGAAGGGAAGGGGGGGGGGGCAATTCGCAATAAACAAAGTCTCTAAAATAAATAAACCTTTTGAAAACACTGTCAATGTCCTTTTATTACATTCCAAAGCTTTCGGAATATTTCTATGGATAGCAGTGCACAGAGAAGAGCGTATTTCGGAAAGACGCATATATACGTCCGGGGTAATTAACGCTCTGAAGGAGCGAGACGTTTATATACACCGGTAACACTTAAGAGATTATAATCGTATTGTAGCTTTTGCTTCAAAGTATAGTATCATTGAATTCAATACATTGCTGTCGTATGAATGGGGGAGGGGGCGACGAAAGCTCTGATTGAATATTGGGCACCGAGCATTGCAAGTTTGAAAAGCTCTGCCGTAAAAGTTTATTTTCTGTATTTAAATATTACTCTCCTGCTGTTCACTTGCACTCAACTCCAGCGAGTGAACGAGAGAAGAGCAAGCGAAAATAATTTTTAAAAAAGATTATTCTTATGTAGGAAACTGAAGATAAGATGAAGCGAAACACGGTATCTATTCTTTGATTCATTAGAAAGAGCATTTAAGCACAAAAATGTGCCAAAAGAATTAAAATCCAAAATTTTTTATCAAGTTATTTGGTGAGAATGTTTCCAATATTTTGGTTTATATTGGTGATGACAACTAAGGGATTCCGAGAAAATAAAAGCATTAAATTATGAAAAAGCTCCAGGCCTTCCTTCTCCTTCTGTTTGCTTAGAGAATTTTAAGAATAGTAGACGGCTCTCAGGGCATACGTTTTCTTTGCTTTACATAGTATATGACGTTATATAAGTTATTAAACGGTACTTAAGTATTACCGTAATGGTATTGGCTACATCATATCAAAGGAAGCACATGGTTGCCAATTCAGCGGGTACAACACATAGTAAATCAGGATAATCAGGATCCCTCTCTACAGGAAATGGATGACATAAACAAATCCATTGATAAATTGGTATAAAAAAAGAGAACTACTTAGAACCCCGCATGCGAAAATGTCATAAAAGAAAACGTAGTATTGCCGAACAACTGGATTCTTTTGCCCAGAATAAATCAGAAGTTTTAAATTCTATCGTGTGGTCATAAGCACACACACAATTCTTTTACATAGAGAATACTCTATTCTTGTCAGCCTAAATTAAGACAAACGCTTATATATACAAACCTCTTTTATATACCTTCGATTTAAGAACCAGTTACTTAAAAGGATTGTATCTAAAGATTGGCATTATGTTTTGATATATTTGTGACTGTATTTGCCATCAAATTTTGTTGAATATTGGCTGCGGTAGTCTAATAGTATAGGTATCGGATCGTGACTTGCTTGTCACGAGTTCAAACGCAGTACCACTGAAGACCCGCCGTGTAGCACGTTAACGATGCACGTTAAAACTGTCGAGAGCTCAACCGTCCTCGCATTGGTGTGGTGGTTAAGAGAGGAGTGCCAGCTCAGGTGTCGTTCTCCTCACTTGACAATGGTTCAAAATGACGAAGTCCGTCGACAAAAGCCCTCTTGTAACTGAACAGTGCGACATTAATATTCACTCACTCACTTTGTTGAATATTTACATAAATGTTTTCCCCCTTAATTTTGCTATCAACAACAATGGATTTGAAACGAAGATTTGGTATAAACTTTTTCAATTATTTTGTAAACTGTGTAAAAGTATCAAAATATTTTATCTTTTTTTACTACTTATGTTAACAGATCACTGCTGTTAAAAAAGACAGAATAATTTTTGAAACTGTATGCAAATGCTAAAACTTGAATCAAAATATTAATTCATAGGTAATTTATAAAATTTTGAAACATTATTGAGTTATGTTCATTTCTTTATTGCATCATCTAATAGTTTCAGAACTAATGTATCACTATCATGTACATTGCCAATGAATATGCAATAGGGTAAATCTTACAGCACTGTGATTCCTTTTTCCTAAGAATATATAAATTTATAATACTTAAGAGAAATATTTAAAGAATTATTCGGTTTGCATTATAAGTTAAATAAAATCAAAAAATTCAAGAAATGGGAATTCGAAACCACAAAGCTCTCAATTCAAATTCAAAAATATTTGATGGCTTAAAATTCCCAGGAACTTTAAAATGAGTGCACTCTAAAGGAAAGCACGCATTATAACAAGGGGAAATGCTTTTACCCAAATGGAGAACTTTCTACAGTTCTAAAAGAGAAAAAAAAAAGAATTATAAGCAAAAATAAAAAGCTCTTAACAAAGCCACTTTTAAAGACACTCCGATAAAAGTTTCGACAGAGAAAGAGGAAATTTTTGAAATAGAATAAAATTCTTTGCAATTGTGAACATTTTGTTCAACCAAAGAGTTGAATCAGTACATTTCATAGAATTAACGTTCCTCAAAATTCTAATTTTAAAGTGGAATCAAAAATATTCACAAAATCTTAAACAACTTATAATTATCAAATAATAATCGAAATACGAAAAATGCTTTTGGAAAATTAAGGAATCAATTCTGATTATGGACAAATGATGAGAATAAATGAATTCCCACATCAATTAAAAATTTTATTAATCTGTTCATGTATTGCAGTGGGTCGAAAAAAAATGTTTTTCAGAATTTCAAAATCTTCCAATGAAGAGATGTTCAAGGTCATGAAACTGAGATGGGCACATTACGCCTTGGCTCTCATGGGCTGTTGCACCACTTATTTTAGTTTAAGTACTGCCCCAAAGGAAATGAAGGTCAGATATTAGAATTTTATTTACTGTAAAAAGTCAAAGCAACTTTTGTTAAAGTAAAACAGATAGATTGGTACTTTTTTAACATTCATTGCGATGAGAGAACACCTATTAAACAGTTACAAAAAACACACCCATGCATCATATATATATATATTTACTAGCTGGTATACCCGTTCTTCGCACGGGTGAATTGAAAAATTAAACAACACAGATTGAAGGATAACGAAGTTTTTAATGAGTTAATTTTAAGTGAATTGCAAATTAAACAAAAAAAGCTTTTCGCATATCTCAGCTGAAGAAAAAAAAGAAAAGAAAATACTTTTGTTAAATTTTAAGTCTGTAGATCTAATAGCTGATAAAAAGGATTTTTTATATTTATAACTCCCCGTACAAACACAATATATATATTGTAAAATATTTGTTTTGATATTTGCATTTCAGACAGACATCAAACAAAATTTTAAAAATTGTCAAAAACAGATAAAAAAACATATTTAAGAAAAATACCACTGATTAATTTTGCCAAAGACATCGCAATGTGTAAAAAAATATTTGCAGTACATAATAACCAAAGAAAAAAATGTACGTACTAAAATATATAAAAAAAAATTATATATTGAATTAATTAAGGATTACTGGAGGGAAAGATAAAACAGGCTACGATAATAATAATATTAATTTCATATTGGTAGGCTACTCATTTTTGGCATGATTTTGAAATTACGCCAAATTAGTATGTTGAGGCCAGTCTAATGTTATAGTAATGTACAGAATTAAATGTTCTTACATATTATTGCAACCTATTGGTGACGTTATACAAAATGAAGCACATGATTGCCAATTCAACGCATACTAAGTTGGGATTGCCAAAGTGGCGAGTTGTCTTGAACGTTGGCGATTGTGCAATAATACGCAAGTACTAAAAAATTTATCCAATGTATATATATCCCGAGCATAAAAATAAAGTACAATACTGACATAAAAAGAACTGAACTAACTTTATCAATGCAAAAGCATAATTTGAAAAAATAAGGTACCGCAACCTATTGGTGACATATGAAATGAAGCGTATGACTCACAATTCAGCATATATATGACATGCGAAATCGGAGTTGCCAACTTGGCAAGTTATTTTGAATGTTGGCGATTGTTAGGATAGTACATAAGTTCCAAAAATAATTTATCTTACGGCTACCTGCTTCCTCAACAGGTATTTATGCCATTTCTCTGTTTTGCTCATTCTCTGATGCCTATTCCAGTTTGATATGTAATTACTACCAACACTGCTTTTGCTTGGGCAGTATGATTACCCAAGTTTGATTTTTCTTCATGGCAATTTTATGCACTGAAGCCAATAGTATACCCTTAAAGGTTAAAATAAAGACACATGAAATTGCAAAGAACCATATTATTGGATCAAGTGTAGTATAGGGGGGCTACTTGGCGCAGTCCTTTATTTTGATGATTAAAAGTGGTCGCCAAGGTACTTTTTTCGGTATTATTTATTTTAGAATGAATTCGATATATCACCATGACATTTAGATAAAAATCGAAAAATCCGAAGAAAAATCGCCAAATCCAAAGGGGCCCCCTTATACTACACTTGATCCGAACTGAAATATAATCCTTATCAATGAGAAGTTTTAGTTTGTCAAAATTATAATCTTTACATTCTAAAGAAATAAATAAATAAGTTGTAATTTGTAAGCAAAATCACACACATAAACATCTCACGATAATACCTAAATGTTGCCAAAAAACAAAACAAAATTTTAGTTGTTAAAAGAATAATCCTTAAGAAAATGATTTATTCGAAAAATAATCATAATTAAATATCATAGAATAGAAAAATTGAATAAATATTCCAACTGATAAATATAGCTGTAGTAAAAATATGTAATAATCTTGAAAAACTGCGCGTAAAGTACAAATTTTCCACTTAGTGAGAAACGTGACATCATATGACGTCATAACACTGGAAAATCACTTAAAAATTGAATTTTAAAAAAATTAGAAAGAATTACGAACGCGAAACCTGTTTAAGAACCTTCCCCATGTAATTTTGTATACGTGTACCAAATTTCTCGTTATTTGGTTGTCTGGATCTTGAGTTATAAGGGAACAGACAAACAGACAACAAATGCGTCTTATATATATATAGATATATATGTGTGTGTGTGTAATAATTTCCCCTAGTATCCTTTTAATTAACTCTTTTAATAATATTCAAATAATCTTTTAATTATTTGGTTCGAAACTAACACACTGATTATAATCGAAATCGACTAATATTATTACATCATAAATCCCTTTCCTGCCCATTGTAACCAATCAGAGCTCTTATAACAAAAATGTCACGTGGTTTTCACCGTCGGGTATAAAAACCGATGTCTCTGGAAATCCCGTCTCTCGCTGTCTCCTTTTTTGTCTGCTTGCCTTCATCATATAATCAGCCGGCTGTCGCGCGTTCTGTCTTTGTCTGTGCCATGATGTTTGTTTCTTGTTATGTGTAATGCCATTCCTACTTGATCTTTATGTGTTTCCAGATGTGAATAAACTGGATTATTGAGGTACATGATTGCCTTGTCAATCCCATCATAAAAAATACATAAACATACAGTATCATTCACACACCACCTGCCACGCCCTACCTTTGGTTCACTATTGTTTAAATCAACCACTTGCTACGACATAGTATGCACCTTCTAAAGTTTTATCATTACATATATATATATATATATATATATATATATATATATATATATTTAACAGCTGTTTTCGGATTAAATTTTGAAAAATATACAATAAAACGGAAGAAGGAAAAGAGCTTGAATCGTGCTGATCGATTATGCGAGATGAGAGAGCTGAAGTTATGAAATGTTATAATGTACACACAATGGCATAATGCATGTCCCTGCAATCTCCGCATTGCGGGGGCCCAAAGCCTGACAGACACCCTTTGTAATATCCGGCTTGGAGACCTAACCCTGACTATGCAGGTGGGCCCTATTATTCTCCCGTTATTCCATTCTGTACACGTTGAACTTTTCACTATTCAGTACTCACCAATACCATACTAATGCTGAAAAATAATTTCATTGTGATTCTAGAATCGCCTAACCAAAATTAAGTTTTTCAAAACTTCAACCCTTTTCTAACAATATTATAAATTCTGAAGTTACTTTTTTTTAATTATTTTTTCTTCCTCATCAATATATTATAGAACTTTTTTCCCGCATAGCTAGGATCCGTCCATAAAAAATAATATTTTTTTCTCCATAAAACAGAAAGATATATATAACAGTAAGTATTTTCACAAGTTTAAAAAGATGCTAAGCATTTAATATAATATTTCTAGCTCAAAGTTGTCGTATGATTATGTGGCATGTAAAAGATCCTCTGAGTGCATGTTTGGCTTAGGTGCTCTCGGCAAAAATAAATTCGCAGAACAAGTTCGCATCGTCAGAGCTCATGTGCCTCCCTCTAGAGAGGAAACTGGGCGTCAAAATTACTTGCGGCAGTTGGTATCGTCTATATAGTGCCGCACTAAGAAGTGATACCGGCTCCTGGAGAATGTACTAGGTCTACAATAGTAAAAATGCCAATCTGCAGCCCCATTGGGAAAAAAATATTGAACATGTTCAGAAACAGTTCAAAGTTTTTACTGAAGTATAATCCAAAATTATTCAAAATTGTAAATCGAATCTCTTTCGTCAGGAAAATATCTTATACCACACGCATCTCCTTTAAGTTTATTCGTGGTTGAAATATTTTATACGGAAATAGTTCTTTTGTCAACTATATATTCGTATACAAATAATATGTCGGGACTTTATAAACCAGCAAATAAATAACTCACACTTGTAAGCTTATAAATATTTTGTAAAATAACATTTTTCAGGAAAAAGTTTCTTCTACCCCTATGCTATAAATATATTTAAAAACACAATTCATTTTTACCTTATCTGATATACTTCATTTATTTAAAAACATGCGCTCCATCAAGGGAATTTTTTGGGAACTGAAATCCCATTGCTAAGAAATCCAGAACCAATTTCAGGATTCCAATATATATTCAAATTCCGAACAAATCCGAAGAGGAACTTTTCGAATAAGCCCTGCTGTTTGCTCTCCAATACAATTCAGAAAATTGTGTTCTCGAAAGATAATTGCGCGGACCTAGCTTCCATTTCGAAATCGGTTGAAAAAAAAGGTAATCTGTACCTATCAGAGTGGAAAGAAAACAGAATGGATGCGAAATTTCATCGAACGCATATTGGCCTTGTTTACATTAATGTGCTAAAAGAAATGAAATTTGCAATATAACGATACAAATGTTGGCAACAACAAAACTCCTCGCTAAAAATAATTCGCTTAAAATATTTAAATACAGTAAAATATTACATTTATGCAGGCATATGTCTTTTTTCTGTCATTTTATGGTGAATACATCACTGTAAACATTTTTCTTAAGCCTAAAGTTTTCCTCGCTATCGTGAAATAAAAAACACTTTTTGTTATTTTTTTTAATGTAACGTAAACAGTGGAATGTATGGACGGGGAATTCATTTATGTTACGATCCCGTCTCTTATATTGAAAATAAATTTTAAAAAAGATGTTGGAGCAATAAAAAAATGTATATTTAATCCTTATCAAAAAGAAAATTTACCCGAAGAAATGTTTTTTTATCTTTCTACTGCAGCATAAAATCTACTTTTATTGTAAATTTCATATGAATACTCAAAATAGTATGGAATTATTTGGAATTTTGAAATGGTGCCATTTTTTCTCAAGGTCATTAAAATCTTTCTTAAATAATTTGTCTTGTCACATTTCTCTTTTTGAATAATTCTGATACAAATAATAAATTAAACCTGTACTTACTTAATTATTTTTTTGCTTATGTAAAATACTTAAATTGCATCAGATCTGAAAAAGATATCGTGCTCTGTGTAAAACAATAAATATTTTGGGATACACTTGATATATATTTAAGTAAATAAAATATTTAAATTTAACTGAAATTTTAGCGCTAAAGTTCTTTCAATTTTACCTATATTTTATTAGTGTTGTGTAATTTTAATATAGACAATTTTCGCAATTGATGAGAACTTGAGAAAGAGATGGAGCTCCATGGATTAAAACACGAGAGAGATGTATAATTTTAAACACGAACACAAATTATTACTTCAAATGGATTCAATTCCCTAAGAAGGCCAAGTATTTTTATTAATACTTTAATGAAGATTCTTATAATCCAAATTGCAGTGTGAGGATTCTGTTAGACTTTGCTAGGAAGCGCAATCACAGTTATATTACTCTACTATCCAATTGTAATGGCACAAAATATTTCAAAGGACAATAATTTATTTAGAATTTTCTTACTGAAACTTTTTTAACAAATAGTATAATGCAGGGGTCAGCAACCTTTTATCTGTGGCGTGCCAAACCAATCTACCAATATGAAGCAGCGTGCCCCACAGAAGGACAACCTTGAAACAATTTGATTGCCGCGATACTGCATGCAGAGTTAGAGAATAGAGGTCAATACTATTGATTTACAGTTTTATCATTTATTAATTTTGCATGGTTTAAAGATATTTTTAGCTCAAAAATAAACACCATAAAACATATTTATTTCTTCAGCAAAAGTTTTTAAAAAATTAAAATTGTACGTGTATTAAGTACTTTAAATATATATATTAAAACCAGACATAGACAATTAAAACCATATGTTGTCATTATAATTAAATAAAAAGATAAATAAAATTTTAATCCAAATCTAATGTTTACTCCACGCTATTTTTAAATCATAAAATCAAAGGTATAATTTGTAACTTTCAATTTGACATGATTCTGAGCATTCAATTGTTGAACGATTTCTTTGTAAATTCAAAATATTTTTTTACTTATATGTAGAACCCAAATTGGGAGACGGGGTACATGCAATTTTCTCTCTTCAAACAATCAAACCTCTGCAACAATGGCATTCAATACGTTACAAAATTGCTGTAAATTTATCTTAGAAGTTATCTTTCAATAATTTCATTAATGTCCATAATTCTAAAGATGTTTGTCAAATAAGATCCCTTACAAATTTATCAACTTCCATCCACTCAAATCTTGACAAATTTGTACAGTAGTGTAGAGTGCCACTGAGAATTGTACCACGTGCCACATGTGGCATGCGTTCCATCGGTTGCCAAACCCCGGTATAATGTGTATCAGGATTCCAGCTTTTGATTTATTTCCTAACGATAGAGCAAGGCCGCATTATGTCGCGTGTAAATCTTTAGGAATTCTTTACTTTTTATAGTATTCTTAATTTTAATTCTTTTTTTTCAAACTAAAAGGCAGTCGATAACTTCACGCGACAGATTGCTTAGTTATAATTCGAATCGCTAATCAAATGAAGAGTGATGTCTGTTAGTTCCGTCATTATGTCATGAAAACTCATTACCCGATAATCCTTAAAAATCTTCAGAATAAATAACTTATTTTTACTATCGTATGCTTGAAATAAAAACTTCGCATTACATAGTAGCTCGTTCAAGCAAATTAGTGATCATGATTTATAATTTACTGTTATTGCGTTTATACTAGATGGATCGTAATCATTTTTATTTGTCACCGTTTGCATTCCATGTGAGGTGTATTTTCAAAATCCCCGCTTCAATCAGCTCGAGTCAGTTTTTGTTGAATTAGTTTTTAATGCTGTTCAAAGAATGCTAATCGCTCCACATACTTGGACATAAATCGTTTAAAAATTTCTCATTAATAGGCATTCGCTTAGAAAAATGCGTGCATTTCGAAAATGAAGAAATATTATCACGCATTACTTAACCCTTTTAGTGGGCCTTAGGAAGATTACCTTCCATCTACATGATCTTAGAAACTACATGTGTGGAAATTTGGCCTTGATATAACGATGGGAAGACTTTGAGTTTGGCAACATTTAAAATGGCATCTGTAAATGGGAGAAAAAAGATGGTACTAAAGAAGATTGTCCAAAAGCTGTCGCTGTTTGTAAATGTTGTAGGAGGGGGTTGAGCGACATCCAAAGACCAGGTAGATCAGTTACTGAAGGGATGTAGTTCCGGAGGGTGTGCGCAAAAAAATCCCCTTTTTGAACTATTAAATCAACAGACTTGAAATTTGGCAACTGTACTTCTTTTTTATTCAATATAAATTCGCTAAGAACTGATTTTGTGAAATTAAAATCGCAAGAGATGGAGTTACGAGAGTGTAAAAAAGATAAACATATTTCTTTTTAGAAACTAAAGTTATGCTCTCTTTAAACCAAGAGTTGCAGGCTATAAAAAATGATTTTGAATACAATCAAAAGCTTGATGCTAAGACTTATGTATTAGTTACTTAAAATACAGAGTGAACTAAAACTCATTACAAAGTAACCATTTAATATCATTATGTAACTTCATTGGATAAATCAGTTTTTTTTTGTTTATGCTGTGCAGTAGATGGCATTTAAGATGTGTGTGGAAAAAATGTAAACTCCTTCAAAAGTAACTCAAGAGAACAAAGAAATGTAAGGAAGATATATTATTGTATTTATCTATTTTGTGGGTAGTTAAGTTATCATTTTTAAAAAATTTAAAATGATATTTCTGTTATCAAAATGACGTCGATGCAAACCAAAAATTATTATATCATCTATATAACGAAAATTAAGAAGAATCCCGAAATATAGTGTGCTTTGGTTTCACAAAATGAAATCGCCCATGAACGTTCAGCGTAAGTTTTGACGTTGTTATGGAGCAAATCTCCTGGTGTAGAATAAAGAAAGCGGTGGTATGAAATGATTAAAGAAACAGGCAGCATAAAACAGAAGACACGTTAACACTAGCACGTCCATCGGTGTCGATTAGACACCGATCTTACAAGAAGTGGCAAGAATGGTATGAGTGATGCAACTATTCAATACGGTTTTTTTTATCCTTTTTTCTTCCTTGAGACTTTAGGTAGACTTCTTGTGTACCGGCAAGAATAACACAAGGCTTACAAACTAAGTCAATGATCAATCAATAGTGGTAGGAACATTCAAGTAGAAGGATATAGGCACAAATGGGAATCAAAAAGGAAAAGAAAGGAAAAAATGGATGCAAATACAATAAACACAGAATAAAATACAAGATTTGGCAACATTTAAAAACAGCTTTTGAGGAAATCGACATCAAAAGGAGATGCTCACAACTTCAGGCAACTGTACATTCAATAAAATTCGCTAAGAACTGATTTTGTGAAATTAAAATCGCAAGAGATGGAGTTACGTCATACGTTTGGGAAGATTAGGAAACATGATCACAATAAGATTTTCAAACTACAAATACATAAAACATACATACACTCATAGTAGGTACGCATGTAGAAATATATATAAACATATATTATACACATATACACACATATATACATACGGTGTCGATTAAACACCGATCTGCATATATATATACAACTACATCTATCTATCTATCTATATGATCACTCAATATGGTAGGAACATTCAAGTATATATAGGCATATATATATATAAAACACAGAATAAAATACAAGATTGCTCATTCATATAAAGTATAGTTAGGAAACATGTAAAATATAATACATACACTCATAGTAGGTAGCATCCTTTTAAGTAACTCTTTTAATAATATTGAAATAATCTTTTAATTATTTGGTTCGAAACTAACACCCTGATCTTAATCATAATCGACTAATATTATTACATCATAAATCAATTCCCCGCCCATTCTAGCCAATCAGAACTACGATTATGTAATCATCACGCGCTTGCACTGTTGGTATAAAACCAAACTTCTTGTGTAATCCCGCTGACTTCCTCTTTGCCGTCATCATGTAAGAATGTAAATAGCTGCTATTTGTGTCTTTGTGTTGTGTCCTCCAAGATGTTGCTGTTGCTTGTCTCCTGTCCACTTTTTTATAATCGTCGCAAGTTTGTGTGTCTCGTCAACGTGAAAATGTACAGCAATTTTGTCATAAGCGTTTAATGTGTGCGGTAAATAAAGACGATGAGCCTCCACTGAAGATGTGAAGATGTGCTAACACTCGAAAAAATACTGCACTCGGCTAATATTTTACATATATATATATATATATATATATATATATATATATATATATATATATATATATATATATATATATATATATATATATATGTATATATATATGTATATATATATGTATATATATATGTATATATATATATATATATATATATATATGTATATATATATGTATATATATATGTATATATATATGTATGTATGTATATATATATATATATATATATATATATTCATATATATATATATATATATATATATATATATATATATATACATATATATATATATATATATATATATATATATATTCACGTACATTAAATGCTAGCAAACAGACAATCTTAATAATACGGGAAAAAATGCTGTTAATGTATGCACAAAATGATGTGAAAGATGATCTGCTTTCAACAAAGGCAGAGAAAGGAGAAGGCCACGCTATATTGTTCTTTTCTTGGCAATTCAAAAGTGCACGTCTTTCGAAAGAGAATCTAGTATAAGAAAGTATCAGATACTTGACATTCTGAACTGTGACACTGGAGCAAGAACACTGGTCAGTAGGCGACAAATTGAAGCGTTTCAAATAGGCTTTGAAGTTTTCGTGCTCAGTTAGAAACTGGGTAAGTTTGAAATCGGGTTGAAAGTGCTTACCCATTAAACGGCTCTGAATAGAGGGAGTAAATTCCTTGGTGAGATGTGCATTATGTGATATTTGATACAAGTTATTCCACTCGGAAATAATCTTTTTCTTAAAAACATTGTTATAATATGATTTCGATATGCTCATATGAATCAAATCACTTAATTTTGTCACTTGTTTTTCAAGCCAGTCAGCACGTTCATTGCCATAGATTCCCGTATGTTCTAGAACAAAAGAAAAGAAAACTGGTACACCTCTGATTTGAAGAAAATTGAGATTAATTAGCGCTTTAACAATTAGTTGATTTGGGGAATAATGTTATTTAAGGCATATAAACATGAAAGAGATTCACTGCAAATTAAGAAATTTGATGAAAGGTTTTGGTTTCTATAGAACCAAGAGACTGCTTGAGTGCGAAGTAATTCAGCCTGAAACACACTACATTCATCTCTTATTCTAAATTGGCGAGTTTCAATTTCAATAAAACCTTGGAAGATAACAAATGCAAGGCCAACCTTACTGTGATTTTGCTACCATCTGTAAAGCAGACAACAGGAAAGTTGTTTTTAAAATTTTCACGGTAATTAACTATGTTAAGAAGAAATCTTTCAGAAGTTTAACACGCTTGGCAACTTTTTCAACCGAGTGCTGTACAATCAACTTGTACAGCTAGCTCCAAGTGAACTTCATATATCGCTAACAAGTTTGGTAAGAGATCATAAAAGATTTAGGCTGCATGCTTATAAAGTGCAAGACATGTTGTGACGGGACTTTATCGCGTTCTTCCTATTAGTCCTCTTCGGGAATTTGTGGGGCCAGAATGGCGTTATTTCATATCCAATCCTCTGAAGAAGAAACCACGATATGCAGATTAGTTAATAGATATATATTGAAGTTTTAGTATTTGCGTGTTAGAATGGTAGAATAAAATAGGAGGAGACACAGAAAGCTGAGATGCTGAACGCCGTGAGCTATTCGTAAGATATTAAATATAGAAGCGTAATTATAGAACAGACAGCGTGTTAAGGAATCTGAGGCAGATAAGGATTTTTAGGATAACTTGTAATAAAGATAAGTGATTTGGGTTTCAGGCGCCATTTCCTTAGAATTTAGAATTACGTTATATCACTCCTGATTGCATCCCTGTAGTAAGACTTGTGTTGTTTGGATCAATATATTGAAACAGTAACAAATTAGATTTATTATGGCGAATTTGGGTGATCAATCATTTCCTCCTACGAATCTAAGTCGCGTAGATGAAGAGATGATACCCCCGGGAAGGGGAGGGGTATCACAATGTTATAAAACACTTGGCGGTAACCGGAATGTCACTTATACTGACATTCTCCTAGCTACCAAGGGGAGGAGGTATACGATGCAATTTCTAGGGGAAATGATCTTCTAAAAAAATTCACAGTAGTACTCACAATATATCAAAACAAGCATACCTAGTGGGATTTAAAATTTCCCGGACTGAGTCTATAACTTAAAAATTATTACGAGTTAAACTGCTTGTACATTATACTGTCAATAATACACTTTTGTCTTTGCTTGTAAAGGTCATCGAAACTTTTCTGGAATCCATTTTTAGCCATGTCCTTTAACTCAGCTTGCGATGCATTTTTTTATTTCATCTGCAAGTTGGTATTCGTTTAACATGCGGGGAATGATATGTTGACACACCGTATGCATGTTAAGATCCTTAGTCAGGATGTCCCTTCGTAAGTCTTTGTAAAACCCTTTCCCAAGTGAACACGAAAATTAATATCCATTATCCGCTCAACAAATGCAATTTCATTCAATCACGGACGACTACATACATCCACCAAGAAAATAAAACGCCGTGACGACCCACCGACCACTTGATTTGGAACAAACTTTTTTTAGAAAAGAGGAAGAATGCAAAAACACAGAAATGTTATTGTAGTCACTCTGCTGCAAAACCTTTCAACGTTATAGGTTCAGTCCGGGAACTTTCAAATCCTACATCTAACTATAATAGTTTGAGCACAATAGATATTTTTAATCAGAACAAGATTTTTGGTTCACCCTGTATATATAAGGAGTCATATGTTATCTCGAAACAACTAGTGAAGCGGGAGGGTGTCAGCTAGTGCCCTATAAAATTACATTGTTTAATTACATTGTACTTTTTATAGTACCGTAATTTTCTGGAAAACGCACAAATGCTCAAATTTCCATCGTATTATGCCCTGGTAAATTTTTTATTTACGTAAAGCCCACCATTATGTACATCATTAAGGTGTCTTTCCTTCTCTGCATCTCCAGGATGTTGTTGTTAGTGTGTACAATGCGAAACAAATTGACGAAAATGATTCTTTCTCTCCTCACCCTTTTTGAAAACTATTATTTTAAAAGAGTTTGCTTTTCATGGCACGATACGGCCATTACAGTTTAAAAATAAACAACGGGTTGTTAGAGAGGCGCATACTTCAAACAACGGCATTTGAGTGCATTTCACGTTATGGAACATATCGTAAAACTTACGCTCCTTCCCTTCTTTTATGTATATATTTATCAAAAACGTGCAACTGACAGCTGCTTTAAAACCACTTTAAACTTTGATATGTGGCGGGGTGTCTAACATTGTTTGTCTTGTGTTTAACTGAAATATATTTTAGAATGTTTAAATTGCCTAACATGTATATTATACAAACAGTATAAGTGTCGTTTAAATTTCACTGCTGGTAGAGTTGTTTTTTCTCTTTTCGTAATATATTAACTCTCGGGGTCCTATAAAGTAAGATGCAATATATTACATGTTTCTAAATATCTTACAGTGAAATACGTTTAACGCGAAAACTCTTAAGAGGGTCATGTACATGAATTTTTGAAACATTATCGATTTTCACTTTTTTTATATTTTTTAAAAGGTCAAATATTTTTGCTTAAAATAACATATGATTTAAGGCAATACAATAATTAAAAGTATTTTTTATTTTTTTTTTAATGAAGCTACTCCTTGACTCTCATCGAATGAGCTCTATCAGGAGCACGTGTTTCCCCATACATAAGTTTCTGATGAGCACAAATCCATACGATGCTCAAGTGGAAAAATTTGATTGCATTGGGATTATTTAAAAGTGTATGGGTACACGTCTTTTGGATCTTAAAAGCGAAACAGAGAAAACAGTTAAGTGATAGAAAATGCCTAAGTGGTCGCAACCGACTCACAGACATTTTAATATCAAAATTTCAAAGATATTATTGTATGGTTATTAAAAATAATATCCATGATCTACACAGCATGAAAATTCTGTTTAGGCCGTTTATTTTCATATTCTTTCAAACAAGAGCCCTCAACATGGACTGTGTAAGGCGGTTATAAATGCCTGGCTCAAGTTTCGAAAGAAAAGAACTGAATATAACAAAAGGAACTATTATCATAAACACATGCTATATGCGATAATGAATTCAATGAAGCTAATTTTTAGAGATCTAGGTGATCCTATGTTATTAAGAAAATGTTTACATGGAAAGACTCGGAACCCAAACGAGTCAGTTAATAACACCATATGGTCAGTGATTCCAAGAACTACATTTGTGGAATGAAAAACTCTAAAATTAGAGGTAAATATGGTTGTTGCATAGTTCAATATGAGTCCTGTAGCAAAATTAATGATCTTAAAACATTCTGATACTGAACCAAGTTATAACTGCGTGCCATGGCTCAAAAAACTAGGTACACGTATGATTCGTGCATCTAGTTTTTTGAGACATGATACGAAAACATCTTAAGATCTCCAAAATAGAAAGGCAAAATTGTTAAAAATAATGAAAAAAAAAGAAAATTGGAAGAGTTTTTTTGTATGAGCATATTGTAAAAAAAATGCTTCATATGCTTTTGGAATGTACCAAAAAAGTAAATGATTCCAAAAAACTACAAATTTTTTTTTACTTTAAAGCTTGTTTTCCAAAATGTAATATTTTTCACTTTATATGTTCCTTTTTCTCAAAAACTAAAATCATCATATAATCCTCAAATTTTCAGTGAGCAGCCTTTTTAAATGTTTACACATTTTAACGGAGGGAATTAGATATATCTAGAAACCCGTTTTAGATATGACTTTTTTAAACTAAATTTTAAGAAAAAAATTGGACAATTTTTAAAAAATTTTTAAAAATTAAATTAACTACGAAATCCCTTCCTTAAAGTATTATTGATAGTATAGATAACCAACTGTAAATATTTTATCAATGAGAAATAAGTAGTTTCTGAGAAAAAGGAACATAAACTTATACAATTTAACATGGGCTCCTATGGAAGTGCTGGACACCCTTAAGACAAAATATCGGTTAACACGAAATAATTAATTGATCTCGACAGGTTACTATGTATTTCCATGCATTTACTTTCTCTTAACACGAAACGAAAATCGCGTAATACAAAAATATTTCCCTTGCAGGAAAAGGAGCCGACAATGAAATGTTTGAGAAAGTTTCTGTATCATAGGAAGAATTCGTTGCAATACATGATGATAATGTGTATACAGCCCCAATTGTGGCAGACAAAGACATTTTGGAGTTTGTTCAAAACTTAAAAAATGTCATTCATGTAGATTCCAACGACGAAAATGAAATGCATAATGCAGCTCATGTGCCTACGTCATCCGAAATGAAAACACCATAAAAAGTATGCGCAGTTATTTAAACTCACATTCCAAAGATGAAATTTTTTTCAGTGACTCCTAATCTACTGGGTTTGAATCAGACGAGGAAAAATACTTGATGAGTCAACGTACTTAGTGAAACATTTTAAAACTCAATTTCCTACCTGAAATCTCATTAAAATATTATTGTTTAATTAATATTTAATCTTTTCCCATGTCTTTGTTTAAATGTTCCTTAATACCATACAGGTTGCATTTCTAAAGATGTTTACGGTCTTTGATCTAAAATTAATTAAAATATTTTTCTATACATTATCAACAAGGGCAAAGTATATTTTCTCTCTCTCACACACACACAAATTTATTTTTTGTATCCTGGAATGTATTTTTCTTGATAAAAAAGGTTGAATTGTTATTGAACATAAAGCATTCAAGACCTTAATTTTATATATGTGTCGCAAGGAAATAACTAAATTAGGGATTTTATCAAATTCCTAAGGGAGAGGATCAATTCAGGAATGATGTTAAAATAAGAACTCTGTCAGGTGATTTCCCTAGGAGAAGTAAGTGATTTCATCAAATCCCAAACCTCTTTCAGTGAAATGATAAAAAAAATTGTCAAGAGTTTAAAAGTGTTTATTTAGCAAATGTGGTGCATTATTAGAAGTAGAGTAATTAATACAGCAATAATCATTGAATTACAAATTATTTATTTGAAATTCTTTAACAAAATAAGGAGATAATAAGACTGATATTTATTTTAAGAAAAAGGATATTTGTAGTAGAATTTTAAGCATATTTTTTAAATTATACATTAATGTAGTACTTCAGAAATATCTTGCTTTATATTTGTAAGACCATTTTTAGTTATTATTTCCCTTTTTAAAATTTCTTTTTTTTATTATCAAAATCTTTTTTTATCTATATACAGGGCGTGGTTGAATTCCCTAATTTGTTTACATTTTTTCAATTGAAGTTTTATCCAGTTTCTAATTTTCAGGCATACAAAAGTGATATATCAATCGAAAGATAATAATGTATAGAATATAACTAATTAAAACTAACAAATGGTATTTAGGTCATTTTGTTTTGAGGCGTCACGTCAGAAGCCCATCGTTACCTGGCATGGACGAAGAGATAGAGGAGGTAAAAGGGAGTGTTAACAAGCGAAAACAGAACTCTACAAATTGCTGACTAGTTCATTTAATGATTTTACTAAAACATTTTGATCTAATCACTTACTTGCCTCAGGGAAATGACCGCAAAAGGACGTTATTTTAACATCTTGCATGAACTGATCATCTTCCTTAAGGATTTGATGAAATCTTTAATTTCATCATTTTCCTGTTACATATTTACCACCGCCACCTTTACTGTATTTTGTTAGAATTATGAAAATATGTAAATTTTCTAAGAAAGGAAAACTAAGTTTGTTTCAATAAAAAATGTACCATCAAAGGTTTTGTCAAACAAACGGGCATGATATGAGCGGTACAGATGGAGGCATAATGTTATTAGTTATTGGCGTTCTGTGTATTTATGTGAGATAAATTAGTTCTAGGGTTATAGAATTTGATTTACTGATATACTTCGTTCACTATTCTAACTACAAACTTATTTCAGTGTCGTGGCAATTGAATTTTAACCCTCCAACAACTGTGGATTGATAATTTCATCAATGTTCGTGTTTGCAACCACTCGAAAAAGCAGTCACCAACTCATGGTCCTTAACCAACAAATATCAAAAAAAGTATGCAAATGGGAAGGAGAATTGCACTTAGTTATCTAACATGTCAAATTTTATAGATATAGTTATAAATTATTGTTGAAAAATAGTTATAGATATAATTATTGTTGAAAAATATAGGATATTATAGATATATATATATATACATATATATATACATACATATATATATACATATATATATATACATACATATATACATATATATACATATATATATATATATATACATATATATATATATATATATATATATATATATATATATATATATATATTCAAATTGTTTTCTTAATTTTAGGCTTCGTTAGCAATGACCCAACGGTATCTCAATACATGGATGTATCTTCCCAGGAAAATTTCACCATGGATGAAGAGTCAGCCGCCAATCTACAAAACCTTATTGATGACGTCATCTTCTCCGTGGGTCGCAAAAACATACATTTCTTCAAGTAAGAATATATTCTCCTGACATAATAATAAACTATATATATATATATATATATATATATATATATATATATATATATATATATATATATATATATATATATATATATATATATATATATATGTAATATATATGTGTGTGTGTGTGTGTATATGTATATATGTGTGTGTGTGTGTGTGTGTGTGTGTGTGTGTGTATTATTCCCTTTATCAAAAGCAATAAAATTCGTCTAAATTTTTTAAAAAGAAAATACAAAGATTTTTCTTGTTCTTTTTTCTAGTTTACAAATAAAATAGTAATTATGTCTTTTATTTGTAATATTTTTGTTTGTGTGGAACCTTTTTCACTGGAACTGCATACATAATGCATTGTTTTAGCAAGCCCCAAATTTTTAAGACACCTTAAGGTATCCGACAACGTTCGGAGCTGTGATTTTAAAAAAGCGCATAAATAGATAATTTTCATGATGTTTAGTATGACTTAAATTAGAATACATGTATAAATTTTTTAAGGGCATTATGACAAGAAAAATTATTTAAGTACAATATTTTGGAAAAAAAATTAACTTAGAATAACCTTTTTTCAAAATGTTCTTTTATAAAAAAAATGCTCCTATAATAATAATAATATTTTGCTTAGATAAAGTAAAGACTTTTCCAGAGATTCTGAACTAGGAATTGTGAAAAATTCTCATTATTTTCATAGTCACCACCCATTGAAAAAATTATTGGCATTTTTTTCTTAAAATTTCTTTCCTCTGTTGTAGTAAAATATGGATAAATTCATTTCTAAGTTTTATATTTCAAAAATTCTAATTCAGCCTCTGTACAGATGTCTGAGCTATGTACAGGCAATATATTATTATAATAAAAGCATTTTACATAAAAAGAGAATGTTTTGAAAATTGGTCATTCTAAGTTGAATTTTTGTTAAAATATTGTACTGAAATAATATTTTATGGTAAAATATATTCTTAAAACAATTTTATACACGTTTTCTAATCTAAGTGACACTAAATATCACAAATATTACCCATTTGTCCAATTTTGCAAAATCACGGTTCCGAATGTAGTCGAATACCTGAATCAAAATAATAATAATAATAATTAAATTGAAAGAAATTTCGAGGGTTATACAATGTGTCCCAAAATCATTGGAAAAAAATTTAAGGCGAATTAGGGGACATCACAAGGATTCAGATTTGCATAGAAACCCTTGGTCGAAAACGTCTTTGTTTGGTGTTAGGTGACGATGTTCACAAGAGCATTTAAGGGGATAGAACAGTATTACCCAAGTCGTTTGAGCCACCATCGCCCGCAGAGTAGTATGGAACATTTTACAAATACCGAGCTGGCAGATATATACCTAATTTACAGATTGACAAGAGGAAATACACGAGGAGCAGAAAGATTGCATCGAGAAAGAAAGTTCAGAAACATGCACCGGACTGTCAGATGTTTGCTCAATTGCATCACAATTTGTGTGAAATTACGAGATAATAGGCATACTGAGTGTAGGGCACGCATTCCAACGGGTCACGGTATCCAACATAATTTGTTCCATGCATGGAACAAAATTAGTTGGATATCGTTCGAAAGAATCCATGTATCATGTTGGGAGTTGAAGTCACTTGGGACCAACCCTCCCTATGCTTATTGCCTGGTAATGATCCGTATTCACATAAATTGTGATGCAAATTAGCAAACATCCGGCGGTGCGTTACATCTCTCTGTTGGTATCTTACATGATGCTATATTTATGCTGTTCGTGCTATTATTTCTATCGTTTCGTAAATCAGGTGCATATCTGTTAACTCAGTGTTGGCAAAAGGTTTCATACTAGTCTGCGTGTGATGATAGCTCAAATGGCTATGGTAATACACGATGGTTTCTTTTAATACTCTTGTGAACAACTCCATCTAGTGCCGAACAAAGACGTTTCCAACCACGGGTTGCTGTGCAAATCTGAAACCTTGCAATGGCCCATTAAAACGAAAAAAAGAAAAGAAAATTTACAGCATTGAAAAGAGGTTTATAATAATGAATAACTGAAACGTAATCTCCTCTTTTAACGAAATATTACTTAAAATTCGAATTCAGGAAATTCAAAAATTAATAAAAGCCCATGAATTCAAAATACATTTCATAAAAATTCTAAAGGGGAAAGACTAAAGACTCTTATTATTTATAACCTTGGTTAATTTTCAATTCTTTTTCAATAAAAGCTTTCAGCATTAGATGTTGAAATAAAAGGAAAGAAAGAAAATAGACATTTTTAAATTGAATTTTAACTCTTCACAAAAAATTTATATTCAGAGAATAATTTTAAAAACCTTAAATGGCTTAATTATGCGCAAAAAAACAATCCTCGTGAGATTCTTTTCTTTTTCTGAGGTAAAGGATTTTTATTAAAATGTTTGAGCGATGAATTATTACTCTGTAAAGGTTGAATCAAATTCTGTCAGACATTTTGATTCTCAACTTAGAATAAGCTTTGTCCCTATAAAAAAATCCCAATTTTATCATTATCAAATTCGCATTCTGCTTTTGTTTTCAGTGTGGAGTGGAAAGAGGGTGGGTTGGATACGACTCACAATGAGCACCGCTTTTACTTGGAGAAGTTCGGCAATGCCATCTTCACAAACATCAAGGTGTTAGTAGACGAGGACATCGCGGCCACCACCCCCGATTGGCAGAATCTACCCCCTAGGATCAGAAAGCCTATCCAGGTATTTTGTGGGCCTCTTTACGAGCAGCAAGTTGTTATATTTTATCACTTGTTGAAGATTGAAAGTTGTCACAATTAATATATTGACTGATCTTTTAAGTAATATTTGTTATTAACAAAAAGAATTATAATCACTGTGTTATACTGTATATTCCAATATGGGCAGTTCTTAGATCTTAGGTATGGTTTCAGAAAATATCATTTTCAAGATAAAAAGTAGTTGTTTTAGCCTTGAAATATACGAGGGTTGGGGAAAATAGTCATGGCAACTATTTTTTTTCTTGAAAATACCAGTCAAATTGGAAAATGGGACATATACAGATGAAACGACAAGATGTTAACTACATGTGTGCACAATGAATAGCACGGAACTATCGTAATATACTAATTAACTACGGTAATACACAGAGCATTTTGGCCTTCACTGTCCAAAAGAATGAAAACACAGTACACATAAAGTTGACATTTGAAACCTGGGCTTAAAAACCCTCAATGAAGTCCCCTGCTACAGTCACCACAACGATGTGGGACCATCAGCGTCAGCATTTGCTGCACCACGTTGCTCATCACTGGTTGACACGCGTCATTGTTGAAACTTTCCTACCCACCGTGCCACAGTACGATATGGTAGGGTATTATTCTCAATAGTTTCCACTAATTCACTGTGACATTCCATTGCATTTCTCCCTCGGAGAACGGCTTTTTTTATATAAGCGCGCTGCTCAACACGGGTTACTTCCATCTCACACGACACTTACCAACTGACTGATTTCACAGCCCTCGCTGCGCTACTACCAGCTATCACAGAGCCATCTGTTGTTCTGCATACACACTATGGCTGCAGAACTTCCACACGATACATATACGTTTGTGATTTGTTCACATATTTACAAGAAAAAAATAGTTTCCATGACTTATGCCCCAACCCTCGTATTTAATACTTCATAAACCTTCATGGATCCCAACTAATTTGTTTTAATTTTACTTGAATTTCGTTTTATTATTGACGATTATTAAATAATTTACGAAAAAAATGCTATTGATTTCTTATGTCTTTGTGAACGCGTTAAATGTTTCACAGGGAATGTAGATAATGATGGGTTTTTTTCAATATTTTTGTCTTACCTTATTTATCTTATTTCTCGTGACTTTTCCCAACAATTTTCAACATCAATCTATTTTATGCATTTATATTTCATGATTTGTGAAAAATATATAGTTTTTCAGTTATCACTTCAATTCCTTAGTAGGGAATCTAGACTTTCTAAAATTCTTATTAACTTTATTCATTCAGTAATTGTGTATGTGTTCCAAAATGCTTATGACATTATGCATAATTATTTATGAATTTTTGATTCGTTATATGTATACTATACTGTTCGAATTAATTGGAACACAAATATGAAAAAAAAACTATTTTTCCTAATATCTTACTTTTAATCATTTCATACCTTAAGATGACTGAAAAATCTCTATATTAGTATGAAGTATGTCCTCTTTTATCAAAATTACCTCTTCAACACGTCTTGGAATTGACAATGTGGAGTGCACATGTTCTTGATTTCTTCGCGCAGTGCACTTTTTATCATTTATTCTGATGTTTTGCAATTCATCTTAGCTAAACGATTCTTGAGAATATGCCATAAGTTCTCAATAGGATTTAGGTCTGGTGAATTAACAGGCCACAAAATCGTGAACCTCTTAATAACTGCGTAACTCTTGCAACCTCTTAAATAACTTCGTGCGGTTATTGAAAGGAAACTTTAAATAACCACTTGAAAGAAAGTAAGAAAAAGTAGAGAAGATTAAAATAAAATCATGAGGGGTGAAGTTACTACACTAAATGCGTGCAAAGGCTTGCATGACGGGTGGGGGGGATATAGAGGTAATACTAGGAATTGGTGTATTTAAATTTAAAATTTTGTATTAAAGTTTAAAAATAAAGACACACTGTTTCACAAAGTTGAATGTTGATGAGAAAATCGTTTGTTACAGGAGGTCGTCCGTGAGTCGCAGAGCCATCTGAGCAACAGTCGGCAGCACCTACGTGCCCTGGGTGTGTCCCAATCTCTGGATAGCGATTGTGGGGCCTTGCTTCAGATCCAGAACTTAATGTTGGGCCAGGATGATACCTGCATCCGGCACTCACCCGTCATCGTCTGCGGGCAAGACGGATCCGGAAAGTCCACACTTCTCTCGCAGGTATTATGTTTTACTAAGATATATATATATATATATATATATATATATATATATATATATATATATATATATATATATATATATATATACTAGCAGCCCGACAGACGTTGTCCTGTACACACGTTTTAAATCCAAAAATTTGAAACTTTTTTGAATAAGTTGTACCAATCTGGACCGTTTTGATGAAAATTCTTATGAAAACACTTGTTACAGTACCTGACGTCATCACATGCACAGTTACCACAATTCGATCTATCGGTTGAGTGTGAGTAAATGTATACTTTTAACTGAGTTGAATATGGTAGAAGTTATTCTGAATAGAAACTTAAACTTGTTTTAATTAAATGATAAAAAAAAATAAAACTCGAACTATTTTCATAACAGGTATATTTTTAATATCTTTTTAACTAATTGCTATATCGCACCGAATTTTGAATCTAAACCATTCTCGAATCCACTTAAACCCACACAAAAAATGTCATAAAAATTTATCCAGCCGTTTATGAGGAGTTTAGTCACATACACACACAGAAGATTTATATAGAGAGATTTCTTTTTTATCTTGCCGTGCATTAGTGGAATAAACAACACACAGGGTTAAAGCAATTTTGCGTTTTAAGATGTTTAATTAATGTATTTTTAACTAATTGCTATATTGGACCGAATTGTGAATCTAAATCATTCTCGAATCCACTTAAGTCCACGCAAAAAAAATGTCATCAAAATCAGTCCAGCCGTTTAGAAGGAGTCAGTCACATACACACGCACAGAAGAATCACATACATAAATATTGTTTGAAAAGATATTAACTAAAAACGCTAAAAAGCATGATTCCTCTGCATTTTTGTAACAATAAAGACCCGGTTTGGCCAGTTTGGCTGAAAGTCGATTTTCGACGCCAAATTACGTCATTTTTATAACATTTGATAACAATAATGTTGTTACAATAATGCAGGGGAATATTGAGTTGTATGGTTTTAATATTTTAAATTAATATCTTTTTCACTAATTGCGATATCAAGCCGAATTGTGAATCTAAGCCATTCTCGAATCCACTTGAACCCACACAAAAGGTTAAGCAAAATCGGTCCAGCCGTTTAGGAGTTTAGTCACATACACACACGCACAGAAGATTTTTACATATAAAGATATATATATATATATATATATATATATATATATATATATATATATATATATATATATATATATATATATATATATATATATACTTAATACATATAAATTTAGGAAAAAAGTGACTTACGAACTCACTCAACACAAAATCTCAAACCTCTTTTACTAATAGACATTAAGAAATTTGACAAGCGTGTTTCTTTTGCTGAAGAAAGATCCATTAAGGACGCCCCGCGCGCAGATTTCCCAGAGATACGGGGGGAAATGGGGTTACAAACGGGTAGTGTGATCCAAATCTACATGTACGGGGACAAGGTATAAAAAACCTTATCTTGTTTAGTTCACAGCACCAAAGCACGTCCATCTTCAAAGGTGTCCCCTTGGGTGACGATACACTTTTGCCAGCGTTAGTACAACTTCTGGAAGCACAGCTGGAAATCATTTTTCCCAACCTCCCCTAAGGCCTTCTGCGATGCTACTTTCACTTCATCTGATGGCATAAAACGACGTCCCTGTAAATGTTTTTTCTTTGATGGGAATAGGTAAAAGTCACACGGGGCTATGTTTGAATGTGGGATGTGGAAGCGAGTTAGAGCAAATTTTGGCGAGGAAAACTCTTTTTCCAATTGGTATCGATGTGCTGGGGCTTTGTTATGCAGAAGATGCCAGTCATCACTCTGCCAGAACTGAGGCCGTTGACGACGAACAGATTTCCTCAAACTACGTTTTCAAGAAGTGTGTAGCCTCAGCTTTTTGTGCAAGTGTTTGAAGTAGAATTTTTGGAACACATTCATTCACCAACGCAACGTTTTCCGCATTCCATGAAGTCGAAGGTCGTCCAACGCGTTCATTGTCTTCAATGGATTCTAGGCCCTCTTTAAAACGCTGATGCCATTTATAAACCCTGGATCTTGCCAAATGGAAGATTCACCATACACCTTAATTACAAATTTCCAAAAAATCTTCATTCTTTGTTTTACCTAAGTGCTAATAGAATTTAATGTTCAATACTGTTTAAGAAAAGCCATTTTTCTTACATCGCGGAACAAATCTAACTAGTTTTAGAAAATAATAGCTACGTGGGAGATTTGGTCACTTAACATGTACTAAGCCAAACTGGTCATGTAGTAGAGGGTTGGGAGAGTCCATTATAAGTGGTTTAACTTTAGGTACTTGCTTTCGTCTTCAGAAATGACCGCAGTCCCCAAATGTTTGGATCGAGAGAGAACTACGCGTATATTTCCATTTTACAATTCAAGTATTATTGTTTTTAAATAAAGCTATGTTTCAAATACATTTGAAAGCTTATTTCTATGACATAGGAAGAAAAACACATAGCGAAAACAATTTATAATATAGCATCAAAAAATACCAAACATGGTAGGTAATGAAGATCGCATATATGAATTGTACATTTTATTCATTTCAGTCCAAAATAAATCAAGTATTTGGATCCTGCGATACAAGAAAAATTATTTATTTAAATAACCTATGCTTATATCCTTAAGAGGAAATATTAGGATTTTTCACTGTAAGAGTTTTTTTACTTGACTTTCGTCTCTAATTTATGAATTAAATATTACGAACAACTATCTTAACAAAATTAAATACCCATTGGGTTTTATTTGTCTGGTCTGCAGGAGATAAAGTGGAATCAAATTTCATAAATCTACTTATATTCAGTTAGTAAATAAAATAATTAAGTTCTTCAAACAATTCTTAGGAAACGAAATCCATATTCTTGCTTTATTTGTTACTTTTTAAAAATATAATTGCATTCTCAATTACATTTTCCCTCCAAAAGTATTTAATCGTCTTGCTGTATTCTTGGTCAAGCTCAAATTAATGATTATTATTTTGTAATACATTATTATTTCTGCAATCTGAAATCCGCTCTTGTCATACTCTTTCCCTCTTTTATTCGCATTTAAAAATGAAAAAGAATTATTGCATTTGTTTAAAAGCATCGGAAGTAAATGTATTTAATTACGACCAGTTTCAACGAGACAGGTTTTGCGAGGATTATAAAGAAAAGAGTCTTTAATGCATTTTATTCTTTTGTGTAGATTTCTTTACTCATTTCATTTGTTCCACAAAAGTACGCTGTTAGAAAGGTGGTGTTTATTCAAGTAGAAAACTTACCAAAACAAGTAAATATCCTCATATTTATTTTTCATTCTTTGTTTCCTGAAAACTTATCGGAAATCAATTTCTTCACAGATTCGGGATTCCTTATCGCGAGAAAAGCACGCCGTTTGTAATTACTTCAAAAAAAAAAGGACTAGAAATTCAATTTTGGAGAGAAGATTTTCCAAGAGAAACAAAACAAAACACAAAATCTATAATTAAACTTAGCTACAAATATCACAGAATCACTAACAATGCATTTGTAAATGAACACAACACGTACGTGTAGGTCTGAAAAGAATACTAGTTCCAAAGATTCGAAGCAATTTAAAATGGGTAGTTTGGGAGAGAGAGAGAGAATTAATTTTTTTTAAAAAAAAAACTCTTATATATATATATATATATATATATATATATATATATATATATATATATATATATATATATATATATATATATATATATATATATAAATTAAATTGCTTACAATAATGAAAAACAGCAGTAATTCATCAATTTCATCTATATTTAGGCTCAATGCAGCCAAGAATATAAAAGTAAATATAATCCAATATAAAAACTTCAATATATAAATATATATATATATATATACATATACACAAATATATAAGGGAAAATATAAAAATAAACAGATAGTTATAACCTAAGATATAACTATAAATAGGTAAAAGGCACAGTAGTATAATGACAAACTCCTGGCCTTAGGAACCAGGATTGCAGGTTTAAACATGTTTTGGGGCCGGAGATGAATATATATCTAAATTAACATATATTAAATCTGTTAAGATTAAAAGGGTTTCGAAATTAAATTGATCGTTATTTTTAAGAAAATATGTAGTTCTTGCATTCATGCATTTCACGATTGTCCGTAAAAAAGGATATACAAAAAAAATCCGTAAATAAAAACAAAATCAAAGTTGTTCCTTAAATTTAGGACAGAGAAATTTAAAATTTGTTCATAAGAAGCGTATATATTTAGGTTAATACAAGTTATTTTGGTTAGCACGCGCAAGTTTTGAAATATAATTCATATTATTTTTCATTGGTTGATTGATTGATTGAATATTAACGTCGCACTGCTCAGCTACACGAGGGCTTTTGGCGACGGACCACGTAATTTTGAACCATAGTCAAGTGACGTGGACGACACCTGAGCTGGCACCCCCCTCTCCTAACTACCACACCACACCAACGGGAGGACGTTTCAGCTCTCGACAGATTTAACTACACGGCGGGTCTTTAGTGGTACTGGGCTCTAACCCGTGACAAGGCAAGCCACGATCCGATACCTATACCACTCGGCTACCGCGGCCACTTATTTTTCATTGGAAATGCTTACACATGAAGGGAAATTACTCGCAACCGTTGCATGTCGAATCTAATTATTCCATGGAAATTGTACGAAAGTACATTATATATGTTCTACATACAGTACATTAAAATAAATAGCATTTTATTTTTCATATGCTCTTTAAGGACTAGCTAATTTGTATTCCTTTATTTTTCTGCATAAAATTTCTTAACAACTGTGAATGCTTGCTTATTAACGTCTTCATACGAAGGTTATTCAAGACAATTCTTGAAATTTTTAGAGGTGCTGGAAAGCTAAAATCTTATGTTTTTGACAATTTGAGATTTTTAAATTTTCAAATTGTATAGCTTTAACCTTTCTAAAAATACCTTACCTTAACCTCTAGGGTAGTTAGAAGCTCTTAAAATCTATTTTTAGATAATCGTTGAAACTGGGCCACGGCCATTTGAATGGTGCAAAATGTAAACAAAGTACTTCGTTTTTGCTTATAAATTGAACGTCTGATATAAACCAAAACATGTATCTTTTATTGTAAACTGAGCCTTTTATTTTTTTTATTTCCCTGCCAATTAGGAGTCTCACTGTATACATTAAAATCAATTTATCTCAAAATGTAAATTTTGATGTTCGATGTACCTTTTCTGAAAAACTTTTGTTGACAGGTATGTTAATTTTTTATGATATATTTATAATGTTGGCTAATATATACTGAAATGAGCTTTTTGTAAAAAACTCAAAAAAATTATTTTTTACAAATTTTTTTATGTGAAAAATGGGTCAAAAATTTCCCTATGTTTGATAGAATATTTTATAAATTATGAAAAGATTTAAAATTAGCTAAAAGCTCATTTCAGTATAATGAAAGGGTATACTTTAATTGTAGAAAATTTTCAAACATGTACATATAACAGGATTTGAAAAAAGGTACATCGAAAACAGCCAATTTAACATTGTCAGTGTATAGAGATTTCCTACTCCACCTAACTTGCTCAGCCCCTTTACAGTCTCTTTAGTTGCATCGAGACTCAAACCTTCATCTTCGAGAAATATAACACTATCAATGAGCTCGTGAGCATGGCCCCTCGGCTTATGTGGCTACATATTTCTATAGCTTCATGTATAATATATAGGGTCATCGGGCCGCGTATTCTAAAATTATACTAACCATAGAATTAATTATATATCGGAATACATCGGGTAAGACTTTAGTTTCTTCGCACATTTCCGTTATTATTACTTATGGTCATAATCATTATTAACCTCTATTGCAAATATTTTTGTTTATACATAATTATATTTGTCTATTTCGTCCGGATTCCTACAGTAATTTAATTTTCCAATTCTGTTCTATTGATGTTATATTCACCCACGTGGGTTTTTGGGCATTTGTCTTGGTTTATCTCCTATACTATTATGTCGAAAGTTTCCGCTGAAGGGGAAGGTTGAGATCTCGCAAAACACTGCTTAACCCTGTTTCACTGTCCTAAGCCAGTGACAGCTCGGGAAACCGTAATAGTTTTTCCACTCTAGCCATATTTCTCTTTTTTTGGTTTGTAATGGTTCCATGTTCTTGGTTCTTTCGGTTTGTTCTTAAGACGTTTTAGCATTTATTAGTCTTCTTTTTAATTTATTTAATGCTATATATATATATATATATATATATATATATATATATATATATATATATATATATATAATTTTATAAAAATTTCTTCCAAATACTTGAGTTTTTTACAAATTAAAATAAGGACTATAGGATTTAAATTAACGAAAATTCAAATTTTAAATACAGGGCTAATTATGTATACCTACTGTGAAGAGGAGAATCCTTCGTACCTTCGCAGTACAATTTTCTCCAATTTGATTAAGATAATTTAATTTTTCTGTATCCAGTTATAAACTTATTATTTCTATTCACTTTTTAAATATTCATGAAATCAAACCGAGGTTTTCAAATTTTTAACTAATATTGCCATAAATGAAATGTACTTGAAGATACAGTAAATAATCTATATTCCCGACAACGAAAGGTAATCAGGTTATCGACGGCAAAATTAATTCTTAAGAAATTACCTCTGTTGAATAGAATTTATCAAAATATATTTTCACTAGTAGGGAGGCCCATAATTGCGAGTAGTCATGAACGCATTAATTTAGTTTTCTTCCCTCATGGATCCCCTCGCTCGAGACAGAGCGTATAATTTGTTAAGCAAATTTATTATAAATAAGTAGTAAGACCATTGATTCCTTATAATGCCTAGAGACATTATCTGTTATCAATACATATACCGAAATACATACATATGTCCGATACTTTAGTGCGTTAAGCATTGATAAGTTGTTCTGAACTGAATTGGTTTATTATTCGAGAGAGATAACATATTTTAATAATTTTCTCTCACTAAAGGCTTAAATGTGTTGAGCATATCGTAACATTATATATTAGAACTCATTTCCAGTAAAATATATGAGCATGAAAGTAAACAAAAGAAAAAGGAAACAACAATATTAGCAAACTTTCAATGAATTTCATACAAAAATTACTATTAGGGAAGTTATATGTGTTAAATAAATCTATGAAAACATTATAAATATGCATAGGATTTTAAGTTGTAAATAAAAGTAAACCACAAAAATAAAATTCCCGTTACTAAACTATTCTCAAATGCAGGGTTTTGTTATGTTAATTACTTAATTGTATTTCTACGGTAAAGTACTTCTATACTTATCGAGGAGGAAATTTTTTATATTAAATGAAAAATTGCTTAAATACTTATTTGTAATATGGATTTTTTTTTAATTCTAACATATTAACACCTGTTTATAAATTGAGATTTCTGCCGTGCTATTATTAAATTATTTATTTCCTACTCGTAAATAAATAGTTTTAGATAAATTATAAGTCAAACCACAAAATAAGGATTTTATTCCAAGTAATATTTTCAATTCTTTTTTTTTTGTAAGTATGTAGGGAGGTTAGAAGAAGAAACAGACATGATCTTATAAATAGATACGTTTATTTTTAAATTTAACACTTAATAAAGGTATACAAATTTATCACCTAACCCTGGGCGAAATCTTAAATCCTAATCCTTAATCTATCTTATAAGACTTAAGGTATCCGACTACCCTAAAACCAAGATTTTTTTCAAAAATTGGCAAATTTTTTTTATGATTTTATTTTATAGACCATTTTATTAACTTAATAACAATACCAAGTACTTTATTTTCCCTCCACTAAAACAAAAACTACAAGCGTTTTAGTAAAAGCAAATGCCATAACTTTACACAAGATGTCAAACTTTTAAATGCGTTTTACTCGAAATGTGTTTTTTTTTCGAAAAACTCAAACGGGGACCGCGATTGCTCAAAAACTTTGGAAAATAATTAGCTGAAATTTTTTGCTTATGTTCTGCATAACAGTAGAAGTGTTTTGATCTTCATATTTATCAATAACTGTTTTATTTCAAAATTTGCAGTTCTTTATGTGAATATAGTCAATGTTTTTTTAAGCAATTTCGTATAATGACTTAGATAAAGTGCTCTAGTTTTTATAAAAATTAAAATATCTCTTATCGTGAAGGTCACTTCAAGCAAGAATAACAAAGTAACACATCAAAATTGAAAAATTGAGAATTTGTTCATAAAATCTTTGTACAGAGCAGGCCCCGTTTATATAATTTTTCGTACATTTTTACTAGTTTTTTCCCATTTTAATAATAATAACTTTTTTTCTTTTACCAATTTTAGGATTTTTTTTTTTTTAAAATATTATACTAAATAAATATAAAAATCACAAAAAGATCTCCATATCTCCTTTTCTTCAAAAAAAAAGTTGTCTCAAGTAGTCGGATACCTTAACTGAAGTCAGAGCGCCTTATAACAGTCCTCAAACCCCGATAGCTCGATCCAGCTCAAATGCTATTTCCTTCCACAATCCCAGGTGGACTACAAGATGAATATTAAATTCCGGTCGTGTGACTTCCCAGTCGCAGTTCACTTTCTATTATTCCTCGATTTCATGATTAACTCGTCCCAATGTCAGAGTTCAAATAGCATTTACGTTTGCATAAAATCAAGTCATTACTAAGAAAAGCGTTTTTTAAGGGCTCAAATTGCAAATTTTTCAAGTTTTTGAAAATATATATTTATTAAAGTCTCATTATTTTTGAGTATTTTGGTACTAAAATTGTGTTGATACTGAGAAAACTTCCGAAGTTGTTGAGAAATAAGTAGTAAAATTTACCCGAAGACCATATCTCTGTCTTATCTTTAACTCCATTTTTCGCAAAACAAAAAAATTTTAGCTTTCGTGCAGGATTTCGCAGAAACTATTTATGAAATCAATTTAAAAATTTATTCACGTGTTCAAAATAAGGTTCTTCATAACTTATACATTAAATTTCAAAAAAAGAATTAATAGAATTTTTTTCTTAAAATTTTAAAATTTTCTTTATAATTGTATTTAAAACGATATTTTTTTTCTCTAAATTTCTCAAAAGTTAGTATAACTTCAAAAGTGAACATTTTTTATACCATGTAAAATCAATTTTGAAAGTTTTGATCAATTTTGTACAAAATCCTGCGCTGTGTAAAATACTGATTTTTATATTTTTGAAAAATGGTCCAATTTTCCTTCCTTTATAACTTTTTTGAAAAAATTTTCTCAAATTCTCCGAAAATTTGAGAACTATTGTAAATATAATATGATTATCATGTGGTAAAAATTTCAAATTGTTGTTTTGCTTTATTGCTAAGTTACATTGGCTTGAAGCAGTATGCTTTTTTCGAGTGCACGGATAACTGTTAAGGATTGTGTGAGCCCTTAAACTAAAACCCCAGTTAAAGAATAGTTTCTTTAAGAAGATTAGCTGAAGAACCACTAATAGAACCCGTTACAAGTATGCTAATGATTTTATCTACATTTAAGAATTATTGATTAAAATATTGCTTTGAGAATTGATGGTCTTTCAAATGCAGAAAAGGTCTAAGCAGTCAGTTAGCAGAGTCTTTAGGAGTAATGCAATTTATTTCAAAACACTTCGGGATTTACGATATATTTTCTTCTGAGAAAAAATTAACACATGTTTAAACCTTTAATAGCACAGATTCCAAAGGCTTACAAACATTGAACACAATCATTAAAATTCGTAATCACAAGTTCGCTTAAAAGAAGTGTAAGGCATATTCGCTGACGACAAATAAGTTGCTTTCCCTTATGTAGGGTGGAAAGAACCGTTTAGGACAGCGGTACTCAACCTGCAGCCCGCGAGCTTGTTTCAGCGGCCCGGTCATGGCTCATGGCTCTGAGAAGTCTACATATGTAAGAACATGGTATTAAAAATTGGGTGGGAAATTCTTTTTCAAGAAAACAAATATATCAATTTTGCTTTTTACTGCCGGTGTCGTAGAGTTACGAATTCATATTTTTTTTTCTATTTTGGAACACTTACGGTTAGTAATAACATACGACAGTGGAGTGATAACTATTTTACGAGTGGAACTAATTTTTAACTGTCTTTCATATTTTGCAAGTGAAAAATATTCGAAGAAAATATATCGCTCCAGACGATTGGGAGGTTGACTATTTTGTAGGGGAAAACAAACATGGATCAATAATTCTTTGATTTGTCACGAAAGTGTTGTATTTAAAAAGTACCAATAAGCAGGGATCATTCAATGACACTCTTCATCGAAGATCTCTTTGAAGAGGTAATAAATAGGATTTGTTGAATAATCTTTGCAACAACAACAAAGTGTTTTGTCAGTGGTAATATCACAAAGACATCCGATGATGTTTGTTGTATTATTGGTAATCATATGAAACCGTTCACTGGTGCAGAAATCGTGAAGGAGTGTTTCAAAAATGCTTCTTATTTAGTGTTAGTGACAAAAATAAAAAATATAAAAAGTAATAACTAAAAAAAGCAAAACAGAAGAGTTATAACATTTTGATCAATTTTCTACATTTTAAATTTCCAATGTTATCTTGGTCTTAAAGCATTCCTCCTCCCTCCCTCCCTCCCTCCCTCCCTCCCTCATTTATCCTCTTGTTGCGGCCCACGTGAAATAGCTGACATATGTATGCGGCCCAGCAGAAAAGAAGTTTGAGCATCCCTGGTTTAGGAGCTTGTGAATGTGTCTAATGGAATAATCTTTTTAGAATCTTCTCAATTTTTCTATAAACATTTATTTAGTTGCCAAATTTGCCGACTTAGAGACATTTAGAAATCCTATTCCAAATCAGTCTCCAAGATCACTCCCAATCCTTTACTGTTACTGAAAGAATAATCTCTTTTGGTCCACAATTCATCTTTTTGGTCACAACACCCTTTTGTCAAAGAAATGAAAATTCCGAAATATTTTTAATAACATACTAACAAGTAACTTCTCATTGCGAGAAATTTGAATGTATTCACAGAATCTGTAGGAACGTAGAATATAGCCTGAGTGAGAGCGCATCCCGCTATAAAGCAGCACGGAGACGATGGATTTCGTAGTTTTGAACCATGTTTAAATGACGTGACGACACCTGACCTTGCATCCTCTCCCCAAATTTCCACACCATATCAATGGAAGGTCTTTAATTCGTGAACTTTTCAAAATAAATTATAGTCCTTCTACACGATAAATCTTCAGTCGCACTATGGCTCGAACTCAGGACACGCCTGCTACGAGTCCCTGACCATTACCACGGCACCTAGAAAATGCCTATAAAGCCAATATATTTAAATGATATTTTAACTTATACATAGATATAACTCTTAACGTAATCATTTTTCATATTTTTAGAATTTTTAAGGATATGGTCTGATTGCTTTTATTTTTCATAATATTATTCTGTAACTAAAACTATGAACATATCTTTGAAAATCGTGAAATCATTTTTATTCTATTTTTCCAATTTGTCATTTCTTTTGAGCTAAGTGATCCAAACTGATACTCAATCATACAATTATTATGATTGAGTAGCCTAGACGATTAGGTTACTGAGCGAAAATTCATTTTTACACCATTCAGCGTTGCTTCTACATCTCAAGCCGACAATTAGAATTTCTTTTATCAACTTCAGTAAAGAGTTAAGTGATAATCTGTTTAAAAAAGTATTGAAGAGCTCCAATGAAAGGAGCCAAGCACTCCGACAGAGTTAAAACGATTTCTTATTGCTTTATACAGTGAGAAAATAATTATAAATGATGAATGACTCAAGTTTGGCGTTAAGACTAATAATCTGACACCACATTTTTTTTCTCTTTCACTTTTTCCACTTATGCAAATATTTCTGAAATTTAACAGCTTTGTGTGCCAAAGAGATTTCTGATTAGTTTGCTTAATGGCACATTCTATTAGCCGAGAGGAGAGCAGTGAATCTTCGACAAAGATCTCGTGATTACGCTCTGATGCCTGAGTGGTTTGTTTAGCATCGATTAAGCACAGAAAGAAAACTGTCTATTAACCCTCTGTTCTAAATTTTCACAGGATAAAATTAATTGCTTCAAAAGAAGCGACAGATGGGCGCAGAGGATGTTAAGCAGAGCGTGAGAGGGATGCGGGAAAGTGAAACATTATAGTTCTAAACAACATCTGGACGATAATTTTTTTAAAAAAATTTTATTAGCAGTATTTTTAAAAGATTTTTTTCATTTTTATGGATAAAAAAATTATTCACCTCATTAAAAGTTTTCCTTTATTCTACGCAATATATAAGCTTATGAAACATTACAAAAAATCCTAAGACAGCACACTGCTATTTTTGGCGACAAAAGTTTTTTTTTCGAAAAATGGCAACAAGGAAGAAACCACATTTTTCAAAATGGCGTCAGAGACACAAACAAGAGGGAAAAACGTGGTTTTTCAAAACAGCGTCAAAAAAGAGACGAAAAACGTCGAAAAAACCCGGTTTCTAAAATGGACAACAAAGGAAACGTCAAATCAAAAATAAGAAATTAAATGCAAATTCCTTCCAAATTTCGGACATCCATACCAAGATTCTATCCATCCTTCATTCATACAAAACGCAATCATTACTTTCTTACCTTTTAATCAGAAGAAAATCCTTTCGTCATGTTTTTACGAAGAAAGCGCGCGGTTTCTAAAACTGCTTCTACAACAAAAACTGAAAAATCATCGCTTCTAAAACTCAAAAGTGGGGTATCCGATGTGAATGCTTTTGGCTAATGAAATAACGATCTCCACTTATCTCAAACAAATTATCTCCCCATTGGGCTCACCTTCCTTAGGGGAGTACGGGTGTCACAATCCCGAGGTGCTCTATTGATCTTTTCTCAAGGGGTCTACTGTCTTTGGTAAATACAAGCTTCACAAACCAGGGTACCCTAGTGATCCATCTCTATTTTCGACTCTCTTTCCAGTTATCCCTTTTCTCCGTTTCTTCTTTTCACGTCCAGACTACTGACAAATATTTTATATAGTATGTAGTTCCAATTAGTATTTTTCTAATGAGAAAACTTGCATTTTTCATTAACATATTTTGATTTACATTTTGTATTGCGTTAAGTTAGTTTCTTTTCCTATATTTCCTTAAATACTTTGATTATGTTGCTTTATTTCTTTTTGACTAACACCGTTGGTTTTCCGACCCGCATTTTTGCCGTGCGCGGCGTCTCGTAAGGAGGAAAATGGTGTTCTGGGGATACTTTTGCGGTCCCTTTGGCAAACGCTTGACTGTAGACGGGTGGCAGGAGTGAGCCCTCTCATGTCAATTAGCTGGTGGTATCTCTCTTCGGTGTCCTCGAAAGGACACTGCTGTAGGGTTAGTGCTACAGATAAGGGGTGTTGGGTTTACCCGTTGGATCCTCGCCCTGATGATGTAGCATTATACTCTGGGTGTACGCCAGGTAAGCGCCGTGCTTGGTTTTTGCCAGATGACCGGCACACTACCTCCCTTGTAGGACTCCGTGGTGGGTGGAGGCACACCAGAGCAAAGTTGTTTTCGCGCTTATTGATCCAGTGCTGCTGTGCCAGGGTAAAGACCTTGTATTACCCACTCTCAACGTCGATCAAATTTCACAACATACCAGGCTCTTACTACTTTCATTTCAAAATAATGAGATGTCAAATAAGTCAGCTTTTGCTGTTCACAAAGCCCGCATAGGAATAGGTGGTGAACCGAAATCTGTAAAACGTTTACGTTCCGGGGATCTACTCATGGAAACCAACTTCACTATTCAAACAAAATCGTTTTTGCACACGAAATCGTTTCTAAATTGTCCTCGTACTGTAGCTTCGCACAAATTCCTTAATTCTAGCCGTGGTGTCATTTCTGAACCTGACCTGTTGTGCACTTCTGAGGCTGAAATCCATGATGGATTCTCAGATCAGGGTGTAATTCAGGTCAGAAGAATCATGATTAAAAAAGAAACATTTATTCCTACCAAACACGTCATTTTAACATTCAATAGTCCTAGACTTCCAACTACAATAAAAGCAGGTTACTTAAACTGTAAGATCCGTCCCAACTTATACCAAACCCTCTGCGCTGTTTCAAAAGCCAGAGGTTTGGTCACTCTCAAATTTTCTGCCGCGGTCAATTAACGTGCTCTTAATGTTGATCTGTTGGACATTCTTCCACGGATTGTACACTAGAGTCTAAGTGCGTTAACTATTCACAAAACCATCCATCAGATTCAAAATTATGCTCGAAAGGGAAATTAGAAAAACAGATCCCCAGGAAATTAAAAAACTAATAAAAACATATTTTATTGTGAAGTATGCAAATTAATAGTTCCTCAGTTAATCCAAACGTATGCTCAGGCTACTAAACCTTCAACTATATCCACAACTATTCAAACAGATACAAATATAACAAACATAATCTGCCCACCTTTAAAATGTCTTAAACCCGTATCTTCTGCAAATCCGATGCCAAGTACATCGTCTTCAGTATCTACCGTCTCCACGTCGTCTTCACCATCTCAAGCACATCTACTTCCTTCCACATCTTCAGTAATACCAACCATGCAAAATCAGTCTCCTTTACCTATACGCATTTCCACTACTGCTACCCTTGACAATAGCCTAAATACTTCTGCCTCATCTTTATCAACTGAAACACGCCTATTCGCTACAACATCTAATAAATTTTCTCCACTGTCAACTGAAGTTCAACCTTTAGTTCCCTTACCTCAATCAGCTGCTACTACATCCAATAGTAAACCTTCTGATACATCTAAAATCCCAAAGAATGTAAAACAGAACTCAAAAAATAGAAGCAAGCGCACTTAAGTACAAAATTCAGATATAGAAATAAAAATGGCTCGACATAAACCCAGAAAGTCAGTACCTACAGAGTCTACAACAGATGACGAAGACATGTTTATGTATGACGTGGAGGAAAAGGAACTTGAGCCAAATCCTATGGAAAAATTCACCATGAAGGAATGCTATCGAAACGATCCTGACAAATATCTGCGCGCGTTAACTCCAACCCGATTCAAGAAAAGTAGAAGCTAATTTTTATTGATAACATGTATTGTCTAACTTTATTTTAAACTAACATTTTCCATTCGTCTTTTTCAAAGCTTTTATTTTAAGATATTGTCTGACCTGGTGGGGAAATCCCCCCCCAATTCTGTTTCCTTTTATTACTTGAGAAAGGTTTTATACGCGATTTGAAATTTTAACTTTTTAAAACTTATCGTCATTATTTTTATATATTTTATAAAATATTTTAATATTTTAACAAATGTTTGGCGCAGTATAGCCATATTTGGCTCTTGCGCCAGAAACCCCCACATTCACTTATTCACTCAAACAAATTATTTTTCACATTTCGGACAATCATACTGAAATATTTCCAATCTTTCACTCATTCGTAAAGCAATCATTTATTTCTTACCACTTTCATTCAAAAGGTAAAATATCCATTCGTCGAGCTTCAAAAAAGAAAAACGTGGTAACATGAAAATGGTGGTCGTCCCACGGGCAGAAGAAAGCAAGGTTAGGGGTGGAAAGGACCACTGTCCGAAATCAGGTGATTTTGTGCTCGACCGGTTTTAGGGTTACCATTTTACTTAGCCTAAAACTGGACAATTTGGGGGAATTGCCATATTGTAAACTTTATCGCCAAATTTTTGGCACCAACAAATTCGTCCCCAAGAAGTGTGCCCTCCTAGGATCAGGATCCTTCTATTGTAAGAAAATGTATGAAACCTTACAATTTTTCTATTGTGGATATATTTTAATACATTTGGCTGGGTGGCGTGGTTAGTTTGTCGCTGGCCTTCTGAACCCAAGGTTGCGGGTTCGACCCTGGTCCCAGTCGATGGATTTTCACGATGCAGAATATCAACAGCTGCCATGTCGTATGATTATACGGCATGTAAAAGATCCCTAGGGGTGCTCTAGGCAAAATTAAATCCTAGTACAGGTTCGCATCGTCAGAGCTCAGGTTCCTCCATCTAGGGAGGAAACTGGGCATCAAAATTACCTGTTGTGATTGGTATCCACGAATAGGGCACCGCACTAAAAAGAGACACCAGCTTTCGGTGATGTACTAGGTAGATGGATGAACTCTGTAATAACTGTTCATAATCTGTCATTAGAATTAAAAAATAATATTTTAATACATCAGTAGTAAAAAAATAACTGAAATAGCAAAAAAGGTATGTGTGTACGCTGTTTTTCTTAGAGAATTTTTACTTTCTACTTCAAATAATACTATGTAGAATGCTAGAAAAGGAATTCTAGCTGAGGTACCATCCTCATCACGTTGAAATAGTTAAAAACTATAAGGTTAATTGTCATTCACTTTTAGGAAAGTTCTAATAAATTCGAACTAATGATAAAATTAATTCCTGTTTAATTCCATTGCATTCTGTATCAATGTTTATGACCTGGATTGCCAAGAGGTCATGGCTTCGAACTCGTAATCGACATTATTTTTATCGTCGGTTTCAGACCTGGTGCCACTGAAGATTAGCCGTATAGAAAAGCTGATTCATGTTAAATCTGTTGAGGTTTAAAATCCTCACACAGGTGTAGTGGAGACTGGACTACCAGTTCATGTGTCATTCTCGACATTTGACAACAGTTTAAAATTACGACGTCCATCACCGATCGCCCTTTTGTCGCTTCAAAATGTAGCTTTAATATACAACCAATTTTTATATCATTTATTAAAATGTTACTTTGGCTTTTGTAGAAAAAAATCGCATTCTACATGGTAAACTAGGGTTTAGTTATAATATTTTTAATCAATTTATTTTTTCTACAGTATTTGCAAAAATACTGACCTTTTCTAAATCATTTTATTTTTATAACGCTTTGAGAAAGCTGAGCAATACATTTGTGAAAAAGGTTTTGTATGAAACACATGTCTAGCTGATATATTTTCCTTTAAGAGGGTCACTTCACGAAAATCCATGAAATAATCGATTTTTCAATTTTGATTGAAACATAAAATACCATTCTTTTTCTTTCTAATGCAGTTTAAATTTTTGCTCTAGCTTAATTAGAAGTATTTTTAATATTTTTTTTAAAAGTTGTTTACATCTGTCAAACCCCAAAACCGCTGATTGCCACGCCCTCTCAAATCAAAACAAAAGAAACATGCTACTTTTCAGCCTTATCAAATGGTTTAAATTGATTAAAAGAATTTATTTTGATCAGCAGCTTATCCAGGAAAGAAGTGAAGTGAATAGTTATAGCTGTTTGTTTACTTACAGCCTATTTTTACCTCCTTAAATGCAACGGATTTCTGCTATCGTGTAAAATAGTGTTTTCTATCAAAAACATTAATAAAACGTTTACAAAACGTTTTTTAAACTCTGTTAAGTAATAAAATGTTTAAAAAACGAAAGAGTTTGGAAAGAAATGTACAAAATTCCAAACTTTTATGGATTTAAATGTTGATAAGTCAGACAATTTCAACATAAATAAATCAGCTTTAAAATCTAAGTTAGGTAAGTTTAATAAAGAGTACGTTTCTTTTTTAGATTCATTTGAATGTTTCTGTGAAATTCCTGACATTGTACTGTTCTTTTGTGCTTTGAAACAACATTAATTACATAAAATTAATGTAAAAACCAAGGTATTCACATAAATTTTGGTCACCAAATCTAGGGTTTGGCTACAAAATTGTTAATATGTTGTAACTTTTGTGGTCTTATTCAAACATTTCTTATTACCAGGTTTTCTAAAACAGTAGTTAATCAAAAAATGTACAAAATTATATGAAGTGGACACAATAGAATTTCATATGCTATGAATTTAAAAGTTAAAAAATTTTTGCGGATAGCATTAATCACATTTAAATAATGTGACAGAGAAAGTAACCAAAGTGTCTATGGCTTTAGCTGCTGCCGAAACAATATTTAATAATGGATAACCAAATATACCAGTGGCTATCAATGGTACCTGGCTAAAAATAAGCTATATATTTCTAAATGGTGTTGTTACGGCAGTTAGTTTGGACACTGGGAAAGCTGTTGATGCTAAAATATTATCGCAGAAATGTTTGTGTAATTTTAACAGCGATGTACATAGCAATGAGTGTTCGGCAAGTTACATTGAAAATAGTAGGGGAATGGAAGTTGAAGAGGTGCACTTTTTTTTTTTTGTATCTCTCATCACTCGCAGACATTACACAATTTACGATATACACAATATTTAGACAATATGGGAACTCTAAAGCATACAAAACAGTTTTAGAATCTAAAGATATGTCAATATTGAACAATTAGAATGTGTTAATCATGTTGAGAAAATGATGGGGACATGACTTAAGGCCTTAAAATTAAAATTAAAAGACAGAAAGCTTAAAGACAAAAAATCTCTAGGATGCCGTAATGGCTTGACAGATGCTGAAATAAACAAATTGCAAAGTTGCTATGTTTTGGCTGTTCAAAACAACTCGGGAAAATTCGTCAGCCATAAGGCAAGCTATATGGGCTATAATTTTTGATAAAATATTCACAGGTTTGAATCTACGACACGGTTTATGCCCCATGGGATGTGACTTGTGGTGTAGATTTAATATGTCCACATACTGAAAGGTTACACATACAAGCATAAACACGACTTACCTATTGTAATTAGGAGAATTACATAAACAAAGTATTTAGAGGTCACTAATCTTGAACATTTATCTGGATGCTTGCTTGATAAAACTCAAAATATTAGTGAAAGCGGAAATAGTTTTTGGTGTATAATTCTAAAAACTGTATTTGTGCAATTGGGAACTTCAAAAACTATAGTACATGAAGCTATATACTTATATAATCAAAGCTTCATTACCAAATTGAAAGTTTTAGATGTATTAAACATTCAACACCTGAATTTTACCTATGTCGAGCATTGCAAAAAGTAGATCATCCGTGTATTATGAAAGCAAAATAGTCAGTTTTACAATGAACTAAAGAAGCCAGAATTAAAAACAAACAATTAAAATGTAGGCAAGAAGATGATCTTGCAGATGACACTAGCAATCCAAGTTATAGTTCTGGTATGCATTAGTTAATAGTAAGTTTGTACTTTAAATCACTATTTCTCAAAAGTGTAAATTTCAACACAAAAGGAACATTTTTGAAAAAACTACTTATTTTACAGCCTTGAAACTTTGCACATATGTTAACACTATACAAACAAATATTTTAATGAGAGATTTTGTCAAAAAAATTATTCAAAAAATATTTATGGATTAAAATGTACAAGAATTTTCATCGTTTTAAAATTTTTGACGTGTTACTCCACATATGAATTTTTTAAAAAAAAACTAATCAAAATTTTGAAAAATGCTCCCATTAAAATAATAAAAACAATACAATGAATACACAAAAAAAAAAATTCATGACTGTACAACCAGCCAATTTTTAAAAAATGTTCCTTAAACTTGGTCATTTTTAACATTACGGAGATAGGGAAAATGCTGCGTGAAGTGACCCCCTTAAAAAATGTTCATTTATTTGAACATTTTATGGAATTTCTTCTGCGTTAATTTATACATTTGAGATGTCTTATCAAATAATTCCAAGTAAACAATAAACTTTTAATATTTATCTTTTAAATGGATATTTAGTGTTTTTTGTGCTTTTTACCTCTTAGTTTCAGTCCAAAAGATTATGAAATAGATAAGAAAGAAAAATAAGGAAATCACAAACAAAACTGTCCAAATTTCACAAGCTGCGCAAAAATAACTGGCAAAGTTAAGTTATTCATCGCTTTTTACCTTTCCTTCTCACTTGTACCTACTATTTTAAAACTTTTTCCAATAAAATGTATTACTTTCAACAAAATCAGCTTCTGACTCTTAAACATATTGGTTATTCAGTAGAAAAATTTTGTTTTGCGTTAAAGAAAATAATATTAATTATTTTTAAAGGAATTAGAGGAATGTATTTTTTTAAAAACAAAATGCTGTGATTCATGTTACACACATATTTTACATTTAAAATTGGAGACTATTTAAAAGAAATTCATTGCTGGTGTTTTTTTCAACCGTGAGAGCATTTTTTTATCGTAAAAAGGTATCGTGATTCTTTCTCAAGTTCTTAACCCAAGAATCAACTCATGGATATAAATTTGACAAAATTAAAATGGAAGTATAATCCCTTTTTGTTTTATTGTAGAGCTTGATAAGGACATATATGTATAAAATAGAAATTAATGTGAAAGGAATGCCAGCAAATTTTCAAGTAATATACAATAAAGATATATTTAATAAATTGGTTGTGTAGCGAGAAGTTTTACGTTGTATTGATTTTTTTCTCTCCCTCAGGTGTTCATGTACTGCCCAGAATGGCTGGGCAGCGATGTCGTGCGCATCATCCGTCACGTCGGCAGAAGCCCCTGCACTTCCTTCACGCCAGAGCTCCTTCGCAATCTGTGCCTGCACATCAGCTTGCTGTTCGGATTCGAAATAAGTCCCAGACACTATAGTTTCGAATTGGGGAAGCTGAGCATATGGTTCCAGGACCTCTTGAAACTGGTAGAAGCGAAAGACAACGACCTGGTCATCGTCCTCGACAATCTCCACTCTCTCCGATGCGCTCCCAACAACCAGGCTTCCATCCTAGGATGGCTACCATGGAACCTGCCTCCCAATGTCCACATTGTCTGTTCTGTGTCCGAAGAGGAAGAGAAGATTCTGGGGTTGCTCAAAACGAGAATCTCGACGAGCGAGAACTTCGTTTACATATCATCTCTAACCAGCCAATCAGCGCTGAGTATGATGCAGTCCAATTTGAAAGATAACAAGCACGTTTTGACTGCCGACCAGTGGCAACTGGTGAAGCAACGTCTGGATGGCAAATCCGTGTGTCCTCTCTACGTCAAGTTGCTCTCCAGCCTCGCTAGGAGATGGCCCTCGTACAAGACCATAACGGAAAAGGATGTACCACTCACGATAGAAGAGCTGGTGAATATATTTTTGATCGATTTGGAAGGCAAGTATGGAGTAGAAACCATAAGAAAAATTTCGACGTACCTCACTTGCACCAGTTTCGGACTGAGGGAAGCGGAGATTGTGGAACTCTTAGCGAATTCCGAATATGAGGGCCCACAGATAGATAATGAAGTGGATAACAGGAAAGTGGAATTTTCAGTCACTCATTGGCTTGATATCAAGAAGGAAATAGGTACGTGATTAGTTCGCTTCATCTCGTATAACTTACATGATAGTTTTAATTTTTACAAAACTCAGAAGCTTTGATGTTGAACTGTATGATTGATTAAGCACAAACTATAAAAAAAATTTACTTTTAATAATATTTTTGGGTTTCAACTCGAATAAATACGCTTTTCTTCTGTCAACTACTTCAATTAATGCACATTTTGTGCCAACTTCAATTTGACCATAACTGACCAACTTCAATTTCTCAAACTGTGGGACGCGCCACCTAAGGGGGCGTGATAAACATACAAGAAAGGTGCAAGTATATCGAAAACAAAAGGTTATTTTTTATTAATTTACTGAAAGGAAACAAAACAAAATACATTCTGACATAACAAAAAATAAAATACACATTTACATTCATATATGCACTTATAAAAGTATCAGTACTGCACAAAGTGTTTCATAATTTATTTAACAGCACTAAGTTAAGAACGTTTCATAATTACCAATGACCCTATGGGCATGTCATAAAATCATAAACAAAAATTTGATTCTTATATTGATGATTTTTAGAGTTTAAAATTAAAGTCGTGTTGTAGTTTTACGTCAAGTTATATTGTTATTGCATGGAGGGGGCGTGATGAAATTATGATTGAAAAATGGATCGCAAGTATAGAAAGTTTGAGAAGCACTTCCATAACGGATTAGGACATCTCTAACCCAGAACACTTATTACACTGCTCCTTTATATACAAAAATGAACAAGTTCTCGCGTGACAGAAACGCCATCTATGAGAGTGAACCTGAAACAAAATTATTTAACATACCTCCTGCATCTAATGGCGATGCAAAATTTATCAGAATTAATAATTAATGTTAGAAGTGTTTGCTGTCAAATAAAAATTTTAACTACATTAAAATAATAGTTTTAAACATATTAAACAACAACTACCGGCAAGTATTGATTGTCGCTCAAAATTTTGAGCTTCTAGGAATGTTATGAAATTTTAAATAACTTCTCCTAATGAATGATATTTGTTATGATGCTGTAAATTTTAAATAGTATTTAAAGAAGAAAAATAGCTATATTTTATTCACTAAATTGCGTAAAAAAATTTTTGTTTATTTTTATAATACATATTTTAGTAATGCTTTATTATTTTTACCTTTTCATAAAATGTATTAATTTAATTAACTAAGAAATGTAAGAACGTCCTCAAATATTTTAAAGATTATTTTTGTAAGAAAAAAATTATTTTGTTTAAATTTATTGGCTTTACTTACTTAATTTCATTTTACTGGCTTTTTCAATAAATGAATTTGTTTTCATATCGATGCTTTTCATGTATATTCTTTGCATTTTTAACGCTATTATTATTTTTATCAATCACACCTAATTCCTAAGACGTATATTTCAAATTTATCAGTTGTTTGTGTAATTTTATATATTGTGTTTTTGTTTTATATATGCCGTTTTATATTTCACAATGCAGTCATGTAATCTGTGAAATATATTCCTTTATTTCGTTTGCTTATATCAAAAGCAAAAGAAATCCATTGCGTTATTTTTGCAACATTTTCTCACGTTCTTATTTTTCTTTTCTTTTCTTTGTTTGTTTATAGCATTGCTTATCTAGGTACTATGCTTTATTAACTTTGTTAAGTTATAGCATTGTTATCTTAACGCTTTTGTACTCATAATATCACACATATAAATTTAGTAATATATTCAATATTATAATGAACAAAACGACGAATAACACTACTAAGAACTCTTGAGAGAATGCTTCGTATAAAAAAATATAATTACTTTTGATCTAGGGAAATGTTTTTCATTAATAGCACAGAAATCATTCCAGAATAATAAAGTTTCGTGCTCATACGAACTCGAAAGTAAAAACTATAAATATCTGAACTCGTCATCTTATACTACTTTCAAGCAACATAACAAAACATATTGTTAACAATGTGCCCTGTGCGGCTTTGAGGTTGACATGTAAATAGCTCTCTCCACATTTACTGACGAAATAATAGACTCAGCAACTAATTCACACCCATGCGTTTCTGCACACACAAGCGTTGCATGCTGCCAAACCTTCAGAATTGTTCTCCCACAGGAAATGTTCTAACATGAGAATTAATGTACCACCCATAACTTTTAATTCACGGTGGTTGATTGCAAACGTGACAGGAAAGCTAGTAAAAATCTACGTATCACTTTGCCCGCGACTTGTTTCGGTTTTGGAAAGTAATAATTTACTGGAAATCCGTGCAGTTCCCTATTCGGGAAATAAATTTACAATGAGATGGAGAATCAAACGTTGCGTATTGAAAACGAACATTTATTTTATTTAAAACTGTCGAATAACCTTATAAAACCGACATTGCTCATTTCACAGTCTCCGAATTTAATAATAATTACCATTAAAAGAAAACTATATCTGAATTTGTATTACCAGGCACTTCAAATAACATTTATAACCACTGGAATAAAAGTTTGTGAAAATTTATATTAGTTATAAAGGAATGGAAGCTACATGTTTCTTAACTTATGTGAAATTTCAAGACCATTCACAAATATTAATACAGGGTGTCCGGTTTAACAGTGTGATGACCCCCTTGAGTCACACCTTAAACACCAAGATTAATTTGAGGCAAAGAACCACCAAAAGCCATTTTGAATAATAATATTATTTATTTTGTTATAATTTCATCAAAAATCTATGGTAAAAAATAATATAATTATGTTACGTCATCTAAACGGATTTGCCTTTATATTAAACTAGCCGTTACCCACCCGCTTCACTGGGTATTTCACGATGTTGTATATATGTATACTGTTTACATATATATTAATTATGGATATCTAGCATTAAGAATTCGATTGTATTGAAAAATATATTTATAGCTGTTACACTCTCGCCCCTTGATATAAAAAGAACATAAATTATAATATCTAAAAAATTTCTATTATATCTAAAATAGAAGTAGAAAGATTTTTTTCGCTCACTTAACCTAATAATCAAGTGGATTTCCACCAAAGCAACTTTCAGTGGATCTCTACTCCATAAAATAAACACGCGTGCTAAATTTCAAATCTAAATCTAACAGAGCAAAAACGGAATTTTTATCATCAATACCTCGTTGACAGCATTCTTAGCGGATTCCAATTCAACAAAAGAAGCATGCAAACCAAATTTTATTATTATAGTCTTAGCAGTTCAAAAACGGGAATTTGGTCTAACAATACGCCCCAATAACTGTCCCCGCTTCCCCCTGGAGTTGATTTCCGTAAAATCCATTCTTAGTGGAACTCTATTCAACTATAAAGAAAAGTGCTCAACAAATTTCAAGTAAATGAGTTAAATTAAAAAACAGAAATTTTTCTATAACACGACTTAATCCCTCACAACCCCACTCCTTTGGGGTTCCGTTTTCGCAAAAATCTTTGTAAAAGGAACTTTATTCCATGAACGGAACAAACCTTCTAATTTTCCAGCAGGTGGTTCTATTAGTTGAAAAGCGGAAATATTTATCTATTACGCCCCTTAATCCCCCTCAGTGACCTTTGGGGATCAATTTCCCCCAAAACTATTTGGTAGCGGATCTCTACACCATGAAAGGAATTCGCTTACCAAATTTTAAGACTGTACGTCTAATAGTTTAAAAATGAAAAAAATTATCTATAACTCCCCTTAAGCCCCGCAACGCCACTTAGAAAACGATTTTCGCAAAACCCATCTTATGACAGATCACTACTCGGTGAATGGAATCTGCTTATTCAATTTCAAGATTTTACGTCTGATAATTTAAAAAAGGAGTTAATTGACTATAACGCCACTTAATTCTCTACAACGCCACTTGGGGTCAATTTTCACAAAACCCATTTTGTAGCGGATCTGTACTCTATGAAAGGAATCCGCTTACCAGATTTCAAGACTGTACGTCTAATACTTTAAAAATAGAAATAATTATGTATAACGCCCCTTAAGCCCCCGCAACACCACTTAGGAAACGATTTTCACAAAACCCATCTTATAGCGGTTCTCTACTCAATGAATGGAATCAGCTTACTAAATTTCGAGATTTTACGTCTGATAATTTAAAAAAGGAGTTAATTGACAATAACGCCACTTAATTCTCTACAACGCCACTTGGGAGTTGATTTTTCCGAGACCGATTCTGTAGGGGATCTGTACTCTATGAAAGAAATCCGCTTACCAGATTTTTCAAGACTGTACGTCTAATAGTTTAAAAATGGAAATAATTATGTATAACGCCCCTTAAGCCCCCGCAAAGCCACTTAGGAAACGATTTTCACAAAACCCATCTTATAGCGGATCTCTACTCAATGAATGGAATCAGATTACTAAATTTCGAGATTTTACGTCTAATGGTTTAAAAAAGGAGTTAATTGACTATAACGCCACTTAATTCTCTACAACGCCACTTGGGGTCGATTTTCCTGAAACCCATTCTGTAGGGGATCTGTACTCTATGAAAGGAATCCGCTTACCTGATTTCAAGACTGTACGTCTAATAGTTTAAAAATGGAAATAATTATGTATAACGCCCCTTAAGCGCCCTCAATGCCCCTTGGAGGTCGATTTTTATAAAAATGATTATGTAGGGAATCTCTACTTTATGAAAGAAATCTGTGTACCAAGTTTTTTTCACGACTGTACATTTAATAGTTTAGTAATGTAAATAATTATCTATAACGCCCCTTAAACCCCCGTAACGCCCCTTGGGGTTCGAACTTTGCAAAATCCGTTCTTAGCTGACGTCTACTCCATGAAAGGAACCTACCTACTAAATTTTATGTCTGTAGGTTTAATAGTTCCGGAGATATCGTGATTAGTCAGTGAGTCAGTAAGTCAGTGAGTGAGTGAGTCGCTTTTCTCCTTTATATATATAGATTAAATTACTAAGAATACGATTGATTACTAATCTAGCTCAACTCAAGTAAGGTTTACAGAAATAGGAGATCCGAGAAACACACGTATTCGAATTCTTAATTGTCATTAACTTTAACTAAGTATCTCAACCTGACGCTTACTTTAAGCGTACGTGAATTATATTTACCACTGGCTTATATCAGCTTTCTGGTACGTCTAGCAGCACGACGTCTTCACGAATCTTGTCTCTTTGAATCTTCTAGTTTTACTTTTAACGTTGTTGGCTTAATAGCCTACCATCATCTCTCTTGCTATCTCGCAACTCTCGACTTAAATACCTTATCTAATTTGAATATCCCAAACTTCTTTTTGGAGTTGATTGGAAATATAAACGCGAATTTATATTCCCCAGAAAGACGCCTAAGAATATTAGTGGAAAGGTTCCGTACAGATTCGTCACAACAGCATAAAAAAATGGCTTATTATTACGGAGCTACCCATCAGAATGTAGTAAACTGTCCATCCATGGATTGGAAAACTCTCCTAGATTTTTTGGGACTAGTCTGATCAGCTGCATGTGCGCGCATTATTTGGCAATCGCAGACGATAAATTTGTTACACTGACTTATACCTTATCTTTAATGTCACATTCTAGGTTTTGACTTTCAAACACACCTCTTACCACAGTCGATAGAGGAAACTTACTTTCTGACTCTCCCTCGTATTTCAAATGTATGCAGCTGTAATGGATTGATGAGTTCGTCAATAAAGGACATCTAAATCTTGTCAGATGACTTATAACAAAATATATATACTTGATAAATCAAACTATCAGAGCAGCTCAATGAACAGCTTTACCAAGATCAATCCATCACATCACAAAAATAATTGCTGAAATCCATACTGAAATGGACTGTAGTACGATCGTACTGAGATCATGCTAATTATGTGAACGCCAATCAAAACTTTTTGAAATTGTAGAAAAGGCTCTTTTATTTAAATACGATAGCATCAGTCATTGAATCACGTTAGTATATAAAAAGCGAGATTGCTCACAATACTAGGCAAAACATTCATAAAGAAGAATCACAATACTAGACAAGACATTCATGAAGAAGGTTCATAGTACTAGACTAGACATTCATAAAGAAGGTTCATAGTACTAGACTAGACATTCATAAAGAAGCGATATGGACGTGTAGCGTGTAGATTTGCTGTTGCTGTTGCATAACACAGCATTGTCTCCATTAAAAACATGTGAATTAAATATGCCTCAGCTGTAAGTAGCAAAAGTTGGAAAATCCTCTGATATGCTCTTTAATGTCAGAATCCATTAGCAAAGTATCACACTTGCAGCTAAAATTCCATTTCTATCGTATCTTTTGCTTGTCATCTTCACACACACACACAAAACTGTTCTCCATTTATTTTTCCATTCATTTTATTAATACTGCTAAACTCTTATTATTGCAGCATCTGATGCAAACATTATTGTTAAAAAAATAATTTGGACGATGCTGTAAATAAACAATCTTTTTTTTTTACTTTTTTTTATTTTGCCATTTCCATCCGTATGATATGATACGAGTTAGTAGAGCTTTAACCAGGGCTTCGAACCGTAATTTATTTTTTTTATTCAGGTTCGACTAAAAAAATATATCGGTTCAGTTACGGTTTTCGTTCAGACAAAATATTGGTTTTCGGTTGAGTTCCATATGAATAACTTTATTTTATATGTATATTCCTATCTTAAATCTTCAAGTTCATTTCCTTGTTTCGTTAAGTTAGAAAGTATAAATAAGTTGCTTACAGTAACAAAATGACTGAAGATATATCGAACAGAAATAAACTGATTTTTTTTTCGGTTCAGTTCCAGTTCAAAGATCTAGCTGTAACACCCTTCAACACTTGTCCTAAAATGTTAAAGCAATTATTAATATAAAGGGTGATTCGTTATCAAACTTACAAACTTGCAGGGTGTGTAGAGGATCCAGAAATGACTCAAAATCACATAGGAATGCAGGGTCGCTAATACCGTAGTTGTGAGCTACGGTGCAAAAAATTAGAGAAAAAGTACTAAAACAGCAACATATTAATGGGACAGAAAATATTTTTTGGAAGGATGTACTATAACAAGTATTCAAACTTACGCCCAGAAGTCGCCTGACAGGCCTGGTATGGCCAGAAGTCACAAATGACGACTTCCAGCAAAGTCGGTGCTCACAAATCCTTCCTTCAACGTCATCTACCGCATGATTTCCACGAGGAATCTTCTAGAAACTAAGGAATTCCAGGCAGCGCCGATGTCAGGCATGCCAGGCGACTTCTGATCGTATTTTTGAACACCTGTTGTAGTCAAACTTTCAATAAAAGTTTTTATGGTCCATCAATGTGTTGCTGATTCTGTTCTCTTTTTCTGCTTCTTTGCACCGTAATCGTAACTACGGTATTTTCGACCCTTGTGACGAATCTGTGCGGAACCTTCCACTAATATTCTTAGGCGTCTTTTTGGGGATTATAAATTCGCGTATATATATTTCCAATCAACTCCAAAAAGCGAACGGGATATGCAAAGTAGATAGGGTATTTAAGTAGAGCGTTGTAAGCTAGTAGTAATGAAGGCTATTGAGCCATCAGCAGTAGCCTCAAGTTTGGAGGATTCAATTGGATTGCGATATTGAAGAGTTACGGTTAGTAATCTACGAAGGCATCTTGTGAAGATACCTAAGTATAGCCAGGTGATATAATATAGTTTATTATCGCTTAAAACAATCGCTAGTTTAATAAAATTAGTTTAAGTTAATGAAAGCTAATAATTCGAGTTACGTGTATTTCTAAGCTAATAATTCGAGTTACGTGTATTTCTCGGACCTCCTATTTCGGTATACCTTATTTGATCATACGCGTAATTATTGATTAATTTCATAATTCATAATTTAATTTAATATTAAAGGTAAATCCATTTGTTTGACGTAACATAGAAATAGTATATGTTATTAGAGTTTCTGATGTTTGAATCGATATAATAAATATAAGTTATTACTATACAAATGGATCTTAGTGATTCTTTGCCTCAAATTAATCTTGGTGTCCAGGGTGGAACCCAAGTGGGTTCTAACACCCTGTATCCCTATGTGATTTTGAGTCCTCTCAGTACTCCCTACACATCCTGAAAGTTTGTCGGGGTCTGGTAGCAATTCACCGTATATTTAGGTATAATATATGCCTAAATTTAAAATGGGTTATTTATAAAACATTTGTAATTTAAAGGGACATGATACGATTAAGAAATTTCATAATTTTTTTCATTGCCTCCTATGTGTATGTAGGATGTAAAACAGATTTTTTTGCTTAAAATTTCATAAAAAGGTAACCATTTAATTTTTTAAGGGAAAAACTATAAAAACTTATCAAATGATTTTAAAATGATACTCCCCCGACAAAAGTTGACATACATATATGAAATTTGATTTACAAGTACCTCAAACTATGCATAAGATAAGGTGGAATGGGTTTTGTGATAACATCATTGGTATTTTTTGTATAATACTTCTTTTCATGAAAGCTTATTGAAAATTCCTGAAAAAAATGTTTAAATTCTAAATTCAATTATTTTTTTTAAAAAAATAAGTATTGCTTTGATTGAAAAATACAGACCAAATTTCATTCCATGTACTATTATAAACAAGTGAAAAAAATTTCCAAGCATTAAGCACAAAAGAAAAAAAGCCATAGCATTTAAAATGAAAACAAACTAGTTATTTTAGCTTTCTAAGATAAGTCAGTTTAATGCTGATTTCGCCATATGTACGAGAGTATGCACTTAACGCGGAGCACATTTTCGAACAGAAAAAAGTGTCTCAATTTTTATAAACATTTGTGACATTGTAACTCATGCATTTGTTTATAATATAGTGTTCTTAAAGTTTCAAAATATTTCATAAATAATTAGTTTTCTTTTTAACATGCAAAGGGAGAGCTCATTTAGCATTAAGGTACAGGAAAAAAATGCGAAACATATTTTATAAGAAAAAAAAGTGTCAACTCGGATAAAAACGAGTAATATGGTAAAAAAAGTAATTATCTACAGGATAGTGAAGGCGGAATATAATATTAATGTTTGAGTACTTTTATATCTGAAAAAATATTCCGAATTTGGTCCCTATTCTTTAACATTATCTGAAGACAGCCTTAAAGTTTTGACTTGCCATTGATATGTGAATAAAAAAGAGTGTATGTGAATAAACGAGTTAAATTTTGAGAGTTTGAAGAAAAGTATATAAAAAATAACTTAGACGAAAAAAAATTAGGTTTGATTTTTTAACTGATTTTTGTTAATTGAATCATATTTTGTGCCCCCTTAAATTTTTATATAATTAAATGTAATTGCGAATAAAGGCGATTTTGCAATTTAATGCCACACTTCAACGCAACGTGATGACTTCAATGATAGTGAACCTCGGCCAAGTAACGAGGATGACATCTGAAGAGCAATCTCAAATTTCCACTTCGCGCCAAAATCAGGACTCTGAATACCTACAGATTTAAACTTGGATCAGTTCCTCTAGTACAATGATACTCAGCCTGCAGATCGCGGGCCGCATACGAACCGCCAGACCTTTTTGAGTGGCCCAGTCATGTGCCATTTCACTAACAAATTCATTTTAATGTATAAAAAATTGAGCGAAAAAATATATCAATCAAGCAATCCCATGTATCTATTTTGCTATCTATGTGGTGCTGGTAGGAAATGAGGGATAACTTATTTTCTTTTGTAATTGCAACGAATATTGTTAACAAATAACAGTAAAATAACGACTATTTCATGGGTGAAACTAATTTTTAATTAATCTTCATTTGTTCCAATCGAAAAATATCTAAAGAATATTTGTTATTTCAAGACAATTGGGATCTTGACTGTTTCGCAGAAAAAACAAACATGGATCAACAACTTGTTTAATTTGGCATGAAAATGCTATATTTAAAAAATATAATTTTTCTCGTCTCTATACCATTAAGCACAAATCTTTCAATGCCTCCTCTTTTTTGAGCAACAAAATATTTGGGGGTGGGGGACTTGGTGTCATTGATGAAAGGAATTCGAAATTACCCTATAACAAGATAAAAAAAATGCAGTGAAATTTTTTTTTCTGGGAGTTGAGTATGATAAAGTTTAAAATAGTTTTAAAATGAAATCCAAAACTATTGATATTTTGATCAATTTCTGCATCTTAAATTTATATGTTCTTATAACGTCCCCCCTTTAATCCTTATACTGCGGCCCGTGAAAAAATAGTTGTCACATGTATGCGGCCCGCATGAAATAGTTATCATATCTATGTGGCCCGGCTGAAAAAAAGGTTGAGTACCGCTGCTCTAGCAGAACTCGACAAACCCCACAGTAAACATAAATAATCCTGGGCACCATTTCGCTAGCATAACCACCCGGCTACCATATATAGCAACATTTAATTGTTTTAAATTCTTATTAATTTTTTTTTCCAGAACCCTTATGAAATACACGTTAAAAATGTAATTAAATAATAATATAAAATTAAATATGTAATATGAACAGATATAAAAAATGAAATAAGTATTATATATATACAAGTAACTAATTTCCAGGTGACATAATGTAATGCACAAAACAAAACATTAAGAATTAAAAAAATATATTTAATTCATCTAAGCTTTTTAATATTATTTTCATCCTAATTATTTTTTGCTGCTGTTGTTATTTTTTTCACCGCTTATTTACACACACACACATTGCTTTAAAAAAATTTTAAGAATGAAAAAATCTCTGCCCACCGCTAAGAGCACAATCACCGTGGTGTTTAATTTTAACTCAAATTTAAAACTGGAGGAAGGGGGGAAAACAGTTTCAAAAAAGTTTCTTTGCATTGTAAAGGGGAAAAAATTGAATTTAATTATTCTGAAATATGTCGCTCAGATTTCTTTAAGGCATACCATTCTTTGTTAATTTTGGCGTAAAGTAATGTAATTAATATCGTGTTTTTAATTTGCGGTTTCCGCCATATCGAGATAAGCGGAAGCAGAAAAAAAAAGAAGACTCAGCTAATTACCAATTGTGCGGTCAACAACGTCAAGGCTTTGTCTTGCTTCTGTTCAGTCTTTTGACTTTTCAAGCTACAATTTTTTTTTAAATTTCGAAACAATTTCTTTTTAATTTTATTTTTGCTACCTTTAGAAAAGCATAATAAATTAATTTTTTCATCGGAAGTTGCCTCTTTTAATAATTTTATCTCCCTTTAATCTGATAATTACTAAAACACGTTCTCTCATTTTTTGGTATTAGTTTCGAGTTTAAATTCTTAAGCAGTTAAAAATATGTAGCATGCAATAATTAATTCGGTTAAAGTAAAGTATAGGGGACACGCAAACTTTGGCGATTTTTTCGTTTAATTTTATTGTGGTAAACCTTTTTTGTTAATTCTTACGATATTACGTTTTCTTGGAAAGCCTTAATACCATTTGGCGATTTTGCTTTCACGCTGCTAATAAGATTTCACATTCCACCTTGTACATGGCTTGGAGTTTAATTCTCATATTTAATTTTTAAATGATTAATTTTGGCAATGAAAGATTAGATTTACATGCTGAAAATTAAGATAATTATTACTTAAATAATAAATTTTCGAAAAGTGAACTATTCGTATCCTGTTTGTTTTTTATTTTAACACTCCTTCCTTCCTCACTGGCACATGAGCCCAGGGTGGGCTTTATTTTTCTCAAGAAGCCTTTTTCAGGGTAGCCTTCTTTCTGCTTGTGTTCTCCAATTCCTAGTTCTCAAAACTAGGAGATCTTTTTCCAGGCCCTCGATCCATTTAAGATTTGGCCTGCCTTTTCTTCGTGTGCCAATTGGTTCAGCATTGAAGGCTTTTTTAGTGGTGCGGTCTTCATTCATTCTGATAACGTGACTTTCCCATTTAATTCGTTTTATTTTAATATTAGAGGAAATTAAATTTAACTGTTTTGCTCAGTTTCTTTCTGAAATTTCTCAAAATTAACACCAGATACTGATGAAAATTTTTTAAGGAATTCCTTTCATCATGATTTTACACATTAATTATTTAATCCCGAATACATTAAACGTATAACTCTATTTGTAACGCTTACAAAGCCATAAGGTTGATAAGAATAAGAATAAGATTGTAACAGTTGATTTTAGTTTGTTTAGACCAAATCCTAAACTTCTTTGTCTCATAGACTCCTTGCCATGTTTTTCAGTTTCGGGTAGAACCCTCCTTACCTAATATTGAATTTTTGTAAATTTATCAACTGAAATATCTTTTTGATAGTTGGTGCTACAACTTTAAAAGAATTAAATTTTTAACTGTAATAAAGTATAGTGTTTAAAAGTTAAGAAGCGCATGCTAATGAATTAAAATTAAAATCAAATTGATGCATAAAATAACTGAACAAACAAATGTTTTTAATGAGAGAGATGAATCTGTTGCTTCAATAACAAATTTTTAGCATTTGATATCAATCTAGTCAGGTTTAACCCTAAATCTCCTTTGTTAATAAGTGCCCAGTTCCCCCCCCTCCCTTTTTTTTGTTTTTGAGATTGGCAAACTCAGTGAACCTCTCTCTCACAAGTAAAAGCTATTGAAAACTTTCTCGCGATATTCGAATATTTGTGGCAAGTATGTCTTTTTAAAGCCAATATTACTGACATCCGTTTCCAAACTTTATTTTAAGATCTTCGTTAAGACCTATTCTGATCAGTTCCTATTGTAATGACATTTGTTTTTCAAAGCAACTACATCAGAGAGAAATCATTGTCTACTATTATATTACGACAAAAAAAAGCAATCTCAAACCTAGTTTCAAAGTATGAGTAAGGGCATTTAAAAGTTAAACGGAGGTTAAAATGTCCTGACAGACTGTCTGTGGAAATATGAGAAATTCGCGACGTCCAATATTATACTTATTTTGCTTAATTTTGGAAAGAAATGCTGAAATGGTCAATGTCTTAATAAAATTTACGCTGCCACCTAGTAACCACAAAATTAACCTCACTAAATTTAGTAAATGTTAAATTGGTAAAATCCCGTTTCCACTAGATCAAATTTTTTCTAAAGATCAAAGTCATGTTCTGGTTTATTGAGAACCACTATCATAGGCACCCATTTACACGGACCCTAAAATTATTTTTTGCTAGTGTGGACCTCATGCAGGTCGTCATAGACCTCTGGGGGGTCTATATAGACCACTTTGAGAACTACTGGTTTAGACTTAAAATAAATAAAAATAACAAGAAAAGTACATAATTGTGAAGGGGCTTTATCGCGATTTCACTAATTGTCCTCTTGGGCTTTTTTGGGGCCAGAATGACAATTATTTCCAACCAACTCAAGAAGAGAACTTGTGTATGCAAATTAGGAATCATATATATTAGAAGGTTAGCATTCGCGAGGGTCGCTAAGTGGAGAAGTAATGCTAGAAGTGTAAGCTAAGCGAAGTGAATTAAAAGTCATGAAGAGGAATTTTAATTCTGGGGGAATTGGCCTAACAGTGCCGGTGTAGATAAGTCAAAAGTGGGTCCGAGATCAACGGAGCATTGCCTAAGCCAGAGCCAGCCTGATTAAGGTGGATTTGACATTTTAAGGACCGTAGCTGTTTTCTCAGGAAATTTTTCCCCAAATCCAAGACAAAAACAAAACTCAGCTCCTTTTTTCAATTCCTATTATTAGTTCACTCTCCCTATACATGTGTGTGCGTGCGTGCGTGTGTGTGCGTGCGTGTGTGTGTTTATATATCTTGTTTAAATTTTCAATTGTTAATATAAAATATATGTTCTATTCTGTAACGTCGTGAGTAGCTAACCATTAATAAATTGTCAGAGCCTAATATGAAAATAAAAGGATTTTTTATTTGCTACACAATTTGTTAGTGAAGCAATAGATTACAGATCATGCGTCAAGCCGGTGCATTTAGTCTATCTCCTACTCTCCACGCCACCGGCATTCATCGTCTTTCCTTCCTTTCCACTCCAATCTCCTTAGCGCTCTCCTCAAGTTCTTTCTAGCCAGGGCTCTCCCTCAGTTCGTTCCAAACAGGGCTCTCCTCTCCAGTTCTCTCGATCCAGGGCAGGGCTTTTTCTTATTTTCCATCCAGGGCAAGGCTCCTGTTCACCGTCTCCTGAAAAAAACCCTTTTAAACACCAGGGGTGGGTCCACAACACGCCCCTCGTCCCTTCTTATTGACAGGCCACAAAAGTATCTCTCGGCCTTCCTCGTCTTATTTGTGCGTAACACACCAAGAAACACGTCCAAGGCGCCATAATTCTTGTCCAACATCTGGACACACTTGTCCATCACACCACCTGTTTCTATTATCCCATTCTCTCGACACCAGAAAAGACGGCATGATTCTTTGAATACAAGCTTCGCCTATTTTCAATGGGCGCCGGTTCGCTTTCCACCATTATGACGGCCAGTATGGGTGTCGGTACTCTTGCCCGACCTCAAACAATAAAAAATGGCCCCATGGTCACGGGCACTGGTCATTTAACAGCTGGTGAAGCTATAAAATTTAGTGAGAATCGAATCGATGGGTGTCAGTTCACAGCAATCGAAGACGTCGTACTTGTCATTTAACAGCTGGTGAAGCTATAAAACTTATCGTGAATCGAAGGATGGGGATTCACAACAATCAACGACGTCACAATTCATCCATTCAAGTTCAAATGCATTTTTTTTTAAATTTCTAGTGGATGGCACTTGGTGTTAATATAGTTTTCTCAAGTATTAAATCATTCATTAAATTTAAAAAATGAATAAATAATAACAAACAAAAATAATAGTCCAACAGCATCTATAGAAATGAAAATGTTTCGTTGCGTCCTTGTAGTGCAACAGATAGCGCGCTGGACTTTTAATCCAAAGGTCGTGGGTTGGAATCCCACCTGGGACGGCATAATTTCTGAAACTATGATTTCTTTTTTACTTTACTATTTTATCAGAATAGTTAAATTTAATTAATGAATAAATAGTAACAAACAGAAAATAGTCCAACGCCCTATATAAAAAAGGAAAATGGAAAATTGCAAGAAAAATTGCTTTCTATTTTGTCACTTAATAGTGTGATTCTGTCCTATGTAAATACGTATTTATATTAATTGTTTATATTAATTGTAACTATTTAATAAAAAGTAACTAAAATAAGAAATTTCTTTATCGACCTAAGTAGGAATTGAATTATTTTTTTATATTACTTGTTCCATGTAATCCTTGAATATTCCCTCACAAGCATTCTTAATATAGAACTAATCAAATTTATTTCTCCCTGAAGGTGTTCTGATGAAGATGTACTACGTGGATAAGCGTCCCTACTTGTACTGGAGCCATAAGACAATCACGAACGCTATCCGTGCCCGATACCTGCCCAGCAAAAGTGACTCCCAGCTCTGCCACACGGACCTCGCCAATGCCTTCCACCTGGGATTCCTCATGGAAAAGGAGCAAAAGGTCATTCACTTCGTTTTGTAATTCTAATTACATTTAAATAAAGTTGTAGACTTATCCTTAGGGTATCCGACTACATTCAGAGCAGTGGATTTGCAACAGCGTATAAATGGATAATATTTTTGATATTTAGTGTCACTTAGATTAGAAAACGCATATAAGATTGTTGTAAGAATATTTTTACAATAAAAAATTATTTAAGTACAATATTTTGACAAAAAATGAACATGGAATGACCTATTTTTAAAACATTCTCCTTTTATGACAAATGCTTCCATTATAATAATATTTTGCCTGTATATAGCTCAAACCTCTGTACAGAGGCTCAACTAGAATTTTTGAAATATATAACTTAGAAGTTGGTTTATCCTTGTGTTTTACAACAGAGGGGAGAAATTTTAAGAAAAAACGCCGATAATTATTTCAAAGGGTAATAACTCTGAAAATAATGTGAACTTTTCAAAAATCCTATTTCAGACTCTCTGGAGAAGTCTTTACTTTATCTAAGCAAAATATTATTATTATAGAAGCATTTTTTATAAAAGGAGAACATTTTGAAAAAAGATCATTGTAAGTTAATTTTTTGCCAAAATGTATTTAAATAATGTTTTTGTCGTAATGTCCTTAAAACAATTTTGTAGATGTGTTCTAAGTGACACTAAATATAATGAAAATTATCCATTTATGCACTTTTTAAAATCACGGTTACGAACGTAGTCGGATACTTTAATGAAATTGCATCTGTCGAATGTGTATGAAATTCTAAAATAATCCGCAGATGTATGAAAAATCATAATACAATTGTAAAAGGGAAAGCAAAAGTTTCTCGTGTCCATTCCTGCTTTGCACTATCGTCTATGTTTTGAATTACATTTTATAAAACAGTGATGACAGAATGTAATGCATCTGATTCAAATCACTATGCACACAAATGTATGTCACTATTTGTTTCTGAAAATTAACACGCTTTCGTAAATGAAATATCCGTTTCTTTTCGTGTTGTCATTTCATGGACAGGACATTTTGTGTGACGCAGTGGCGTAACCAATATTGTACAAATAGATCGGAAACTTGCCTTGCCTTATTTAGTTAATATGTTTCACATAAATATATTTTGCATTATTTATTCTTGCATTTTTTGCAGAAATATAAGGACTTATGGATATATTTATCTATTTTACTACTTAAAAGGAATTATTTGTTGCTAGTGAAACACACAAAGAGCGTCATAAAGTAAATACCCATAGCATAAACCTGCATTTAAGAATCATTGGCATAGCTAGTTCTGAGTTCCCTGTATCAAAATTCCTTCGGGGCCCTTTCTTAGGTAAGACAGCCCCTGTTAGTAGGACTGTAGTTACCCGTGTGGAGGCACCTATAGCTTGAGGCCCCGCATCATTGATACGGCGGTAGCTATGCCCACGTTAAGAATATATATAAAGTATCTTACTGTATTGGAGCCTGCTATCCTCCTTTCCCTCCAGAGCTTGTATGCGTCCACATCCCAACAAGTTAATGCATAGACATACATGGCACATAAAATTTGAAACTTCTTGACCACTAATTTTCACGAAAACGACACAAAGTTATCATCGATAGTCCAGACTAATTTAATATTAAACCTTGTTTTAGTATACGAACATATGAATATGATGGCACTTTTTTTGTCTGCCTTTTCCCAATTTAATTACGCATTGACTATAACATCACTCTCATAGAACACAAAAAAAACCAGAAGGTACATAAGAGAAAATAACCGATTCACCGATAGGTAAATTGAAGCAAAAATATCGTTGCCACCGCCCAAACAAATGTTTCCTTATCTCGTCCTTAACTGTATACTGAAAGCCGCCTCTCGTCCAATAACCATGCAGTTCACCTTTAGCAAGAAAATTCAACATCGTCATTTCCTTCTAACAGGCTTTTTACCAGATACGGGATTAAGGGTTCCTTGAAGCCCAGATGCCCGCAGAACTTTCCGTAGATTCTGTATACTGAAACACTCGCTTGATGCACCAGCGCTACCTCTCTGTTAGACAGATATTGCAACATTATTATTTCTTCGCCCATATTTCTTCATTAGAACACTTAAGCTTTCCCCCTACTCCTGACCTGTTTAATGTCTAGGACGCCCGCTTTAACAGAAAATCAACTTGGTACTGTATGGAAGCAATACCCTGACAAGAGGTTGTCTCTTTCAATGCTCATGCGTCTTTCGTTCAATACCGAAAGAGGTAGCAACGGTTATTGCTATTCGTGACGTTAATCTTCAAAATTGATTTCATCGTTTTCTTTACCTTATAGAAGACTTCATTTCATTGCTTCATTCTATCATTTCATTGCTGTACCTTATGCTATCATTCTTGTATAAATTTGGTTTCGATATTACTTGTACTTCTTTGGGTTGTATTTTGAATGGCCACAGAAGTATAGATATCCTAACAGCTTAATGTTATTTTGTACAGATTGTATGGTATTCCTTAAAGTTCAATAATTTTTAACATTTTATTTATTGAATTATTAAAGTAAGCTTCAGAACATTTGTTTTTTATGAAATTTGCTATTAAGATGCACTTAGTAATATCGTATTAAATATATTTCGTTGTTTGATGTTTCTAGGAAAACACTTATTACTTTTATTATATAAATAAATTTACAATTATGAATTGTTTTAAGTAATAAATTTAGAGTACAAATTAAGTGTTTAATTCCCTATTTGTTTTTATTTATCCATGTCTATATTAAAAACGGAATTGACTTCATTAATGTAGAAGTCTTTATTCGAAGTATGATAATCCATACGTTGGTAAATAACACCGAAGTAAATGCACAAAGAATACTTGTAAAGATTACATAATATTATTTGCCGACACAACTAAATATCTATTTAACTTTCAAATGAAACATGTATAAATTATTTCCTCATTTTGAAAAAAAAATTAAAAATTTATTAGTTAGAATGCGTTTGAAAAAATTTATCTTGCTTCATACTTTTAACACACGTTGTATTTAAACAATATTTTTTGATGCGTTCACTGCACTTCACTATATAAATAATATCAATCATAAAAAGGAATTTTTATGGAAGATATTAAAATGTAATTTTGCCATCATAATTTAATAACAGCGACAGTTTTTTAACTGTCGTTTAAGTAATGTTATATCGACAGATTTTTAAATCGGGGCGAGCCTTTCATAAAAAATAAACTGTAGCTTGAAGATCAAAAACTGTCATTCGTCGATCTGACGCCATTATTCAAATATCGCATTGTGAAATGTACCACGCCATCATTCATTTATTCAGTGTGACACAATGTCGAAAGAGTTTATGTGGTAAAAGGTACATTAATCAAAGTTCCCGAGGACAAGATAGAATCGATTTTTTCATCGTTATCAATCACAATTACTTTAAAAAGTGAGCGAAACTCTAATGTTTTCCTCTCGGCTGAATCCCACACTATTAATCACAAAAAGAGGATAGGAAAGGTTCCTTGGCAGAAGAATTCCGAATGGAATTTTGGCGGAATACTTATAAATGTGCGGTCACAGAATCAATCAAAACTTGTATCCATTTAAATCAAATTTATGTGTGTGTGGCTACGTACTTTGTCTCTTTAAGTTCCATTCTATTCGGGGGTTTTTTTTATGAACATCGCGCTTTTTTATTTCTCGAGGTTAAAAATATACGAGGTAGGATTCAAAAGAGAGAGTTCTCGGATTGAATTTATATCTTAAAAAATATTGCTGAAATACATTCTCCTTCGAAATAAGCGCTTTGAGCAACAGCACACTTTTGCCATTGCTTGTAAAGGTCATAGAAGGTCTTTTAATTTCATCTGCAAATTTGAATCGATGATCCTGAAAGCGACGTCCTAGTTCTGGAAATCTTTTGAATTTGCAGGGGGGGGGAATCAGGGGAGTAAGGAGGATGTTTTCTATTTCTCCCCGTCATTGTTTTACGTACCGCCGCAGAAACTTTTTCAAAATGTTCAGTGGTGCGGGAAGTCTGTGGACGTTCAGAACGTTTGTCGTCTTCGACGCTTTCCTTGCTTTGAAACGTCGATGACATTCAAAAGCTCGGGTTCACGATAATGTATCACTGCTGTGCATGAGCTTTAACATTTCGTAAGTCTCCGTAGAACTCTCTACAAAATGTACTTTCTGCAAAAATTTATATTGATTCTCCTCTCTACAAGCGTCATTCCTTTCAATCGCCCTTTACTAAATGCATCCGTAGGCAAGGCTGTTCTTTCCGAAAGAGATCAATTTTTAAATCGATTCACAAAAAATCGAGGTCTAAAAAATCGATTTCTAAATCGATTTTTTAAGTCCGCATTTGCAATGTAAATATGAATACATTTTATGAAAAAAATGAGAAAGATACCATAATAAACTATCTCTTATCAGTATTCCAGATGCACATTAGTATTCTTATAAAAATTTCACACGGTTATTTCAATGATCATTAGTAATTATTCGTATGTGAACTAATTTAATTGACTTACATACATGGTTAGATTTCACAAGAGCAACTAATTGAACAAATCAAAATAATAGCATCAAAGTAAAAAATAACCCTCATTACATATTATTTCGTAACAAACATTACATAAAAATAAATATTTATTTCGCTAATCACAGTATGTTATGACATTCAGTCAATCAAGACATAAACAAATGACGCAATATCAACAAATACAAAAAGTCAAAGATTACAAACGTAACTTTATTTATTAATTAAAAAGAGGCGAAGGAAACTAAGCACACGGGCATCTCGCGACTTTTTGAGTAATTAACCCTTTAACCGCCAACACTGTAGTATTCGGGTCTTAAAGATAGTACATTCAACTAATTGCAAATAGTTTTATGATTTTTACCAGAACAGAAAAAATCGAATGTCGATTTTCTAGGAAAGAAATATCGATTCACTGAATCGATTCAGTGCTATATATCGATTTGAAAAATCGAATTTTTTTTTACACCCGAGAAATCGATTTTTCGATTAATCGATCTCAGACCACCATCCCTACCAAGGTGAGTCACCGACCACTTGATTTAAGACAAGTCACTTTAGAAAAAGGGAAGAACGCAGTAACACAGAAACGTTATCGTAGTCACTCTACTGTAAAAGTATCTCACTTTAGAGGCTCAGACGGGGAGCTTTTGAATCCTTCCTCGTATGTGCTTTAAGAGCACTTTTGCTTTTTAACAAATGAATAGCGCAATACACTATTGTTACTGCATAGAATTTTAAGTAGTGCAAAATAAAACTTGTATTTTAATTGCAAGTGTAATATATTAAAATATATTTTTGAATATTTATTTGATTATATAGTTTTCGATATATAGGGGTCCGAAAAAAATTACCACACTTTCAAAAATAAATTAAAATTAAATGAACAAAGATTTTCCCTAGCGGCTTTTAACGCTCCATGAAGAAAATATTAAAGCTTATGTTCAATGAAAAGGACACTAGATGGTAGTACGTTCACGTTTTGAAACATTCTAGTTTCAAAAGGGCTACACCGCAAGAACAAGCGGAAATTATAACATGGTTTATAAAATTTAAAACTGCAACACACATGTGCAGCGTAAATTTCAAACTATCTATAAATGAATTCCGCATTCACGATCCTCAATTCATAAGTGTCATGAAAAATTTATGACGATAGAAAGCGAACTGTCAAAAACAAAATTTCGTTGTCTTGGAATCTGAGGTATTGTCTGGATGAGTTGCGCGTGTCTAATGATGGAAATGTTAGTTGAATATCAAACTTTGGTGTTTTCTTTATAAAATGCAAAAACCCATAAGTGAATATCTTTGTTTGTTTATTGGAAATTGAAATTTTAAAGTTTAGTGATACTTTTCAAATACCCGGTATATATTGTTAATTAACACATTTTTTAGATAAATATTAATTGCATTATCTGAAATTATGAACTATCGAATTTTTTTCATTAGTAATTTTGTTTTCAGAAACTGTAATTAAAACCTTTTTTAATCATATTTTCTAGTTTAATTTTTGCCAAAGTATTAATTTCCAGGTCCATATAATATCTTAAATATATTTATTGCTGTAAAATTAAGGTAAATTTATCGACGCTGTCTCTTTTCTCACTCCTTGCTTTTCTTACATAAAATCCTTCTCGCTCTAATTTTAAAGATTTTTGAATGAAAAACAGCTTAAAGTTATACATAGGAATGCTTTCATTGCTTACAATAATTATACAATTTTTCGAGTACTTTTAGAGTTAATAATGATATTTGTGAAAATAATAATTTTACAAGGATTTAAAAAACCTTGTAAATAATTTCCGGGATTTTTCACCACACGTTTATTTTCAAATAAGAGATCATAAAGTAAGTAATGGTTTTAAGCTAGGGAAATGTTTTAAATATAAGTACTAGAATATTATGTGTTATCGTTTAAGTATATAATAGTCCTTTTATGGATTTCATGGGATATTTAGGTATTTCATGAAATATTTTAGAAATCAATTAAAGTGTGTAGTGTGTTAGTTCCTCATCTAACCCATTTATTCAATAGAATAACTAAATAATCCAAAACTTACCGTAAAATCTAGTGTATAATACGCCCCTATACATCTTAAGTGCAATTTTGAATTTTTAGATATATTCTCCGCGAAAACACACGCCCGTTTTTTACGAAGGAACCTGAAATGTACGTGCGCAATGCTCGTATGGTTTGAAGTCATTTATTAGAAATATTTTTCTAAGCTATAGACAAAAAATTGTATACTTCTAGATCTACAACCCTTTATGTTCACAAGGAATTTTAATGTCCTTTCTTTTAAATAAGCAGTATTTCAATCTATGTGGAAGTCTAATTTTCTCTATGCTCATTTTTTTAATTTTTAAAGCTCACACTTTCTTATACCCGGCATATAACGTGCACCCCTAAATTTCGATCTTATTTTTTCTGTTAAAAGTGCGCGTTATACGCCGTATTTTACGGTAAATGAAATAACTAAGTATTCAATAAATTAACTGATGGTTTACCGTTCAAGTCCAAAATAAACGTTTCCTGTTACAGATACATTAACCAATAAATAATAAAGAAAACATAATATGTAATATAATATTTTGCAAGATATTGGTTAAAAACTAATAAAAATAACAGAATATTGAGCAGCAAAAAATATCCTTAATTTTACAGCTTATAATTACATAAATTATTAGGCTATTAATTACTGCTGTTTAAGAACATCAAAAAATGCCATCAAATTATTCCTTGGATATATAATACTTTAATGTTGGGCAATTATTGTTCTATATAATAAAACTGTGAAATCCAACAATTTTATATAATAAAGAGTTTTTTTTTCCAGGTATAGAAGTTTAAGTTAGCATTACTTTCCAAGATGGCGACCGATTTAACAGCTGTCAAGTGATTTATTCTCAGTTTAGTTTGGCAATTCATCAAAACGATCATCAAGCAAGGCGTAGATTCGTCGAATGGGCCCAAAACGAGATTGCCGTTGTTCCCGATTTTCATAAGCGAATTTTGTTTAGCGATGAAGCGCACTTCTGATTGAATGGCTACGTCAACAAACAAAACTGTCGCATTTGGAGTGAAGCTAATCCACAAGTGTATGTCGAAACACCGTTACATCCAGAAAAACTGACTGTTTGGTGCGCTTTGGGGGCTGGTGGAATCATTGGTCCGTACTTCTTCAAAAACGATGAAGGCCACAACGTTACAGTCAATGGTGATCGGTATAGAGCCATGATTACTAACTTTTTCATTCCTGAATTGAACAATCATGATGTCCAGGAGCTGTGGTTCCAACAAGACGGCGCAACATGTCACACAGCTCGTGCCACAATCGATTTATTGAAAGACACGTTTGGTGACCGCCTAATTTCCCGTTTTGGACCTGTGAATTGGCCTCCAAGATCTTGTGATTTAACACCGCTAGACTATTTTCTGTGGGGCTATGTAAAGTCATTGGTCTATGCGGATAAGCCACAAACGCTTGACGATTTAGAAGACAACATTCGCCGTGTTATTGCCGATATACGGCCACAAATGTTGGAAAAAGTCATCGAAAATTGGACGTCCAGATTGAACTACATCCGAGCCAGCCGTGGCAGTCATATGCCAGAAATCATATTTAAAATGTAATGCCACAAGATTATCTTTCGAATAAAAAAAATGCATGTCAATCGAATAATACATCGTTGTTTTATTGCAATTTAAAGTTCTATACCTCTAAAAAAACACCCTTTATAACTGACAGGATTGTTATTTCACGAAATAACTAAAAAATTTTATGTGTGTGTGAAATACCGAATTTAACTTTAATTGTTACGTACGAGTGTACATTCGAGCGTACATGAAGATCATATTATTTAAGTTGTTGCAAATCTGGAAATTCTACATAAAATGGAAAATTTTAAAAAAAATAACAACTTAACAGAAAATATACTTTTTCTGTGATAACGAAAATATATTGTTTAATTTGAGATTTAAAGTATCCGACTACGTTTGGAACCGTGATTTTATAAAAGCGCATAAATGGATAATTTTCATGATATTTAGTGTTACTTGAATTAGAATACATGTATAAAACGATTTTAAGGACATTTTGATAAAAATAAAATATTTAAATACAACACTTCAGCAAAGAATTAACTTATAATAACCTTTTTTCAAAATGCTCTCCTTTTGTGAAAAATACTTCTATCAGAATAATATTTTGCCTGTATATAGCTCCGACCTCTTTACAGAGGCTCAACTATGATTTTTGAAAAACTCTTATTATTTTCAAAGTTACAACCCTTTGAAATAATTATCGGCGTTTTTTTTCTTAAAATTTTTCCCCTCTGTTGTAGTAAAATATGCATGAATCCACTGCTAAGTTATATGCTTCAAAAATTCTAGTTCAGCCTCTGTAAAGAGGTCTGAGCGATAAACAGGCAAAATATTATTATAATAGAAGCATTTTTCACAAAAGAAGAATATTTTAAAAATGGGTCATTCTATGTTCATTTTGTGTCAAAATAGTGTACTTAAATAATTTTTTATTGTAATACTATTCTCAAAAACATTTTATATACATTTTCTTATCGAAGTTATTCTAAATATCATAAATATTATCCATTTATATGGTTTTGCAATATCACGGTTAAGTACGTAGTCAGATACCTTAAGAAAACGCTTACCACCAGGTTTTCTTCGAAGTAAAATGGAAACATTTCTGATCATTAAAGGAAAATATATGGAACTATATCAAAAAAATTTCATTCATTTGAGTGTTTACTTCATATCTTTCTTCTCTTTGAAAATCGTGATTATACCTTCAATTCTAATAATCCTAAGGCCAGAATACACAAACTATTTTAAAAAGCAACGAACAGGAAAGTATAACATATAGAAAAAGTTCATTTTTTTAATCAAAATAAGCCATTTCTACATACTCCGATAGTTTGAATGAATACTTTTCTGAAATTTCTTAATTTTTTTTAAGTTATAAGGAGAACTTCCTACCAGTCTTATACCGAAAATTCTTTTATGATTGAATGCTAAAATATGCTTGTTAAACCTCTTTTTAAAATTAATTCCTCTTAAATTATCCAACTTGGAACATACCATTCTTCTAAAATTAGTGACGAATTTTTTCCACATAGCTAAATTATATTCAAAGGCACATATCAGATGGTGAATTTATGGAGATTCATTTAAGCTGTTCTTCTTTTCTAAAAGATTATATGAGAGAGAGAGTTAAAGACTTTTTTCAGAATGAATTTTTTATAAGCCCCTTTGGGCTAATCTATTTCGTAAAGTCTTCAAAAAATATGTGTGACCTCTTAATATCTTTGCATCGCAGATGGATGAAATTCCATTCAATATTAATGTTCTAAATGGAACAAAATTAGGCTGCTAATAATTTAACTAGTTTACTCAATTAATGTCTGAAGATTACTTCTAATCGTAAAATTTTATTTTCTTGCAAATAAAGAGTTCCACTAATAAGGATTTTTAGGGGGGAATCGACTCCTATGGAGAGAGCGGGCATTATTGGGGAGTATAGATAGTAAGAATTTTCGTTTTCGAACTACTAGACCTACGGTAATGAAATTTGGTATGCCTTTTTCTTTTGTTGTATCCGCATTTTTGTTGATATCCGCTAAGAATGGATCAAACGCAAGTCGACTCTCAAATGGGGTACGAGGTTTAATGATAAAAAATCCCTCCGCCTTTGAAATATTAGATTTCGACTTCAAATATGGCAAGTATGTTTGTTTTGTTGATTAGAGATCCGCTAAAAAAGGGTTTGGAGAAAATCTTTTGGGGGAGAGGGGGTTACGGAAGAGAAAAAAATTATTCAACGTCACAATTTTAGATATTCACAAATCTTATTTTTCTTAAATCAAAAGGTGAGAGCTATAAGAATGTTTTTCAATACAATCGAACGCTTAATGGACCTCCAGGAATTAGAGGTCAATCATTTATATATATATAAATTCACACAACATCAGAAATACCTAGTGAAAATGCGGCGGGTAATGACTAGTAAAAATGTATTGAAGAAATCCCTAGCATCTTAAATTTCTGTATCTGTTTCTTTTTCTTTTGATTCTAAAAATACGAACTCAATAATTGCATTTTTTCTGCAGGGCTCCCCGCTGGACGAGTCCAAGTCGAAACGAAAGGAGGACTGGTCGGACATGCTGCGAGAAATCGACGAGCTTTGGTACCACCTCATGTTCAGTGGTCAGTCCAATGATTCAGTGGTTTGTTGTCATGTCATTTCCTTACTCCTCATCACACTCCCCCACCCTCTTCAAACCCCACATAGTGCGGCACTCCCTTTTATTTCGGCACTCACTCGGAATGTTGGCTGCAAATATTATTGCACCACTGCACATAGAAAAGTCCAGCACTTTTTGGTCCTTTGTAGCTTAGTCGTCAACCAATTGCATTCAAGATCTCTGACCGGAAACAATTGACATTTTCAAATTCAATACAACTAAGTTCTACTGCGTATGTACATATTGAAATAAAAAGCGACGCACCAAACAGTTTTCCAAATGGATTGAAGTTAAGTATACATATATTTTAATACAAAATATAAAAACAATTAACTTTTGATAGCCAATGACTGTCTAGCTGGATCTCCAGCGAATTACAACGTTACATTTGGTTGGTACGTAAAACAGAAGATATTCTAATATGTTAAACCATAACTTCCGTGCGAATACGGCTCCGTAGACCTACGAGGACTGAACAAATATATGACATACGGATTCGTGAAATGTAAGAGCAGTCGTCACTTTTTGAAGGAGAATGTACAATTGGACTGGAAGAATCAGGGTGGTCAAATTGCGGTATCGATCGACATTTGAGACGGTTTGAGGCTACCATTTGATGAAGGTAGCAGGAACGGATGAACCATGAACACACTGAGCTCCAAAAAGTTAATGATCAAACAATAACGACGGCAGAACGTAAGGATAGAGTGATCGTCCGTATCTCCTCTCACAATCCCTCATACATCCTTATCACTGTTATGCAATGTAACCGTGACACCGCTGATTACAATGACTATCAATAAGTTTCTCTATGAATGAGGACTAGGATGCACCAATTTCCCCTCATCATTATACACAGTAGGCGCGTTTATAGTAATTTCAAGTGCATTCCACCTGGAATTTCAAAGACTAAATTATAATTTTTTTCAGCGACGAGTTTCGCTTCGAAATTAGCTCCGATGACCTGCGAAGACGTATCTGGAGACATCCAGAATAGCAGTGGGATAACCCTTTAGCGGGCAGTGGCTAATACGTCAAGCTACATATTAAAAACATTTCTCCAAGCAAGTGTTGTATATTTAGTCTATCTATATGCGTTAATTGAAGCTAAAACGTATACAAATTAATACGGATGGCAGCACGATACCTTTTTTTGCATTTCATGTCCTCTGATGGGTAGTTAAAAGCAGTTTTTCTCGGTGTAAATCTACAAGTTGTATTTTGATTACTATAAATAAAACTTCTGATATTTGAAAAAAAATTTGACATGTCTTAAGTTATCCAACTACGTTCGGAACCGTGATTTTATAAAAGCTCATAAATGGATAATTTTCATGATATTTAGTGTCGCTCAGATTAAAATACATGCATAAAATTGCTTTAAGGACATTTTGACAAAAAAAATTAAATACGATATTTTGGCAAAAAGTTAACTTAGAATAATCTTTTTTCAAAATGTTCTCCTTCTGTGAAAAATACTTCTATTATGATAATATTTTCCCTGTATATAGTTCGGACCTTTCTACAGAGGCTCAACTAGAATTTTTGAAAAATTCACATTATTTTCAGAATTACCACCAATTGAAATAATTATCGGCGTTTTTTTAAAAAAATTTCTTCCCTCTGTTGTGGTAAAATATGAATAAATCTACTTATAAGTTATGTGTTTCAAAAATTCTTGTTGAGTCTCTGTAGAGAGGTCTGAGCTATATACAGGCAAAATATTATTATAATCGAAGGATTTTTCACAAAAGGAGAACATTTTGAAAAAAGATTATTCTAAGTTACTTTTTTGCCAAAATATTGTATTTAAATAATTTTTTGTCAAAATGTCCTTAAAACAATTTTATACTTGTAATCTAATCTAAGTGACACTAAATATGAAAATTATCCATTTATGCAATTTTGCAAAATCATGGTTTCGAACGTAGTCGGATACCTTAAGTATACTTTTCCTTCATCTGAATGAATTCAACAATTGTACAACTAAAAAAAAGGGTTTTATTTAGGTTTTTGGAAATCTTTAATATGTGGATAGAGGCTCTATCCACTGCCCACCTAAAAGAGAAAAATGACCTAGAAATTTTCGATTTTTCTGTACTCGAGATAGAGCATTTAGTCACGTGAGAATGTTGGGGTCAGAAATATAGACAAACTTTGCTTACAATATGTGTTACAAAATTCTCGGGTTTGAAAATCTTTCATTACAGCTTTCTTGCTCTGATAAAACATTTGCATATTATTAAGTTCCACAGCAAGTAGCTCATCAAATTTGGGAATTAACTAATTTAAATTCTCAAAAATATTACTTCATTTCTAACTTTTCATACTAAAATTAAATAAAATATAAAATGTGGATATATACCAAGTTCAATGTGTATATTCTAAGTATTCTAGAAATTTTCTAAGTAAGTATATATTCTATATATGTTATGTGTGTGTGTACAGTTATTTTATTACTATTAAATTACACTCATACTTTGTATTTAATGGTTATTGAAATAGTTATTACAAAAATGTTAATTTTTCATAAAAAGTTTATTGTTATATAATTCATTATTTCTGTCCTGGAAAGTAAGTTAAATGTCCTGAATGTGCGGTGGCTATAACGTCTACCCTCCACCCAGGAAAAAGCCCCATGATTAGATAGTTTTTTTTTGTGACTAAATAATGTTTATAGAGGATGAGAACATTACATTTATCTAGTACTTTATCACAGAAAATTGCATTTTAGCTGTGTGAAGGAATAATTATCTACCCGCCTTTTGTCACACACGCGACTACCAGAAGTTAGTGAAATGGTACCCTGTACCATTTTAATTGATTGCCGGAGCATTTTGTGTGTCAACCGGGAAACCTTTAGAGAATGGCGGTGCATCGACGAGATTCTACACCTATTAAGATAACTTCTTTCTTCGCTTGCCCATGAGCTTACACTTCAATAGAATAATTTCAAGACGTTTATGACACACCCTTCTGATGCTTTTATTTATGCTTCTTTTGGTTTTTTTTTTTTTTTTTTTTTTGCTCTACAACAAGGCTGTCAAATTCAAAGGCTGATTTGGGTCAAATAAACCAGGTTTAACTTAAGGTGGGTCGCAAACAAAATCATTATTCATAGAAACATCGCTTTATTTTGAATAATGCGTTATAATAAACATATATAAAAGAACGAGAAAAATTTAATATTTACATCCTGTCACTTGACATCTCTTCTCTGCTACTACCTTTCCTATTTCGGGAGAAATTTTGTTATTTTATTATATATTATTATGGGCCAATAGACAAGACGGGACGCAAAAATGCTCTTTATTCGGTGCGAGTTTGACATCTCTGCTCTAAACGATTGTCACCAATACATCAAGATTACACCCCGACATTCTTTGGCTCGAGTCAATCTGATTCGTAGATTAGAAAGTGTACGGAATCTATCCCCAAGAGGGCCTCTACCAACTCTACGAGTCACAGGGACTAAGAGTCATCTACCAACTCTACCGAACAGCTTGCATTACGGACAGAGGGGAGCTAACGCATTATTCATTTTTTTCCCTCTTTAACAGTGTTTCTTGAGTAAAACATTCAGTTCCTATAATACTGCTAGGTATGATGTATATACATGTCGTTCACAACGTATATATGCATATCATATATAGAGAATATCGTTACCGTATAACTCCTTGATATATCGCTTTTTATGTTATGAATCTGTGTGTGATATGAATGATGTATGAACTGAATTAATCTTACAATAGACCCAATTAACATGCGTATGTTCACTGTATACTCATTACATTTAAATTAATGGGGAAATGGAAATTAATATAAAATTTGCTTTAAGAGTTTTAGTTTGAATAACAGGATTTACGTCAAGTATTTTATATTGAAATATCTTTTTATAAAATTATATATCTTTTCTAAAACCGCATTCATTTAGATTCTGTGATTGAAGCAATTTCAGTTACTGAAATTTAATTTTAAACGGAACATGTATTTAATGATGATACAGTCGATGACATTTTTCATAAAATTATTTTAGTAAAAATTTAAACCTTTACAAATTATATTTCAAACTTATTTTATATCCTTTATAAAGTTTTTTTTTAATTTTGTTCCAGTACAAATTTTTAAAAAAAATATTGCCTTGTACTTACATTTTGCAATGAATATAAACAAGAAACTTTAACAAACTCCGCTTTCTCCAGTGAACTCGCTTTAGTTTGTAATAGCTTTGGAAACATTAAAAATTTAATTTATGCCCTTAAATGAAATTATCCTAATACTTTGATACAGAAAAATAAAGCTTTAACATGAAACGTAACAGGTTGCCTTTGAAGTCGCTTAGCAATCTCAAACGATCCAAATTCATTGATAATGTATTCATTGTTTTCTCACGTTCTTGCTCTACGAAGGTATACAAGGTCTGTTGGTGACGAGTCCGCTAATTTTGAACCGGGAATGGTGGAAGAACTTGAGTTGGCCCCTACCCTCGTTATTTTTTCATCATACAAACGGGAAGACATTGGTAATCTACACATGTAAAGTAAATCAGCTTTTCTACATAACGAGTCTTTAGGGACATCTGGATTTGAGCCACGATTCACAGCTGAAACTACACATCCACAAATACGCGTTACAAGGTCCGTGGCCAAAGCCCTAATGTAGCTTCTGAGTGAGACTTTGATGTACAATCCGTCAACCACAAATTCGCATCTGCAGAGCACTCAGCTTACTGAAGTGATCAGGAAACTAAAGATCAATAATTTTTTGATATAAATCATCTACATCTTCATGCCCAGTGACAGCAAGAAATATCTGCTTTAGTAAAAACCGAAACATCCCTATCTTCTTTGTATCTTGTTGTTTAACCATATGTTTCTATTATTAGAATACATTTCAATACAACTTTGTGTACATTCTTTTGTTTTAGAACTAAATGTTCGACACAAACTCTTTCAAATTTTTGACTCTATTTTTCTCGCTGACTATATTCCCAACAAATAACTGCATTTGCACCCCTTTAAAGGTTCTTTGATTTTCTTAGGATTTATGTCAACCACTGAAGTTCCACGAGGGCTACTACCGACGGATCTCTTAATTTTGAGTGATGAGATTAACTCTTCAGCTGGAAATCCAAACTTCCATACAAAGCCAACGCGAGGATTTCGAGCTCCTCAACATGACAGATCTTTAATGGCACCTGAACTTGAAATCGCTATCTGACAACGCCGGCCACGAATTCGTGATTTTGACCACAATCACCTATTGCGGTTTCTATGTAATTCTGAGAGATATTTCTCATGTTGCTTTATGGTGAAATGTTGATAAACACTCACTCAGAAGTACTAGAATGTTTCATGATTGAAGTTTTCTTTTTCCTTTATCAGAAAAAGTCATTAGAAAACTTTCCATGGGGTTAATCAAATATAAGAAATAAAAATAGCCCCACTTGGGGATATTAGTCCTTTTTTTTGGCTTTATCAATGCATTGTGTTATACCAAGCAGAGATTATTTAGCTGCTATTAATGCTTTTCCAATTTTTCCGTCTTAGTATTGGACCTTCCTCCTGCTGGAACGTAATTTAGATAACTCCTCTTCTCATTGTTATCGATACTTAGACATCGGCGGGGCTCTAAGTTGTTACGACTCCCTCGAGATACGGAATATAAACTACAGATAATAATGCGAGGATTCTCTATTTCGTGGGTACAAAAGCATCGGTAATGACAATTTCTAGAAATCATTTGGGAATGACATGGAACTCCTACAATAGGAGTCAATTTAAAGAATGTAATGCTTGATCAATATATAGCAAGCAGCTTCATTAAATCCTTTGTAATTGCTTAGATCTATTGTTAAAATATTCTTAAAATTTAATATTTTAATGAAATATAAACCTGCGTACTGTTTTTAATTTTGTTTAGTTTTCTTAGAAAAATAATAAATTATTCAGTTTTTCAAAAACATTTGCAAGAATTTTTCAGATAACTTTCCTTTATTTGTGCGGTTTTGTACCGAGAAATATTTGGAAAAATTTTATTTTGGTAAACCCCTTGGGGGGATTTTTTAAAATAGTGGCGACAAAATGTGATTTTCAGATTTGAAATCATTGCAACGTTAATCAAGATAGTGTTAAGTATGTAAATTAATGGCAACATTGTTTCTAATATGGAGTGAAAGAAGGGAAATTCGAATCTAGCCCAGCACTACAATGGAAAGGACCAAAATAAATGAGAAAAAAACTCGCTGGCCGTTTATTAAGATCAAAATAACAGATTTTCTCTTTTCTGACAAGGGAAACATAACTTAGAGAGAGAACGAAATGCAATTTTCATTTTTCGTTTTAACACTTTGAAACATTGCAAGCATTATTACCTCCTCATTTCTAATGATAATTACAAAACCGGGGTCGAGCCTCTGTTGCAATATTGCCAAACATCTTCAGAGTTCCGGAGCAATATTTAGACTACATTTTTTTACTGTAATTTACTAAAGCAAAAAACCGTGGTCGTATGTACCGACCAGTGAATGAATGAGTATTTATTAATGCGTCGCACTATAAAACAACACGAGGACTATTAATGAAAGACCTAGTAATTTTAAACCGTGGTCAAGTGGCAAGGATGACACCTAAGCTAGCACCCTACTCTCCACAATTCCACACCATGCCAACGTGAAGGCCATTGGGCCTCGATACCAGCTCCTCTACACAGCGGGTCTTCAGAGGCACTAGACTCAACTCGTGACACGGAGGTCGCGAGTCCGTGACCATAACAACTCGGCTTGAACTATTCATCTGAGGCTGCTCTTCACACATACATAAATCCCTTTATATATTATTATACATCTGCATATCACTGACAGTTAAAACCTTTCAATAACCTCAAGGAAAATCCCCTAGTTAGTTTTAAGAGGGGAACCTTATGAGGTATAGCCCGTCACAAATGGACTGCATTTCAAGATTACTAGGCCCGTCGCCAATAACCCTCCAGTAGCATTAGAGTGCGATATTAATTAAAAATCTATCAAAACGAGCTACCTAAAGAATAAAGAGATATATCTTTATTTTCTACAACGTGACATATTAAAAAAATTGTTCAAAGCAGATTTAGTTATGCTCTGATACATTTAATAAATAATCAGCAAATATACATACGATTCCGTGTATCATCCCTTCATTTCTACACTAAGTCATAAAAAAAGTATAAAATTATTCTTGCGCATTTTATTTGATTTTAATCTTACCTTTCCCTGAAGAAATATGTTGAAAGCATAGATGAAATATTTCTCTCTCTTTTCAAATTCAACAGCATAATTCAAACTTTTACAGTATTCTTCACTTGAAGGGTTTTACAATATGTAATACACTGAAGTTTCAAGTACTCGCTATTTAAGAGCAATAAATTGCTGACGCTGAAAAATGCATAAAAGTTGGTCATAAATCTGATTTTTCGAGGAAACGATTATCTTAAGAACTCCTTAAATCTGGTGTCTTACAAGGTTGGAGATTAAGTTCTTAGACCACATTCGCTTTTGGTTTCTCGAAATGCAATAATTACGTCTTATTTCTCCTATTAATTTATCTGAAAGTATTTTAATGTGTTGTTTTCCGATTTAAATTTATCCTTAGAACATATTTATGTTCAATGAAGTGTTCATTATCACTTTGAATTATGTATTACTTAATTCTTCAGAACATAAGTGATTCAATGCCGTATTTATTATTTAGCACAAATAAAAGAAAAACAATTATGGGCCTTTTTATGATTATGATGTACTAATGTTTGAAATCACTTTGTCTTTTAAAATTCTAAATGACCACGTTGACCAAATAGACGACTTGGAAAGTTTTCTTTCAGAGAGCCTATGAAAATCTAACACAAGCGAGTAATCGAACTGACGAATTACATAAGAAAAATATTTTCCCCCAAACAGGAGTTGTGTGAAAATTGGTTTATTTCCCACAGAAATCTAGATATATAAAGGAGAAAAGTGACTCAATCCCTCACTTACTTCTCACCACATTTCAAGAACTACTAAGCCTTCGGACTCGAAATTTATTAGGCATGTTCCTTTCATAGAGTAGAGACCCTCTAGGAACGGATTTTGCAAAAATCGAACCTCAAGGCTTAAGTGGCCTTGGAGATAAATATGTTCCCATATTTAACTATTAGACTTAAAGACTTCAAATTTAGCAGCAATGTTAGTTTCATGGACTAGAGATCTACTAATCCATGAAAGAGTTGTGCGAAAATCAACCCACAAGCGTAATTGCGAGGGGTTAAGTGCCGTTATAGGAGAGTATTCCCGTTTTTAAACTATTTGACCTATCTTTTTGCAAATCGGTTGGAATGTCCCTCTGACGGCATAGAGTTTCTCTGACAAAGAGTTTTGCAAAAAATTGATTCTCAAGGGCGTTTGCGAGGGGGTCAAGAAGAGTTATAAAAAAAATTCTGCTTTTCAATTGTTAGACCCACATACTTGAAATTTGCTAAGCACGTTTCTTGTGTTGAATATAGATCCACTGAAACTGGGTTTTACAGAAATTGACTCCTGGGAGGGAGCGGGGTTACTGGGGCGTATTAATAAAAAAATTCGTTTTCGAAGTACTAGGATTATAATAACGAAATTTGGTCTGCATGTTTCTTTTGTCGAATTGAAATCTGCAAAGAACGGTTCTTTTGCAAATCATTGACTCTCAATCGGGTTAAAGGGAGTAATGATAATAAAAATTCCGTTTTTGCTCTATTAGATTTAGGCTTTAAATTTAGCACGCATGTTTATTTTACGCAGTAGAGATCCCCACTGAAAATTGTTTTTGCGGAAATCGACTTGGTTATTGGATTTCTGTCCTATTTATATTTTATATCAAGAAACGAGTGAGTGAGTGAATATTAACGTCGCACTGTTCAGCTCTACGAGGGCTTTTGGCGACAAACCACGTCATTTTGAACCATGGTCAAGTGACGTGGACGGAACCTAAGCTGGCACCTCTCCTAACTACCACACCCCACCCACGGGAGGACGTTTGAGCTGCCGACAGATTTAACGTGCATCTCTGCCCTACACGGTGGGTCTTTAGTGGTACTGACCTCTAACTCATGACATGCCTGCCATGATCCGATACCTTGACCACCGGGCTACCGCAGCCCTCATCAAGAAACGAGAGTTACAGGTATAAGAATATATTTCAATACAATCGGAATTTTATTAATGTGTTAGGACTTAGATATCAATAATATATATAAACAGTATATATTTATACAACATCATGAAATACCCAGTGAAATGGGTGGGTAACAGCTAGTCACTGATAAATGTACAGAAAGCTTAATAGATATTTCATATAGCTTCCGTTCAAACCCAAATATCAAACTAACCAAAAAGTAGAATTAAAAATAAGAAATTAATATTTGTAAGGAATAAAAAAGGCCGCCCAGCCAGTATGGTGGATATGACTCTCTTCTTGTATCCGATTGGGTTTGGGTTCAAATCCCAAGTAAGGCATGGTTATAATTTCTTCAGGAAAAGAAGTCGGACCCTCGCCTGTAATGGATTCCCGTCTCGAATGTAAAGCAGCACACCCTTTCTTATTGTTTTCTAATGCCACCTGTCAACGTAGTCAGATCGAGGCCCACGAAATTCATCGTGGCATGAGCAAGAGGTACGCCTGTCGTTGGCCTTGAGCACCATACAGGTGACTGTACGAATTTAGCTCGGGGAATTTTCCCCGAAGGGACGATAGATGGCGACACGACCTCTATCTCCTCCTCCGTAATTTCTGCATGTAAACTGAAGGGGAGGGAAATATTCTCCAGCCCCTGCGTTCGTGATTAAGCCCACAAGACTACGGACCCACTGATTTAACGAGCACGTACTCCGTGTGTACTCGGAGGGTGTTTGGTGGCATCGGGCATCGAACCCAGGCCTTCCAGTCTGGAGTCCGATGCTCTAACCACTAGGCTACCCATGGCCACCCTTTTCTATTATGTACTGGGATCATCATCTGTAATAAATGTCTATATTCTTCTGTTTGTATTGTATGTCTCTGTTCTTCCACTTGTATTCCATGTGTATCCCAGAATAAAAAACACACAACAAGGAATCAAAAAAAGGTTAGAGTAGCTGAACCCTCTTTGCTATGCACTTTTCGAACTCATGTTTTAAAGTTATTCCGCACTTCACTGCATGTTGTAGTTTGCATCACATTTTACTGTATACACAATTTCAGAAAATAACCATGGCAGATAAAAACTTATCCATTGTTAATGACTGCATATTAAAATAACTTTTGTTTTTCTGGAATCAGGAGATCACAAAAAATTAAAACAGGATGCTGTGTGCAACTTTGATTTCCTTCTCGCTGCCACCAGGGGCGCTTCGATCAGCTACACTAGGAGCATACTAGAAATAGTTCGGTGTCAGGTAAGAAGTCAATTCTCGATTGCTTCAACAGTATTTTATTCCTATACAATTTTGATGACCATTTATTTTAAAAGTAATTAAATTAACTATTGACTTAAATTTACTATTGTAGCTGTTTTACTACATTAATAAATTATTAGAAAACACTTAGCTACAAAAATTCTTCTGTCTCATGTGTAAAATTACATGAACATTTTATTGACCATTTTACACCTTGGGCTACAGATTAGAACTGATTATTTTAGATAGCTGAAATAATGCGTTTTTAGAAAATGAAGTAAGCTTGATAAAAAAAATCCTCTCCATAATTCAAAAAAGAATTTAAATCTGACAAATTTAGATTATTAAAAATATGTTTCTAAAGGTTGTTAAAATTATCGTTAAGACAGATGAGTTAACTTAAATTATTTTAAGTAAATATATATATAATTTTGATTCTACAATAAAGTTTAAAAAATATGCTTTATAAATGTAGATGCCCGATTTCTTTTTTTCTTCTTACATTTTTTTTAACAATTCAAGAATATTCAAAAAATAGCATATTCTTATTTTTCAGTAAAATTAATTTTTCTTTATACCTTATAACGTGAAATTTATTGAAAACTACACAGTTTCGAAAGTATTTTTTTATGATTCATCATTAACGAATGTAGTAAAACTTAGTAATACGATGAAAATGTTATGCATTTCACATTTTGATTCAACTGATGAAAATACTTTTTATGTCATTAATTTAGCCTGTAACTAATTAAGAATAAACCTAAGCCTTTTTTTCATGCAGTATATATATTTCTTGAAATTTCAGGGGAAAAACATATCAAAAAAGATACGCTTATTGTAGTAAATTGAAGGTACTTTTAACGTTACAGAAAAAGTGCGCAAGATGAGATAAGAAAATGCATTTATAATTTAAAAGCCGAGAAAAATATATTGAAACTTGTGCAAGTTTCAATAAACATGTTAATTATGTGTGTATGCATATATAATTTTATTGAACAGTAAAACTTAAAATGAATAGGAAACTAATAATGTAAGTAGTCCAAGCAAAAATATATCTCTTAAGGTACCTGACCACGTTCGAAACCGTGATTTTAAAAAGGCACATAAATGGATAACCTTTCATGATATTTAGTGTTACTTAGATTAGTATACATGAATAAAATTGTTTCAAGGACATTTTGACAAAAAAAACTAATTAAATACAATATTGCGGCTAAAAACTAACTTAGAATAACCTTTTTTCAAAATGTTCTCCTTTTGTGAAAAATGCTTCTATTATAATAATATTTTGCCTGTATATAGCTCAGACCACTGTACAGATGCTCAACTGTGAGTTTTGAAAAATTCACATTATTTTCAGAGTTACAAGCAATTGAAATAATTATTGGCGTTTTTTTCTTAAAATTTCTCCCCTCTGTTGTCGTAAAACATGGATAAAACCACTTCTAAGTTATATATTTCAAAAATTCTAGTTGATCCTCTGTACAGAGATCTGAGCTATATACAGGCAAAATATTATTATAATAGAAGCATTTTTCACAAAAGGAGAATATTTTGAATATTGGTCAAAATAATGTACTTAAATAATTTTTTATTGTAATACTATTTTCTTAAAACAATTTTATATAAATTTTCTAATCTAAAGGCCGTATCACACGCAGATTTATTTCAAGCAATTTTTCCTCCTACTAAGGATGAAGGGTTGCCGTAAACAAAACGACATGCTCTGACGTCAACCGCGCACTTTCACCACATTGAAATGTTACTCGCCGATTTTTCTCCTTCGGAACCAACAATACATTATTTTTTTTATACCGCTCGAGCTTACAGGATTCCTATTGGCTGGAATTCCAAGCAATTTTTTATTCCGGGCAATTTCTTGAGCTCACTAGCAAGAAATTGCTCTAAAGCAGTTGCTATGGCAACTGAGTAAAAATTGCTCGAATTGGATGAAAAATTGCTTGAAATGTATACGTGTGATACGGCCTTTAGTGACACTAAATATCATAAATATTATCCATTTATACGCTTTTGCAAAATCTTGGTTCCGAATGTAGTCGGATACCTTAAGCCAAAATTAAGAATAGAAAACTCAAAGATAGAAATAGAAATAAAGAAATAGTGTTTAACAACATATTTATTCGTCGTTGTAAAAGCAATTGTTTGCGACGGCGTGGGCTACATCTGCTAGAGAGTGAGGTAAGTTAGCGAGAAGGGAATTAATTCCCCAGTTACCATACTATACTATAGCATTGCGCAATGATACCATTGGTGCCTAAGGTTTGAAACGCTGTATATATAGGAACATGAATTTTTTCTGCACCATTAGCACCAAAGACTGCAATTTGTACTAGATCACGCGCTCATGATCACGTGCGTAATTTTGATTCAGAAATCGCGTCATAATCACATGATAATGATAACCACGTGTTTTTAACCAATCAGTTCAAAAATTCATGTGACATCATAATCACATGATAATGATAACCACGTGTTTTTAACCAATCAGTTCAAAAATTCATGTGACGTCATAGTCACGCGATAAAAGCAATCATGTGTTTCCAGCTAATCAGTTCATGCCCTTCGTTGTTGCCAACTTTTGATCTTTTCAAAAATTTTCTCTTAAAAAATGCTAATTTGTGAACAATACTACACATAGATAAACAAAATGACTTTTATTTAAAAATACATGCATAAAATAAGACTTTAGCTTTAATTTTAAAACCTTTTGAAAAAGATTGTTTTTTATAACATTTGAGCATTTTCACCGAATTATAACATTTGAAATTTTTTTTGAAGTTTCACAAATAAAACGAGTACAATGGACTAAATTCGTGTGACGTCATAGTCACATGATAATCGAGTCACGTGTTTTCAGCCAATCAGTTCATAAACTAATGCGACGTCATAATTATGTCATAAATATAATCAAGCGCGTTTCCAGCCAATTAATTCATATGCTTCACTGTTGCCAACTTTTGTTTTTTGCAGAAACTTTATTTTAGAAAGTACATATTTGTCAACGATATAATAATGCACATAGTTAAACAAAATGCTACTTAATTTAAAAGTATTCGTAGAATGTGTGTAAGTTTTTTTTTTAATTTTGAAAACTGTTTAAAGAATTTTAACACGTAAACTCTTTACCCAATCATCAAATATTAAATGATATCTATCCTTTACAATTTGGACAACTCGTATGTCAATTCTTAATCAATGGGAAACACGTGATTGCCTTTACACTGGTGAGCAAAAATTAAGGACGAGACGGTTTTTTCAATATAACTTTGTACAAAAACTTTCCAAATCAACACATTTAATACCGTAAGATCCCCAATACGTAATGACATGTGTAATGTAAACCACACTTACTAAAAGAGAAATCAGAGGGATAAAAAGAAGCATGATTGAAAAAGTAGCATGGAGCGCAATGCGACTGAAGGCCGAAACATCCCTGTGATGGGTGTCCAGCAAGAAACATCCGGTCTTTAGTAGGGGATATGATCTCCCCTGACTGCTAGGCAGGTTTCACAGCGTCTGCCCATGCTGAGAATGAGGGTGTCAATGAGTTGTTGAGGCATTGCTGCCCATTCGTCTTGCAGCGCCAATCGAAGCTCCCGAATCGTTACTGGTGGTAAGGTACGAGCTGCCAAGCGTCTGCCTAGAAAATCCCATACATGCCCGATGGGATTGAGATCCGGAGATCGTGCCGGCCAATCCATACGTTCAATATCCTCACTCTCTAAGAGCTGCTCGGCAGCTACTGTGCGATGACATGGTGCATTGTCGTCCATGAAAAGAAACTGCAGACCCATAGCGCCTCTAAAAAGACGCACATATGGAAGAAGAATCTCGTTACAATAACGGGTCCCGTTGACTGAACCTGCGTCGAAGATGTGAAGTCCTGTACGACTACCAAGCATGATGCCTCCCCAAACGAGAACACCGCTACCTCCATACCTGTCCCTTTCAATGATGTTCGAGGGATAATTGCGGTTTCCCCGCTCTCTCCAGATGAGTATGCGATGAGAATCGCTACTCAAACTGAATCTGCTCTCATCTGTAAAGAGTATTCGTCCCCATTCATTGTCTCTCCAATTCCGGTGTTCCCGGCACCACAGAGAACGCCTTCTCCGATGGGCAGGCGTTAAAGGTGCACACCGTACAGGGCGTCGTGCAAACAGACCACCACCGTGCAGTCATCTGGCCACGGTAAAACGCGATATCGGTCGTCCAGTCGCCTGTGTCGTGAGTCTAGTGATTTCTCCCGCTGTCTGCCGCCTATTTCTTCTGGCCTGTAAGACAATGTACCGGTCATCTGCGGGTGTGGTTCTTCGTGGACGACCACTACTGAACCCCCGGATAGCTGTTCCTGTAGTTTGAAATTGTCTCCAAAGTCGTGAAACGATGCTGTGAGCAATTCCGAACTCTGCAGCCACACTTGTCACACTGCGGCCTTCCTCCAACTTCCCAATGATTCGACCTCGGGTAAAAGCATCCAGATGTCGTCTAACAGACTGATTATTCGCCATTTCTCGCTGAGGCAGCAACTCGGTGTGATTTTACCTGCTATACGGCGTGCAATCTCTTTGCCAGAAATACTGATCTTACACCGACAACATGCTTTATACAACTCAGACACTCCCCCATTACGTCTACCTGCATATCTGCGCATGTGCTACCGTACATCACCTTACTTAATCTCCTGATTGGTCTTTCTGTCCGCTCTGCCTCTTCGTTCAGCTGATATGCTAATTTTTCGACTTCGTCCTTAATTTTTGCACACCAGTGTATCATGTGACCATCACGAATTCAGTCCATTATTTTGGTGTCTGTTTTGAATTCAATGGAGAACACGTGTTTGTTTTTATCATGTGATCGTCATGAATTGAGCCCATTAAAATTTTTAAAATGGAAGGCTTCTTTGAAATGTAGAACTAAAAATTCGAGTAAAAAAAAGAGTGGAGTATATAGCGTATTACGATTGCTCTTTAATTAAATATTGCTATCAGTGTTAAATTTTTAATGATTTACAAATTTAAATCTATCACACACACACACACGTTGACATAGATTGTAAAGCAGAGAGATAATGCTCCTAAGAATTTGCGACTCTGTCAAAAAGTGTCATTTCTCTTCCCCTTTATTATGTTTGCTTTAGATGCTTGACTGGGAGGTGGAGTTACTGTACAGCATGACAAAACAATCTGTGGACGTCTTGAGCCAGGATCCGCAACAGCTGGCCACCGAGATCATCAATTGGTTGAGACCTTTCCTGAGTAAGCTTCATTTTCCTTGTGATGGCACGCTTTATTGACACTCGAGAAGGGCTGTTTTTATTTCCCGCGATCATTCTTTCCGGTTCGGGAATACCAATCCAATACATCAAAATATATTTTGTTTCCATTCTCAATGAATTTTAGAATTCTACCTGGTAGTTTTGTAAATCAGTTAAAAAAAATTTTTGAAAACAATTTCACCAATTTTTTTTATTGTGATATTGAAATGCTTCTTTACAATTTTAGCTTCTATCGTTTTTCAGGTTACACGGTACCCTTTTTCAAAAATTGTTTTTTGGAGACAGTAACAGTAAAAATAATTGATGTTTTATATTTAGATTATATTATTAAGCTGATTCTGTAAGTAAAATGTCAGTTTGACCCCCCAGCCATTATTTTACAATTTTAAAAAATTAGGAAGTTTTGAAATTTTTTCAAATTCTTATAAAATACTGAATTTTTAAAATTTTTTAGTCATTTTAAGTTATTTATGTTTCTTAGGTTATTGCAAACAAAAGTTAGTATCGATTTAAAAATATTTCTTCCCTTGTTGATTTTTTATAATTATTTTTCTAGAAAAACCTGCAAAAAACACGAATATTTTTAAAATATCAACTTTAACATTTTTTAAAAAAAATAACTAGAGATCTCAGCCCTAATTCCATACTAAATTTTATAGAACATACGCTTAGGAGTATATGCAAAAAAAATTCAAGGCTCTATCTTGAACAGAAAAAAAAAAGCCTTTGGGATTAGAAAACACTTATACCTTCAAAGTTGAAAGTCTGAGAAAAACGCATTTAAAGTTTGTAAAGTCATAAAACAAAAACTTATAATGCCTGTAAAGCTCTAATTTTTTAATATGTTATTTTCCAATATATACTCTGCATTAAAACACTATTTTAATTAAATATGACTGAAAATAATATTTTTAATTCAAAATATATTTTTGCATAACATTGATAGCATTTGTTAAGACGTCAGTTTATTCAGCTTTATCTGAACCTAATCTTTTCACAGAAGTTTTTAAACGCAAATCCTTTATAGACAAAATAATAATACTAAGTTAAGCTAAAAATAGTCAGGTTTGTTCATAAAATTTAATTACTTTCAGTTTTAAATTGAAGGAGTTTAGGAGGTTTTCGATCGTGCCGTATGACTTTAAAACACTAAAATATAATATTACAATATGTTTAGTATAATGTAGTATGGTACATAAAGGAAATAGTTATATCTGCAACATTTGAATTCAGAATACTTGTATTCGGAAGTCTAATTGCAGTATCAGCTGACGATTGGTTTTTAGATACATCATTTTCAGTAGTATTCCATCTCTTCGAAATATTGTTTCTCACGGCAACCTGAGAACGAACCTGAGGCATTTTCTCCACAGGAAAAATTAATGATGAAGCTTTTAAGTTATATAAACTATTTTTAAAGCAAAAATTGGACATCAAATTATTCTTAATGAATTGATTATGAGAACTCAAAAAACTGAAAACACAATCAAGCAGAAATGATTTTAGTAATGAAAATTGGAATTAATAACCATTTCAAACTAAAAGCTCAAAAAATATTTTTATTTAATTCAATTTAAGAGAGGAAAACTGATTTAAAATGAAACTGAAACCAAAGCTTATAAAACTTCAAATATCTTAAAAACTAATTTGACAACAGATCTGAATTTTCGTGGCAAGCTTCTCAATGATATGGACCATTAGAAAATGTAAAAAACAAAATTTCGGTAGAAATGAAATTTTTAGGGTGATGTGTAACTTAATTAACTAAATAAATACTAAAACCACAAAAAAATCACCATTTACCAAAGTAAAAAAAGGTGTCGGACGTAGTCGGATGCCTTAAAATTAATTATAAATTTCCGTTGTAGATGAATTAAAAAAAATAATTTCTGATAAATCAGCAAACGTGCTTTTCCGGTTATATCTTCTATATCATCGTACTTTTTCTAGCTATTTAGTTGTTATTTTGTTATAGTTCGCATAGAGTTTGGTTATTGCTTCTCTCTAAAAAAAACAATTAAATAACACAAAATAAGGTTTGATTTTTGTGAAAAATTGTTCAGGATTTAAAGGGGTTTTTTTATGATAACGCTTACTTGAACGATAGACCCTTTAAACAGGCTAACATTGTCAAATCCATTACAAAATTCCTTCCAAGGAATTTAATTATCTACGAGAGATGAAATAAATTCTGTAGATTTCGTGTGTGCTTTTCACAGTAAAAAGATGATATATGTATTCTTTTAGCTCAAACAATATCTAATAAATAGATTTTAATTTTCATATATTCCAGAAATCTGCTGCTGTAATATAATTTGACCTTCGTATATTCACTGTCTTAACCTTCTGTCACTCATAAACTTGGATTTATTTGATTTTTTTAATTCAAGGTAATAACAAGAAATAAAATACACATATTTCTGGGATTTTTATTATTTATGAAGAAAATTACAAAAACAAAACAGGGTGTGTTACCTTGAAACAAAACTGCTAAATCTATAGTTTGATAACACAAGTTACCAAAGTTTAAAGTTTCTGAAATAATTCTTGGCATTTGTTCTGCGTAACACCCCAAATGTCTGCCCACATTTTTCACATACATTGTAAATGCATTTAACACCCTTCGGAAACTAGCGACAAAGTAATCTTGGCAGCTCATTGCCCTTGTAGCGCCATCTAGTTGTTTTCTTTGCCACCAATTCATTAGTTCAGAATGTAGAGCACAGGTTACAGTGCATGATTACGTTACAAAATCAATTCTGTAAATTTGGCAGGTAGTCGAACGAAATATTGTTTACACAATCTACCCTATGTTATATATGACTCATGTATTTGAAATTTTGGAGATGCAAAAACTTTTTCTATTCATCAGAAAAGGAATTACTTTAATTTTAAAAAATATATAAACATTTTTTGTAGCTATATAAAAGGTTAAAAATAAGGATCATAAGTATCGTGAACCATTAACTATTGAAATTATATTACAACTATTTCACGTATCGCGAATTTCAATGAGTTGAATGAAATTTGAATATTGAGTTCTTTATTTATCTCCCAAGAGTTTGTGCATAACATTCTTAAATATATAATTTTAATTTACAATGTTTACGTTCAAATCGATTGATATGTCCTTTTTTTATAATTTCAAATTTTAAATCTTATAAGAAAGTAATCCAGCTTGATTTTTCTGCGTTTTTGCTACTTTCAAGGATAAAACATAGCTTGCAATTGTGATATAAAACTATCATAATAAAAATGATTAAGCTAAATAATTTCTTTCAAAAATGCTAGCTTTCTTACTGTTCCATGCAGACATCTAGCTTGTTAAATTTTTCTTACACAATTCTGCTTATTACCACTATTACTTTCTTTTGCATTTACATATGTTGAGGGAAATATAATGTAAAGTAAAATGAAGGGAAAATAAGGTGAGTGTTTTCCATTCTCTCCCAGATGGCACCACGAAGATAATGGACCAGCTGGTAACGCACGCCCGCGAGTGGTGCAACAACAACATCATCCCTCTACTGGTTCCCCAGAACAACTGGTTGAACCTCGCCCTTCCTCCCCAGGTGACAATGATGACGTGCAGCCAGCCCATCACTCACATGATCAGTACTCCGGACAGCCAGCACGTCATGGGATGCTCCCAGGAAACCAACATAGAAATGTACCATTTGCCTTCCAGAAATTTGGTTAGGGTCTTGACTGGTGAGTTCCCACAAAGTATTTACAAATTGACCGAATAACACTTTTTCGGATACCTTATAATGCACAACAATACATTTTTCAGGCATAATATGCATTTATATAAAGGGTGTTTCTTAAACGATGGGACAAACTTTGAGGGGCTGGTAGAGCTCACTAAAACAAAAAAAATGTGTTTTAAATATATGGTCGGAAGAGTCACACATTGAGGCGCAAACAAAAAAAAAATAAAACATTATAGGAAACATAAAATTTTCATTAGTAGCATACTTAACGAGTGATTCCGTTGAGAAGATGTTAAAACAATTTTAGAAATTGTATCCAACAACTGTCATGCATGCTTGGCGACCTTTATGGCTTGATTGGCTGACGATATTGACGATATTTGAAGGAAGCAAAGCGGTGTTCCAGTGATTTGCTGCACAACCCAAATCAACATTTGCGCTTGAGATTTCGGTCACTATGAATGACTATACTTATAGCAAAAACAGACTTGCATCTAAAATATGGTGTTTCTAAAGGTAACAGCAAAGCAGCGCTACGGGTGTATGAAGGACGCTTTCCAAGTAGACGCATGCTGAACCACAAAATGTTTCTGCGATTACATAGACAGCAGTGTGAAAATGGTCGATTAATGGCCAGTACTGATGCAAAGGGTAGATCAAGGACTGTACAACAAACACACCTGAAATAAGTAATCTTAGCCCATGTGGACAAAACACCCGGCACAAGTGCAAGGGCAGTAGCATGTCACTTATATGTCAGTCAACCAACCGTTTGGAGTGTTTTACTTTTGGACTGTTGGTGAATGAAATTTCTTAAATTGTTTTAACTTTTTCTGAACGGAATCCTTCATTAAGTGTTCGTCTAATGAACGTTTTATGTTTCTGTTAATGTGTTATTTTTTCTGTTTGTCCCTCAACGAGGTACTTCCCCGCCCATATGTTCCTAAACAAAAAATGTTTCTTTTAGTGAGCGCTACCACCCATCAAAGTTTGCCCCATCATTTTAGAATCACACTGTATCCAATTATAAATATTTTTTCGGATAAGATGTATTATTTGACTATATATAATACTTCAGGCTTTTTTCTTTTGCATTACATTAATCCTCTGTTCTCTCAAGAGTCTCCTATTATTTACAAAACTAAGAAAAAATGCTCTTTAATAACGCTCGAGAATGGTATATTTTTATTAGAATGATAAATATATATGAGGCTCATTTAAATAAATATGTGCTTGCATGGATAATTTAATTATAGCTTAAATAAAATTATACTTCCCGTTTATATAATATTTCTTTTTCCTAACGTGAATATTTGCATATAAAACTAAACAACTCATACTTCTCGGAAACGATCATTCAAACTTCAGATTCTAATCACATTTCATTTCTTTTTATTGTCTTATACTTTAAAAAATATTCTACGCTTTACTATCCATTCGAAACCTAAACTAAAATATGATGATTTAGAAGTTATGGAAATAAGTAATCGCTTAAAATCGGAGGCAGTAGGCGTTGGTTTGCATCTCTGAGAGATTGTTGAAAGCTGTCTTAATGAATAAAAAAATGTTTCCCGAAAGAAAAAACATTTCTTCTAAACGCTACATGCATCAAGTATCCGATTGTATAAAGTATTTCAATCGCTAAATTGTAAAATTTACGAAAAATTCTGACGATGAGATAAAATTAATACGCTTTTACTAATGACTCATACGGACAAAATTATATTATCTCATGTTTTTAATCAACCATAAATGGGTGCCTTCTTTTGGTTCCTGTAACTTTTGTTGACTTACAAAAACATTTGTATAACGAAAGCTCGTACACATAAGCATCCAATAAAACCTTTTTTAAAACTAATTCATCAGCCTCTAATTTAATTTACAAAAAATAACAAATTTCGAAATTTCCTTATTTTTAACACGTATAAGAAAGATGTAATTGCAAAATTGGTTTACCCATCCCCCCCAAAAAAATATAACTATTTAAATTGCTTATTCTTTTTAACATATATTACGCATTGTGCAGGACACAAGAATCGGATAACGTGCTTACATCTCACATTATCGGGCCGATGGCTGATTAGTGGATCCAAAGATTCCGAGATCATCATTTGGGAAATGGAAACAGGCTCCATAGCTCATAAATTCAGGTAAAAGCTCAATTATAAGGTAATTGCAATTCTTAAAAAACATCTGTCGCATTTAAAAAAAATCTCTTAATTTGTATATTTCTGTTGTTACGTTTCGTGAAGTTTTTATAAAATACAGGGTATGCAGGCTAAAAGTATTCAAAAGTTATGGCTTATTATACACTGCTGGACAATTGCTAAGGACGGATCACAAATTGCTATGTAGCATAACATTAAGCGAGACATGAGGCCTAGTAGGATAAAATATAGTTGCCACACTGTTCAGACATTAGAATAAAGAATATTTATTGTTCTGGAAAGTACAAAAGTTGTGAAACATCTGAAAGAAAAAAAATGTTCATTTGATCTGCGTACGGAGAAATGGAACACTGCATCTAAAAGTCAGCAGGCACCTTAAAGAAAGGTATCAGTACGGGATATGTCCACCGTGGAGTGTGATGCAACATTCCACACGTCGTACCATACTTTGCAGAACATTATCCAGCAGCTGTTGATGCAATTTATCCCATTCCTCTGGGAGTGCACGGATAAGAGTGTTCTTGTTTGTCGGAGGATAGTTTCGACCAGAAACTTGCCTCCCCAAAGAATCCCACACATTTTCAATGGGGTTTAGATCTGGAGAACGCGCTGGCCATATGAGACGTTGAATACCCTCGCTGTCTAGACAATCCTGAACAGCGAGTGTTCGATGACATGTTGCGTTGTCGTCCATAAAAACAAATTTATCACCGACAGCACCACGGAAAAGACGAACATGAGGAAGTAGAACTTCATCAATGTATCGTTGGCCCGTCATAGTCCCATTCGCAACCACATGTAGGCGCGTGCGGCCATTGATGATGATGCCGGCCCACACCATGATATTGCATGTCAGATATTGGTCCTTTTCCTGGATATTTTCTGGACGATAAGCAGTACCACTCTCGCGCCAGATCATTTGGCGTCTACAATCCGATGACAGACTAAACCTACACTCATCTGAGAATAGTACGCATGCCCAGTCCTGTTCAGTCCAATTGTGATGCTCACGACACCATTGCAAACGGGCAGTACGGTGCTGTCTGGTCAATGGAACACACACAACAGGTCTGCGTGCGTATAGTCCTCCTCCCCTCAAACGTCTGGCAACAGTTTTTCGGGAGATCTGCTTTCCTGAGGCAGCAAGAAACTGATTTGCCACCTGCTGAGCTGTGGTGCGCCTGTTCCTTTTTGCTGATAGGACGATATATCTGTCTTCTGCAGGCGTCGTACTTCTAACACGACCTCCCCCGTGCCGTCTACTACACATTCCAATAGTTTTAAATGACTTCCACAGCCGTGAAACAACGCTGTGAGCGATGTCGAACACCCTGGAAACATCTGTTATTTTTCGCCCTTCTTTGATCTTTCCAATAATTCGGCCACGCATAAAATCATCTATGTGATGTCGGGAAGACATGCCAAAAAATTTTAAGTTCGTCTATTAAATCTTTCCTGTAAAACTTTGACTTGAAACAACAACTGTCCACACGCGTCAAAGCCTTTAAAGCTCTTATGAACGCTATCACGCGATGAACAAACGTGGGAAAAAAATTTGCATACTCATACTTCTTCTTACTAATATCCGGCACTTATTCTAATTGACCACATTTTGCTTCCTTTCATTTTGTGGTTGCTATGGATGATAGTGTTATCCGTCCTTAGCAATTGTCCAGCAGTGTATAACAGAAATACGCAATAGAATATTAGAAAAATTAAATAGAAAAAACAAACCACCAAGTTTTTATTAAGAGCAATAGATTTCGATGTGTGCATCTTTAGTAGCATGACCAGTGTCTAAACGGCAATCCAGTTCTCTCCAAATGTTTCTTATTAGGCTAATTGCTTGAAGGATACGCTCCTTTAAATTTTCCATGGCTGTAATTTTTTGTTTATACACAACACTGACTTGCATAATAGATTTCTCAGGACTCCTACAAAATTAGTAACGTACACGATCAATAGTGTGTCTTCTGTCTCGAAAACTTAAGAATACTTGCCAGTTTGGGAAACCATCGCTCCTTTAAAATACCCGACTACGTTCGGAATTGTGATTTTCAAAAGCGCATAAATGGATAATTTCCATAATACTTAGTGCCACTTAGATTAGAATAAATGCATAAAATTGTTTTAAGGATATTCTGACAAAAAAATTATTTAAATAGAATATTTGGCAAAAAATTAAGTTAGAATAATCTTTTTTCCAAATGTTCTCCTTTTGTGACAAATGCTTCTATTAGAATAATATTTTGCCTGTATATAGCTCAGATCTCTGTTCAGACGCTCAACAACAATTTATTTTAAATATATAACTTAGAAGTGGGTTTATTCATATTTTACGACAACAGAGGGGAGCAATTTTAAGAAAAAAAACGCGAATAATTATTTCAATGGGTGGTAACTCTGAAAATAATGTGAATTTTTCAAAAATTCTAGTTGAGCCTCTGTAGAGAGGTCCGAGCTATATACAGGCAAAATATTATTCTAATAGAACCATTTTTCACAAAAGGAGAACATTTGGACAAAAGATGATTCTAAGTTAATGTTTTGCCAAAATATTATACTTAAAAACATTTTCTTGTCAAAATGTCCTTAAAACAATTTTATGCATGTATTCTAATCTGAGTGAAACTAAATATCATGAAAATTATACATTTATGTCCTTTTTTAAAATCACGGTTCCGAACGTAGTCGGATACCTTAAAGTTATTTCCCATTGGTAGATGGATATTGATGTCGGAGGATCAACATTCCATTCTGCTCGAACGCGTCGCTGTATACGAATGACAGCTTTAAATTTCTTTAACCAAAGTACGTACAACCCGTTTTGCTATGGCGTTTACATCTTTACTAATGAAGCCCATGTAACAAGTTTATTGACATCCAAGCTTTGCGAAAATATCTATAATGGAGGCAATATATTTAACATCAGAAGGTTACTTGCATTATTTCTTCGGTAACATTCACCATTTCTAAGCTTAGAGCTGTTTGTTCATGTAGGAGCAAAACTACAACTAAATAAGGAAAGAGCAACGTGTTTGAACGAGCTTGGGTGCACATTAAATCAAAGGTGAACTATAAAACACGTTTCTTTTGTTATTGTTCTCCTTTTGAAATGTGTTTTAGAATACTCTTCCTAAATTAGATTAATTCTTATTTCACGATCGAGTCGTACAGCAAGGTAAAAAGCCATTAACTCTATACAAAATGAATTATTAACTACACACTCTTTGAAAAGTGTAAACTTTCATACAGAAGTAAAAGAGATGCATAATAGAAATGAAATATTTTTTTCGGTGTAAGAAAATCATTTACATCTATTTTTTTCATTTTTATCACATATTATTTATGAATTTACTAAAACTCTTCAAAAAACTTTTTAAAAATGTTTAGAGTGCTGTTAGGTCTGTTTAGTAAATCGATTTCAGAAGATTTAATTATATTTTTCAGCCATCATACATCGGGCGTCCAGTGCGTGACCAGCATCCATTCGGAAGCCCTCATCATCAGTGGCTCTGACTCTGGTGTGGTAGTGGTCAGCCGGCTATGCAGCGGTCAAGTCATTCACAAGTTGGAGAACCACAGGGGAGTTATCAGTAGCGTCGCCGTCAACTCAGGGGATGATATATTTGCTTCAGGTGAGGAAACTGTTTTGTAAATACTTTCAATAAATCTAACATTTCTTAGTTTAGAGAAAAAAATAACTGAGACAAATCTGGTTTGTTTGTTTTTTTTTCTTTTTATTCCATAGCATTAGAGACATTACCATCAAAAGTGCTTTAAAGTGTCATGTGCTAGCAATTTTGAACTGGCAAAAGTAATATTTATTTAATGGTAATTCTATTTTCTCCGTCTTGAAATTAGATTGATCCATCAATATGAATTCAATAAAATTCGTCCGAAAGATTAAAAAATATAATGAAGGGCTTTCTTCTGAAATTACTTTTTGTATCTGACTTTTGGTATGTTTCTGATTTTTTTTCGCTCATCTGATAATTTCTATATGAATCATTTAAAAAAAAGTAAAAACGCTTTCAGAAATTCCAAGGAAAATTATAGAGTAGAATAGAATTCTGCTAAAAATTAGAATGTAGTAGATCTTGATGTAACATATTTCTTGAAAATTGTTTTATTTTTCCTTCAATTTATTACTAAATTTTTAGAATAGTGTGGGGAGGAGCGATATCCTCAATCGAAACCTAATCTTTCTTAATCTAAAATATGTTCTGGAAAACTTTCAGCGACTGTTTTAGTGAGCCTTTAAATCAGGATATCTCACCCTTAAAACATTTTATCCAAGTAATTTCTTGATGAAGAAGCAGACATTTATTCAATGTCCTAACAACAATTTGCAATCCATCGAATACTGCAATTCACTCGCTCTTTAGTTTCTAACACTTCAGATATATTTAAATAAAAATGCCTATTTTCCTATATTAAACATATTTTTTTTACGAGGAAAGGTTCTAAAATGAAGCAACGTCATAAATAAATCCCAGAGATTGAACGAAGAGAAAAACACGTGAGAATCCGATATAAAATGTATACCATTTAAAAAATCAAGAAACATATCATTTATGAAATTTTAACAATTTTGATAAATTTCACAATAGCCTACAATATATCTCTGTATGATATTTTGGCTTGAGTTGATGCCTTTTTAACTTGTAAGAAGGCTTTTTGTTGGATGGAGTCATTTAATTTTTCGCAGTCATTGAAGGATGAGTAGGCTTGAACGTATAAATTCACAATTATTTAGTTGCGTAAGAGAAGTACTCATAAACATAGAACAAACAAATTTTGTCTCTCTAAACGAGACTTTAACACTCTGACTTAACATGGCTCTCACAAAAGCAGCCTTTTTTCGTTCCTGAACTCTCGTCTATTTATAGTCATGGCCAACCGAAAGCGATTGAAATCGCATATCTTCCAGTAAGGGCTTTTTTGATTGGTGCGTCTCCTCCTGGGAGGAAAGATTGTATCATCCTGATTTAAAAACGCTAAAGTTTTAGTTTTGGGGAGATAAGGTTATAAGATTAAGATTTTCTGTTATACGGGTAAAATGGAAGTTAATTATCATGCGAAGGCTTAGAGGGCTCAAGGCCATTTTGAATTAAATCCATCAACGAGAAAATCTATAGGGAATTATTATATATACACTGCTGTTTGTAAAATATGCAAAACCATGAATTAATCATCAGAATTAAATGAACTTAGCAGCAAATATCAATTATAGTATATTACATAAAATAGTAAAGTTTCAGAGCCATCACGCATGCACCTCTGTACTGATGCTGAAAGCGTATAAATAGAGGGCTATAGCGGGACAGTGAAAATAGTTAATGATTATTTGTTAGTGGCGAGCGCGTTTAGGGAGACCTATGTATGCCTCCACGACAAAAAAGGGAGAACTTCCAACAACTTAGGGAGTTTGAACGGGGGAGGGTTATAGGCCTTCGAGAAAGAGGATTTTCCTATCGCTCAATAGGAGCTCGTGCGCAGCGGAACAGTTCCACATAGAGTGATGCAAGTTTGGAAGCATTGGACCGACGAGCACCGAACAACTCGAAAAACTGACAGTGGACAATGGAAGGTGACGTCAGCACGCGACGATCGACACCTGCTCTGCATGGTGGTGAATGACCGTACAGCTTCCTCCAGGCAGTTGGCAGCACGTTGGTCTACTGCTACAGGTGAACTAATATCGGCTTCGTCAATTCGTTGACGTTTGCTGCACCGTGGATTACGTGCCTTTATACGAAATTCCCCTCTTGGTAAACCATCGATGGCTGCGTCTGCAATGGGCTCATGAGCACAGAGCCTGGTAAGCTGATTAGCACCAAGTTGTTTTTTCAGATGAATCACGCTTCACTTTGTGGGACCATGATGGCCGCATTCGTGTTAGACGCTATGCCGGTGAACACTGCCTTCCAGAGTGCGTTATCGAACGACATAGTGGCCTAAGAAGTTATGATTTTAGGTGTGATTTCGTATCATGGACGATCCAATTTGCTACGAATTGAGGGTAATCTCAATAGCAACAGGTGCGTCCATGAAGTGCTATAATCCGAAGTCTTTCCCTTCCTTTAAGGCATTCCTGGAGCTATCGTTCAGCAGGATAATGCACGACTACATGTTGCAAAGACTGTTCGAGACTTCTGTTCAGCCCAGCATATGCAACTTCTTCCTTGGCCTGCTTATTCACCGGATATGTCACCTATTGAGCACGTGTGGGATTTGGTTGGTCGGCGTCTCGCTCGTATTTCGCTTCCAGTAGCTTTAAAAGACGAAATTTTGCTGCCCATCTAAGCAACATGGAACTCTCTTCCACCAGCAGACATTTAAAATCTGTTTGACTCCATGCCCCGTCGTATAGCAGAGCGTGGTGGCTACAATAAGTACTGATTTCGGACACTTAATATTGTTTTGTTTGTTTTTTTTGCTTTGAAAATTCCATCAATTATTTGTACTAATACAAGTCGTTAGTGCATTAAATTTCATTTAATTCTGAGGATTCTTTCATTGTGTTGCATTTTTTTGCAAACAGCAGTTTATATATTTTTTTAACTACACCCATAACATAGTAAAAAAATCATAATTTTTAGACTACTATAAACCTTATACATATAAAACCTCGTTCATCTTCTTTTCACTTATTCGCTATTCAGTAAAAAACAGTTTCAAAATAAATATTCCTCCTTCTACGATATTTCTTTATCAAAAAGTTTGCCGTGTTTCTCACTATTATATTATACAATAGAATGCATGTTTTCCGGGGTTTTTTTCGCGACCCCTTCCCCTTCTCCAAATCCATTATTCTAAAGGAGATTTCCGATGGGAAAATACAAGCCGGAACGTGGATCGGATGAAATGAAAGCATAAATATGTTTTGGGGACTTCAATTTCTCTTGAAGTCGTTCCTCCTCCCCAGGAGAGGAATTATAGAGAGGAACAACCACTTCCATTCTTTTGTCTGCTCTAAACAACAATCCTCTCGATGTAACACGATTTGGGGAGACGTGACTTGATGCTCGCTTGATCACACTTTCCAGGTACTTTACGAGCTTTACTAAAAGCCAGAGCTTTTTTTAAGAAGATGCAATAGATTGGGATTTTCTAAAGTGTAAGTTGTGACTCTCCTGAGATGATCGCTGATCAATTTATTGGGAGAATTTTCTCATTTCTTCCAGTAAATACGCACGTCTTTGCCGTTGATGAGTTGAAAGAGTTAATTTTAAATGGATTTCACATATATACTAATGTAAAATACAGTTGATTAAAAAATAAATTATATACACATGCAATAAATTACTTGCCCATAACTTATATTTTTAAACTTATATTTTTAAATAATCTAACAAGAAAGGCTATTGGTAAATTGGTTAAAAAAAGATATAAATGTTTTAACTCAGTAATGCACTGCTTAGGAGAAATTAATGAACTCTTTATTTATAGGCCCTTTATTTATTAACAAAAGTTTGGAAAAATCAGTTATTAGCAAAAATGAAAAGATAGTGCGGCAACAGTATGGAATCGAGAAAAAAACTATTTTTTAAAAATAAAGATGTGTATATGCAATTAAATAATTACTCAAAAACGAAAATGAATATGCAAATGCTCTTTTGATGAAACTTAATTTATATTGCTTAGATTCATTCAACCGAAATTCATTTTCCACTCAACTTAAAATTAATGAGTAGTTCTTATAAACAAGCAATATAAAAAATTAAATCAATTCCTATTTCAATTCAATAGAAAGTACTTTATTAACGATTGAAAATTACAATTCCAGCAGTACTATCTCGGGAATAATGACCCCATAATATCTGGTCTCTATCTCACTGATTGTTTGTATGCTATTTAGTTGTGATGCTCATTTGCGGCGTTAAGTTGTTCTATCTCAAAGTGCCAATTTGGCTGGAAGGGGAAAAAATCAAGTTAGAGAGGGGAAAGCCATTGTTACGAACAGTGTGGTAAGATCACTAAACATGCTTACCTTTTTGCCATCAATGAACTGTTTCAGTAACATTGAAGAGGGAGTAGGAATTCAAAATGGTGTGCATTGAAACTTTACCACATCTACCCTTTTCTCCCAAACTTGCCCCGAGTACTTTTTTTCAAAATTTAAAGTAACTATTTTGAGGGTGGTATTAAACAACACAAATGAGGTCATTTAAGCAGTCGAACAATGGGTTCCGACACAGACGGCTGAGTTCTACAATAGTAGCTCTCGAAATGTCAAGAACTCATGAAAGGGATGTACATCTTTAGATGAAGACTATATATACAAATCTTAAAAATAAGAAATAAAAATTAACTTTCTATCTCGATTATCTTAGTAATATATAATTAAAACTTTAAGTTATCATCTCATAAAACTTATTCTGACAGAATTAGATTTATTCAATAATATTTGTTTTCAATCCAATTTCACAAGGTAAAAATTTAAGTCACAAAAAGATATCGATTCAATTACTAATATTTCCCGAAATTACATAACTTTGCATGCTTCCGAACAGAGTTCAAGTGTCCAAGACAAACAAGGTAAGTTAATTTAAGAAACGAAGCAAACAGTCCCAAATGTTTTGTCCGGAAGAAAAAAAGTACAGAAAAAAAGGTTCACCCATTAGAAGAGGTTTTTCTCATTAACGTGCCCTCGTTAATGAGAAGAAATCGAACAGACTCTGACAAAACTTCATTTTTCTCTTTCAATTACAGTGCAATTTTTCTTTTAGAGATACGATCGAATACTTTAACAGCCTCGAAATCAATTATTTCTTCAAAGAAAGATGTGAAAGACATAAGATAAATTTATTTTTATAAGAACTTGAAGTAAAAAGTTGGTTTTTCGCGGTAATAAATCTTTAACTTTTTTCTTTCAATAAAGAAAGATCGCCTGATGCACTTTGTAAATTTCTGAATTCTGTTGTTGTTGTTTTTTAATTTATTGGTCATATTATGCATTTTTTTATTAATATAGGGTTATTATTCTAACTTCTATTGGTTTTTGTTCGTTTACTTTTCCAATTACAAATCACATTGCCATGATATTTTAAAAATGCTTTTGTTTTTAAATCCTTCCATATGACTTAAAAATCTTACTGTTGTCGTAGTTGCCGATTGGAACATGGTCAGGAGCTCATGCTCGATGTTGTTGCGTCGGAAATTCGAGTCCTGGTGACACCACAATCAGCAGAATACAGCTGATGTTCATTAAATTTGTCCTCACAGTGAGTCGCGACGTTAATATTCACTAACTTGTCGCACTGTTCAGCTACTCGAGGACTTTTGGCGACGGACCACTTCATTTAGAGCCATGGTCAACTGAACTGGCACCCCCCTCTCCTAACTTTTACTACACACCAACGGGAGGACGTTTGAGCTCTCGACAGATTTAACGTGCATCCCTACCCTACACGGCGGGTCTTTAGTGGTACTGGGGTCGAACTCATGACATGCCAGCCACGATCCGATAGTTTGACCACTAGGCTACCGTGACCACTCAAAGTTCTCATATGGAGTTGGTTGTGCAGAACTGGAAAAACTGGAGTTGCTGCTCATGTGTCGTCCTCGTCACTTGATCGACGTTAAAAATCAAAAAGTTCATAACAAAAGTTTTGCTTTACAATGCGACATAAATTAAAGCTATATTTTATTGTTCAAAAGTATAAATGTGACAAAGTATTATATTTTTACTATAATATATATATACATATATATATATATATATATATATATATATATATATATATATATATACAGTCGAGCATCTATACAACGAATCTCTATCTTGCGAATTGTTCTATATAGCGAACTTTTTCCTGGAATCTTGAACATTTCACGATTTTCTTCGTAAAATAATCTCTTTATAGCGAAATGCATTTTCTATGTAACGAACTTTTTCTTTTGTGATTCAATTTTTTTCCCTCCCTATTTTAAAGTATTTCTGAAAATTTCAAGTTGTTCTCACTTTAACACATTTTCTGGTATAAATCTTCAACTGGTTTTATTAGATCACAACTCGCCGAGGGCAATAGAGTTCTGAACGTTTCATTCAAGAAGTGCAACCTTTAACTTCACTTCACTAGAAACATCTTCAATATCCCCTTTTATTCTCAGTGGAGTTTCCCCGTGTTCTAGTTATAAAATAATGTATGTTTAACATTACTTGTTTGCTTTAAATTAGAAAATGCGTTTAAATTTGGTAAGTTTTAGTATAAAATTATTTCTTTAGTATTGAAAATACAGTGTATTCTTTTTTCTTGTTTTCCTTACAGTTTTTTTTCTTTTTTGATAGGTATGATAAATAAAATAAACATATATTGATTAATATAAGTGTTAATAATTACTTTTTGAATATATAATACTTACGAATTTAAAATTTGTTTCATGTGTTTTATTAAGTATATTAAAAGATGAACCTCTATACAGCGAATTTTTCATATAACGAACTTTTTCCCGGGATTTAACGAGTTTGTTACATAGAAAAACAGACTGTATATAGTTTTCCGTTTTTCGCATAAATATCAAGAAAACCACTGAGGTATTACCTGGTAATTTTAAACCACGTACAAAGGATGGAGTTCTGGTTTAGATTTGATATTGATTTCCGTTGCAATCTGAAACAACACGAAGAATATAGGTGATTGACCACGTAGTTTTGTACCAACGTCAAGTAATGAAAACATCACCTTTACTCTCTAAACCACCATCCCAAATGGAGGGTTTGACATGCATCACCTCTTCTAAACGACGAGTCCTCAGTGGCCTCTTGTTTCGACAAATCTGGCAACGAGTTGGTGACCATGACCACTCGACTACCACGGCCATACGAGATTCTGGCTCCACACTCTGTGATCAAACGTGCATCCGCCTCCTCTCGCAAATGCCGTAGTTGCGAGCTGTGGTGCAAAAAAAGCAGAGAAAATGAACTGAAACAGCAACGCATCAATGATATAGAAAACCCTTTACTAAAAGGTTGTACTACAACAGGTGTTCCAAACTACGACCAGAATTCGTCTGCAGACCTGGAAGCAGCGCTAAATAGAATTCCTTACGTTCTCGAAGATTTCTGGCATGCCACGTATCCTCCCACATATGTAACTACAGATATTCGAGAGCTGAGATCTTCAATGGAAAAAGCGGGCGTCTCATACACGAAACTCTTCATGTGACCAAAACTAGATTCTCGTTACCTTCTGTTCAAATTTTCAAAAATCTTCTGATGTGGAACACATCTCTGTTCATGTAATGTTTCTGGTGCAACCGCCGAGGGGTGGGACCATTACAGTTCGCAGCTCCACACGCGATCAGCTTGTCCATGAGTTCTTTGAATACGAGTTCACCCTACTTCCTCAAAAAACTATTTGCAAAAGACAACAGCCAGCAGGAAACCTTCAGTTCAGTACCGTCTAATGCAAGACTTCCCGAAGGAATGTTCCAGAACCTAAGGAATTCCATGCAGCACCGCTGTTCGGCATGTCAGATGACTTCTGGTTGTAATTTCGAACACTTTTTTTTGGTACAACCTTTCAATAAAATGTTTTCTTTTCTATTAATGTGTTGCTGTTTCAGCTCTTTTTCTTTGCACCAAAGATCGCAAATACAGCATTTGCGCACTTGCATTCCTATATGATTTCGAATCCCTTCTGCATCCCTTTCACACCTTGCAAGTTTATCGGTCTGGTAGCGAATCACCTTGTATATTTAAGTCTATATATAGAGAGAGATAACATTGATACATACCATAAAATGCGGCGTATAACGCGCACTTTTAACACAAAAATAAGATGGAAATTTACGGGTGCGCATTATACGCCGGGAATAAAAATGATAGCTTCAAAAATACCAAAAAAAAAGATATGAGCATGAAAGGAATCAGACTTCGACATGGAATGGAGCATTGTTTATTTAAAAGAAATGACATGCTTAATGAACTAAAAGGATTGTAGTCCTAGAAGTATACTATTTTTTTCAAAATCTTGGGATAATACATCAAATAAACGACTTCAAAATATAATAACACTGTATACGCACATTTCAGGTTCTTTCATGAAAAAGAAGGTGCGCGTTATACGGCAAATATACCTAAAAAATTTTTAAAGCAGCTTGAAAGTATAGGTGCATGATATATGCCGGATTTTACCATATATATAATTAGTCATAGGGGTTCATCGTTATTTTCTTTTTTCTCTTACTCTTTATTTTATGCCTAAGAAACTTATTATGTTATTTATATTTTATATTCTTTTCATAAGAAATTTCTCCGGAATTTTCATTTGTTCACTCCATTATTAGGTGAAATTCTTCTAAAGCAAATATTTTGTTTATCATTATAGCTTCGAAGTTATCAAGAATTTTCTTAACCTGATACTTCCATCTTAATCATTCATATTTAGGAACATTTCTTTGAAATCCATACCTATCTGAAATCAAAGCATTCGAGTGAGACAATATGCCACTTTGATGTCGATATTCTTCTGTTCCAATAATTCCCAATCTCTCATCTTTTCGATATCCTATGCATTTCCCTCGTTGTTAAAATGAATAGAGGCCTCTTCTCATCTTTTACTGCCATTATAAAACTTTGAATGTTACTGATAAGTTTATTACTACTTACATCAAAGTATTAGATTCCCAGACGTGACACATTTTTACATTCAAATTTCCACGAGAATTGAGTAATCGATATCTGTTATGTATTCTTTTATTTAATAGAATACCTTCAAAATTCTTCGTAAGATAGACATCACTTATTGAGATTGTTATTAAAATTTTGCTTTCGATGGTTGTTCAGATGCATGCAATGTTTGTTATTTTCTTCAAAATGTTGTCTATATATTACATTTACTTGTAGGAATGTCAAGAGTAAATCACTGTACTTATTCCGTTTGCATGAATTTTTCTCTTTATTTTGTTTCTAACTGAATGATAAGTCACAAAGTTCTTTAGCCATTATGCATGATTTTCTCTTTTTGGATTTTTTTAGTTGCGTTATAAGAATATAAATTAGTTTTCCAAAAAAGAAAACCTCTTGAATTGTTATTCCCCTCATTTATCTGTGAAATATTTCTTCCCATATTGATATCCACTTTACCTCTAACATTCAAAAGACGAGGGCATTTCAAAAATATAAGCTGCACCATTGTAGTTACAACTTTCTTAACAAAACAAACAAAAAAGGCTTAATCTCATATCACACTTAGTCACCACTGACACAGTTATTTTTAACATACCTTCAAATCAATTTCAGTATGCATTTCTGATAAAAATTGATGCTCTACGATTTCAAGAACTTTTTCATTGCCTGATGATCTACTTCGTTGCTACCTAAGAACAGTTCCAATAATGCTGACTTCATCATAGCGAAACTGGAAGAGTCTGGTGGAACTAGATCTAGACTGCACGCTGGGTTATTCGGTTTTTCCCATTCCAGGTATTGAATATGTTCAGGTGTCATTTGCTGTATGGAGTCTGGAATCTTCCACTTCTATTTGAGAAAAACTGGAAAATTAAACGTCCTGGTCGCTTGCAGTAAATGTTGGACTTCAGTTTGACTAAAGTGGAAATTCTTATTTGAACTTGACTGATCTCGGACATGACAGTCTTCTGCTTACTTCTATTCTTTAGCACGTTTCGCATATTCACTCTTGCTCTCTTGCTCTCACTTCTCCCATCTTGGATGCAAGAAAAACTGGCTTATGTTGCAATGTTTATCAATTTGCAATGCAACTTTTGGCAGAAAAAAATCATTCATTTTCTGAAGGTTTCACGTAGTTTCAGCGTAATATGTAGCAACATTAATAAACATTGAGAGATAAGTATTTCTTCTAATTATCTTCAAAAGTACTAAAATTTGCAGCTTAAAGAATTTCGCGGAAAAGGATAGATAAAACAATATACGACGGACGTTCCGAAAGTATGTTTCGATATTGTTTTTCACGTGAAAATTTTATCCCCCCCCTTCAAAAAAATACCCATGGCATCATGAACAATGCACTTTGCACCATTTTTCTACATAATCCATACTAATACTGAGACATTTGTTGGAAGAAACCACTTTGATAAAACTCGGTACCCAGCAATGCAAGAAAACATCGCTCAGCCTGCAATTCTGCATTCATTTATGAATGTGGAGGGACACCCACTTAGACCTCCATACTCCCCACTTTACCTTCTTTCAGTTAGCAGGAAATACCAGTGACCAACCATTGTACGACACGTGTCCCCTTCTCCATTGACTGTCTGGATGATAGACTTCACTAGTTTCATATATCTAGTAAAGTATAACAACATACACTTGGAACATGTTGTCAGCACTTGTTTGCCTGGCATCCTGATCTCTACTCAAATAACTTCATGCACACCGGTCTGCTGTTGCTCTTTCTTTTTCGATGCTTTGCTCATGCCTCATTCTTCCTGATCATCCTTCCATGGTTGAACCAGCAAAGTATGAAGTTTTTTATGGTGATAGTTTTTAGAGATCTTCCCTTTGAAAGAAAGCGGCGAAACTTACCTTTGCAGAACTTCCCCGTAGTTATCTTCAGAAGTACTAAGATTTGTAACTTAAAGAATTTCAGAACACACAGGGAACATAATAATTCAAGATGTGTGATTTGTTGATTAAGATAACGCTTGATAACTTCTGATCGCAGAAATAGAAGAAAAGGCTAATTATAACATAGTAAGTAACTTTGCGCTATAAATCTCAAGAACTTTACAGTTATCAGTATTAGAGTAAATTGTTGTGTTTAAAAAACTGAATTTTCTGAAAAAAAATCTCATGCATTTATTTTTCTGCAGCTTCTACCGACCGTTGTGTGTGCATCTGGAGCTTAGAGGACTTCAGCTTGCTCAACACCATACACCTGAGCTCTCCCATCACCCACATGGATATCTCGTGGGACTCTACCTTCTTGCTGCTCGCCTGCACTGACCACTCGGTGCACGTGCGCTCTCTGACCACGGGATCGGACGTCCACTGCTTGTATGGTCACTCGGCTGCCGTTACCTCCCTCTGTTTCGCGCGAGACAACTGCCGCTGCGTCGTGGGGTGCAAGGATGGTAAGATCCACCTCTTCGATATACACTCGGCCAAGATGCTACAGACGCTCTCTGGGCATTCAGACCCTGTCACCAGCATGCAGGTTGGAATCAATTTTGCTTCATCAAAGCTACTATTGATTATTTATTTGGTTTTAAATAAATGCTAGTTCTATTTATTTTTATTTTTTCCCATAATTTAAGTTCGAGAATTTTCTCCCACCATCTAAAATTTGATTTTTAGTAGCTAATGGCAGTTTAGTATTTAGTAGCTTTTAGTAGATTAAGCCTTTCCTGAGCCATTTATTTCTCTTTTGAATTTTTGGCAGTTTTTTATGCCTTACTAACAATTAAACAATATCATTTAATGAAGTATATTTTACTTTGCCGAATTTTATGTTTACATTTAAATTTTAGGGGTGGGATGTATACTTTCCAAGGAACCATTCTTCATCATAAAGAAAAGAAAATTTAATGGTGATTATTATGAAAAGATGAGAAGCGTATGTCGTAAAGCCTGAGGGGACATTACATTCCGCGCACATGTAGCAGGTCCTCTTCTTGTCCCTTTCTGCTATATTTCCTACATCGTTTATAGTTCAAAGCCATCCTTGACAAATAATTTCTTACACTGGCTAAGCGCACATCATGAACTACACACTTCTTTGCTTGAAAGCTAGCAGGGTGTCCTTTCCTTTTTCTTGAGGAATATCTGTCTATTATATGACGAGCTAATGCTATGCGGAATGTTAGCTGGTCTAAACTTCTGTTTCTTTTTGTTCACTTGCCACAGTATTAAATTATTTACTATGACAAGGTCAATAAGAAAATAAAAGATTAGTACAGTGTTTCTCAAACTGTGGGGCGCCCCCTGGGGCGCGATTACCTTACAAGGGGGGGCGCGAGCATATCGAAAATAAAAGATTTAAAAAAAATAATTAATTTACTGGAATGAACTAAAACAAAATACTTTCAAACATAATAAAAAATACACTTTTACTCTGATATAATTTATAGGCACGCGATATTAAAAGTCATCAAAAATAAAAACGTCTTCAATACCTAATTAGCTATCTTTGATCCTATAACCAAATAAAAAAACTTTTATTTGATTTACTGTAATCCCGTGATGAGAGATTTAATGTTACGTTTTCTTTTTAATCCTAACATACTGTTCTTTTAGAGAAAAAAACAAATCCCTGACCCAGAATCGAAAAAAATTTAGGAACATAAAAAATTCATCACTGTGATTATTTTTGAAATACTGCATATTATAGCTGTAATCTGTTTTTGCGGATAACCTGTTTGACCTAAGTTATTGGTACAGTTAGTTATGACCCCTCTCTTATGTTTGTTTCTCATTTAGGGAAGTTGTAAGTAATGTATTTTCTCTGTTGCACTTTTTCCCATGTAAAGGAGTTTTATGATACATATAAACATATCTCAAACATATAAAGCATAACGAAAAACGTTTTACACAATTGTTTTTAGCAGCAACATGCATATTATCATAATGAATACACTTTTTACCCGGAAGTGGTCGCGAGGAACATACAGAACACGATATTGTTAATCCTGACAAAACTATTTATTTGTTACCGAAGAAAAATTTAAAAGTCCTTGAAAGTAGGTAAGTTTACTTTCTCTTATTTAAATTATTCGCTGGAATCGCGATTTGTATCGTGTACAATAAAATAATTATAAAGAAAAAGAGGATTGGGGTGACTGAATAACCCCGCTCGACCGCATCGAGTGCGCGCCTGCTCCCGTGTTAAAACATGTTGAAGTCTTTTCACTTTAAATATTAAAAATAAACAATTATTCTTCATAGGAATTTTATATTATTGTTCATTCTTTAACATCAATTATAAATGCTAATTCTGTGAGGCTTATAATTACAATTCACTTAAAACTAATGAAAATTTGAGCATTCATTTTACGTTTTTGTAAACATTGTCGCGCACTTGGCTTTACTCTCCTTACATTTCTGCTATTATATCAATGATGTTTTATTTTCTTATAAATGAACTCATGCAAAGAGTGGGCACTTCAGCCGGTATACTTTTAATGTATCAGTGCTGCACAGAGTATTTTATAACTAATTAGTTAATATTAAATTAAGAATAAGTTTAATAAGTATTAACGACTTCCATGGGCTTGTCTTGCAAAGCCAAGTTTTTATAAGGAATGCTTATGATTAGAAATTGACCCTCTAAGTTCTTTTTCTATATTTAGCTGATATCTATATTTTGTCTTCTAAGCAGCAACCGCATTTTGCAACATGTTCAATTTAAAATTAGAGAAAGGAAAAATAACATAATAATTATCCTATTATTTAATTTTTTTTTTTTTTTATAGTAACGTATACAAAATGTAATACTTATGTTATTAATTTGTATGGTTTATAATTAAGATCGCGTATTGTAGCTTTAGCGTCCAAGTGCATTATTATTGCATTTAGTACATTATTAATGTATAAGGGGGGCGCGATAAAAATTGTGATTGAAAAGGGGGGCGCCAGTATTGAAAGTTTGAGAAGCATTGGATTAGTATGAGAATTCGTCTTTCCATCGTTATAATAGCAAGGCCGGCATCTTATAATGGGTTTTGCGCTTCCCACAGATGTATTTTGTAAGGTCATGCCGATAGGAAGTTATCCTCCCAAAACCCACGAAAGGGTTAATATTGGTGTTACACATACATATACTCTTGAATATCTTGATAATACTCTTTTGGAAGTTTTAAGTATGAGGTCTTGTGAAACATCGGTTAAAATAATACAAATATGCTCTCTTCGTCTTACTGTAGTTCAATAATATGGAACATAGTTTCTCTATGATATTATGTAATTATTTACATTTTAAGATAGATATATTTTTTAACAGAAATGTACTTATTTAAAGAAATAATATTGTGGAAATTAAAATCATACTCAAAAAAAAAAACTTTTAGGAATTACGGTCTAGTTAATTTTTTTTATAAATCAAAACCTTAAGCATCGGTATTTTTTTCTTTTATCAGTTTTTACTTTTGTCACTTAGCTTAAAAATATAAAAAACACAAAAAAAATTGCAATTTTTAACTTTGAAGCTTGTTCTTTCAAAATGCAAAAAATTTCACAACATACCTCAAAAACTGGTTATTGGAAAAATCTGAAACTTTCAGAAGGTATATAATTAGTACTTTTACTGACAGTATAGTTAGTACTCCTATGTCGACATATTTTAATGTAGGGAATAAGATTTATGTTACCGGCAAAGTATGAAATGCCGGCATTCTATAGAATGCCGGACGTTTTTAGACAAAGTATGAAATATTAGATTTATTACATACTTTGTATGATGCCTAGGCATTCTATAGAATGACTAAAGCTATTTAGACAAAGTATGAAATAAGGTTATGATAAAAGTCTATGATATCAGTGACATACATTCCTAAAAATGCAAATGTTATTCTGACAAAATAATGAAAATAAGAGTATATATATAAAATAATGAGACTGTCATTAAAAGATTATTCAAAATACGTAAAGAAAAATTAAAGTTGTACCAAAAAAATGTATGTCTTTCTTATTAAGGAAAACAAAATTTTCAAATAAGAAATTGAAATTAATCTACATGTTGCAACATTAGAGGCTTAAATAAAATTTTGAATTACATTTCATTAGGGCACAAAGTAAATTATAATTTCGCATATACCTGTTTAAAAATTCTTTCAGAAGTTCAAAGTCGGTAGTAACCATCATTTTCCCACTCATTACAAATGCCAATATATTGGCATTTGGAAAAAAATCACAGGTTTCACAACAATTCTTTTTTTTAATAATTTTCTGTTTTTTCTGGCAAGATTCACAAAAGTGGATGTTATTCAATATCATTACGTGTAACACTTTTGTATTTTGTTGAAAGATTTTTCAGAATTATATCATGTCCTTAAAATCCGTGACGTGATACTGTATAGCATTGCTTCCCAACCTTTTTATCTTCCGGACACTGGTGTAGCTAGTTCTGAGTGGGCCTTGTATCATAATTCCTTCTGGAGCCCTTATTTAAATATGAGAATCCTGTCAGTTCAACTGTAGTTACACATGTTGGGGCTCCTGTAGCTTGGGGACCCCCTTTATCATTGATACGGCGGTAGCTACGCCCCTGTTTCCGGACCGGTCAACATTTGATAATTTTACCGTGGACCGCTGAGAGTGGGACGTTGATTATTTATATTATAAATTGTTTTGATTTAATAATTTAATTGTATTTAAACATGCCCTCAGAACAAAATTCAGTTGCACCAAAAAATGAATATAAAGTGACTTCCATGTAAGTCGCGCAAACAAGAGAAAAATATTCCCCTGTAAATGAAATGGAAATAATTTAATCTTCCTTGAGCGGCCCGATACAATTTGATCCAAGGGCCGAGGGTATGGGACCACTACTGTATGGTACAGGCGCCTGCTTTAACAAGTTAAAAGAGTTTACTTTTATTTTCCACAAGCATCGCATCAAAGCTATTCAGCTGCCAATAGTCCCTGGGTTCCTTCTTAGTAGTTATTTTGGCATGATGTTCATCAGTTATTAACTTCTAGTAAGTAATTTCAGTTAAGAATTTTTTTTGCAGCATTAACTCTAATTTCGGGCAGCTCATCGTTGAATAGTTTTTATGTCTACAGAGAAGGTGTCGGCAACCTTTCAGCTGTGGTGTATTAAACCTTTCTACCAACATGATTCAGCGTACCACACAGTATGGCATTTTTGAAACAATTCAAAAATTGACAAAATTGTTGAGTAGTATAAAGTACCACACTGAAATTGTACCACGTGCTACGTGTGGCACGTGGGCCCTAGGTTGCCGACACCTGCTATAGACCATCACCACACCACTGTTTGCTCTTTCATTTTCATGCAGCACAGGAAAAAAACCAATTTTTTGTTGAAATAGTTTAAACAAAATTGAGTATTTTTTTTTTGACACTCCCAAGCAAACTGCAATGGGAAACTGACAAATTCTGAGTCTGAGGCTTGCGTTAAAAGTATCATGCATTGCCACGCAATAATCGAAATGAATCGGAGACGTATTTCATACTTTACCGGTTTCTCATTAGGCATTCTATAGAATGTCTAAGCAATGTGTGAAATAAGAATCCTTTCATACATTGCCGGGTAGTTTTAGGTATTCTATACAATGCCTAGGCATTGTATAGAATGCCGGATTTCATACTTTGCTAGTAACATATACAGCAAACATTTTTAGATGTGGTCTTTTTAAACTAGTCTCCCCCCCAAAAAAATTGAGCATAATCTTAAAAGTTCATAACTATTTTAACAAAACGGCAAAATAGTTCATAAACTGTTATCAATATTCTTATAACTTATACTACGAAGAACATCCGTAGGAAATTGGAGACAAATGCTGTTTAGAATAGTTACCATTTATTGCGTAGAAAAGCTGACATCCGTAATAAACGTTTCTTTTTAGAAGCTAATTCATACACTACTCTAAAGTTAATTAGCCTATTAATGTATCTTAATGAAATCATTTTTGAGCTGGTAACAGTAATACAGTGTGGTTTATGGAAATAAGGAGAAAAAGATACATTAACCTTATTTATAAGATTTCTAAGTCTTAAGTTTAGCTATGTAATTCATAGCAATAATACTATTTGTATAGAAATTCTGTAACAAAAGAAATGAATCGGCTGATGCAGGAATTTTAATATCACGATTCAAATCATACCACTGAACCCATATGGACAAACAAATGCTATATATCAGTGCCATTATGTATCAATATAGCTTAACGCGGAATATGACCGATGGTCATTATGTATCACTTGTTTCCTGTTTCTATGTTATCTTCGCAACATTGAATAGTGAAAGACATTTTCACCTCATTTAACTGAAATATTGACGATAGTTTTCATGGCTCTTATCTCGAATTTCTAAATAGTTTTATGGAAGCGATGGTGTCATTCCGTCCCATTTAACGCAGATGGTGATAGCTATTTGCGTCTGACAAATTTCTTTGTGAGCTGTTTATGGGAAATAGCATCAGAAGATGAATGTAGAATCTTTATAATTTATATATAAATAGGACGTATGATATTTATGAAATCTATTTAAGAATATATTGAAGAAACACTTAATTATAAGCTAGTTTATGTTTTAATTTGAGTTAATTTATACAGTAGAAATATCTTAACACGAAAATGAAGAGACTGAATTTTTTTTTTTTTCGTGTTAAAAAAATTTCATGTTAAAGAAAGTTGCAAAAAACCATACATAAACAAAATTAAGTTTATTAGAGTATATTCCATTTACACAGGTGTGTATATATGCATATATTAATAAAAATCGATGAAACATTAACAAGAAATTTTATACAAAATTTTCAATGTTTTTGGAAAAACAAAGGATTTATTGTGTTTCTGGAAAATAATTTTATACTTTTCTTCGCATTATTTTTTAGTAACGAATTGTCAATGAACTGTTCGATATAGTTCACCATCGGAATTTGCGTCTAAATAACTGTGCATAATTTTCCTAACGTGCCTCATTTTGAATGATGTGGCAGCAGGAGCTGCTTTATTCACCTCATTTTCGTCGTTTGAATCAGCATCAATGATATTTTTTAAGCTTTGAACAACCTCCAAAATGTCTTTGTCTGCCCTAATTGTGGCTGTACTTCCATCATCATAACCTACTGCAATGAATTCTTCCAGTCCATTCCGACTAGTGTTTTTCGTACTGTGTTCATTCGCAAAAGAGATTTTCATGTTAAACAATTTTCATGTCGTGTAAATAGAAATAAAATGCATAAAAATACATAGTAGTTTATCGGGATCGCTGTATTATTTCGTGTTAACCGATATTTCGTCTTCACCGTTTTCGCGTTAGACGTATGTCACTGTAATTTTGTGTTTACTACATTTCTATTAAGTATAGGAAAGATATATTTCAAGCAAATCGTTTCAATTGCAATTTATTGCAACTATAATACAAGAACTCTTTCATCTATACCATGTAATTCATTTTAAAATGTATGTATCGAATACCAGGCATGCACGTACTTTACATACTTTTCTTTCAAAGGAAGAAATTTTCCAAAAAGTAATATCTGAAGTAATTCCTTGTGTAAATGTAAATTATCATTAAAGTATTGTACATCTATTGGAAATTATTTTCTCTCATAAGTGTATCTGTGGATTGAAATTATTTTCTCTCATAAGTGTATCTGTGGATTGTGGACCAAATTATAAAACTGTATATTTCGAATTTAGATATGATTTTAATCTGTAAAGTTTTAGAGAACCTGAAGAAAAACGATTTCAAACACAAATGTCTACATTTTAAACGATTTATTCGAATATTACATAAATCTATACTAAGTCAATAACACACTGAAACTCACAGTTATTACATTTAAATCAATAGCTTTGAATAGAAAAGCGTTCTTCAAAAGCAGTCGTTGAATTTCAACATATATATCTCCATTCCGAGATAAAAATAGCCAAAACGTATATGTCGCATGTATAGTGTTCAAAGCTGCGACTAACGACAGGCGTAAAAATCTAGCCCCTTGCCACGAGGAATTTCATGGGTTTTGATCTGGCATTGCCGACAAAAATAAAAACAAATTGAATGTGATGCCAATGTAGTCAGAAAGAAACTGTTGCCACACATATTAGAATATCTAGCCAATACAGTCAGAAAAAACTGATGCCACATATTTGAATATATAGCCAAATGCAAGCAGGAAACCCTGTTGTCAGCTATTTGCAGACAGAAAAACCTGTTGCCAGATATTTGAATATATAAACAAATACAGGCAGAAAAAAACCGTTGCAAGATGTCTGAATATGTAACCAGTGCAAGCAAAAAGAACTGAGACCAGATACTGTAATATATAGCCAAATGTATAGGTAGGCAAAACTGTTGCCAGATATTTGAGCCCCACTGTATTCAAGTAAACAGCTAGAATAAATGCAAATAAAATAAGTTCACAGATAAAATAAGTGCAAACTATACCACTCTAGAATTAAACATATTTACTTGCATCAATAACAAAAAATACTGAAACACATTGATTTAAATTTTAAATTCAGTTCATAATCAAGCAGTATATGTGTAAAATAGACGAGAATTTATAAATTTTCCAACAAGTGTAAAATTTTATTCATTGCACATAAGTAGATCAAAACTTTTTTATTAAAATGAAACAAAAAGAAATTTTTTTTAATCGCCATTATCATAAATCCTAAAAGCCGAAACATTATTTGAAAAAAAAACACTAAAATATTCCATAAATTTATATTAAAATAAATTTTTAGAATTACGCACCATTAATTATTTAAAATCAATCTTGAAATACATTTCCTTTCAATTTTATTTATTGTATACAATTTATGAGATTTCACTTAATAGAGTGGCCGCTGTAGCTCAGGGGATATGGTTACGAAATTGTGGCCGGAGTGTCACAGGTTCGAGTCCTGGTGCCACTGAAGACTCGCGGTATAGAAAGAGCCAATGCATGTAAAATCTGTCGAGGTTCATAGTCCTTTTGGTGTGGAAGTTACGAGGGGGTGGTTTCCAGTTCAAATGTCGTCCTCTTCATTTCACCAAGGTTCAAAATTGCGAAGTCCCTCGACAATAGCTTCCGTGATGCTTTATAATGCGACGAATTAATATAACTTTCACTCAATACAAAAAAATTATCGATCTAAAATGACAAAAAAAATCTAATTTAACTCTTGTTTGAAATAAAATTTGGCTTTTTCGTGAAAAATTTTGCTAAAACTTTATGAGAGTAAAATGGGAACATTGAAGTAGTAAAAATGAGAAGATAAGCAATAAAGCTGAATAATTATAATCCTAAAAATTGCTTCGCTGATCCTCTCGTTTTTCAGCATGACTGCGGTAGCCAAGTGGTCAAGGTATCAGGTCGTGGCTGGCATTGCCACGAGTTCGAGCCCAGTATTACTTAAGACCCATCATGCAAGGGAGCTGTGCACGTTAAATCTGTCGAGAGCTGAAACGCCTCTCGTTGGTGTGGTGTGGTAATTAGGATGGGGGCAGCTCAGGTGTCGTCCACATCACTTGACCATGGTTCAATATGATGTGGTCCGTCGCCAAAAGCCATCATGTAGCTGAACAGTGCAACGTTAATATTCACTCACTCACTTGCTTTTCAGCAGTTTCAGAATTATGATCACCATCAAAACCTTTTAAAAATGATATAATGAAAGGATCTTTCATAATGAAACATTTTCTTATAGTACAATTAAAGTTGTGTCTTCGTTTAATGTTAAAGAATAGGACCGGAATTCGGAACACTTTTTCAGAAATAAAAGAAGGGAAACATTAATATATGGTATTCTGGCTTCACTATCCTTTACAGAGCAGCATTTTTATCATATTCTCCGTTTTTAACCAAGTGTATTCATTTTTTCTGGTATTAAATGTGTTTCGCGTTTTTTCTCGTATACCGTAATGTTAAATGGGCTATGCCTTCGCGTAATATAACAAAAAAGAAAATATTCATGGAATATTTTGGCATTTTTAAAAACATTATATTGTTAACAGAGGTATGAGTTATAATATTGCACATTTCCATGGAAATTGAGGCATTTTTTCTGTCTGAAAATGTGCTTCGAGTTTAGCTCTTAAGCTCTCGTACTTTTACTGAAGATAGCCTAAATTTAAATTTTCAAAATGAATGGAAAAATATTGTTTATGAGCTTCGATTTAAGTGTGTGCATTACGAAATTAAGATTTTCGTTTGTATTTTTCCAGGCCCAGGATAACGATCGTTTCCTGATCTCGTGCGGCGGCAACAAGGTGGTGGTGTGGAATTTCTTCTGCAAGAAGGACACGTTTGTGCCCAAGTCGCGAAGTCGAAAGGAAGACAAACACCTGGAGCCTGTGACCTGCGTTGCGGTCTCCAGGGACGGATCTCTTGCCGTCTCAGGTGGGTTCAACGAAAGTGAAAACTTTTTGACTCACTCACTAAATTCTGTGTGGAAATTTAGCATTTGTTTTCTTTGCCAGAAGTTTCAGTGATTACTTTAAAGTTTTTCTTGAGTTTAAGCCTTGAAAAAGATTTTTTTTCTGTTCTAAGGAGGATTTTCTTTATAGTTTTTCATTTGAAGTGGATAATGGGGTTGATCCTGATCTAAAAAGGTATATGAGTCTTGAAAAGAAGTTTAAAAAATATTGTTTCTAAGAAATATGATAAATTCTTACCAGTAAAATTCAGGTGAATAGAAGAAACTTTTGAGTACGAATATTGCTGTATTTCCAACTTTTCCGTTACTACTTGTGAAAAATCTCATGTGTTCCATGTATTTTTCAAGTTCAGAATCATTTAAATTTTTTCAGTTTGAAATTCTAGCAATGAGAAACGACGCTGTAAACTTTTATAATTCTCCTTCATGTTATAGGAATTTTGGTGAAAACTGCTAAAAAGTGATGTTAGATTTTTAAAAGACCGTAAGAGTCTGCCAAATTAGGTTCATTGACAATAAATAACAATCGATGCATTTTATTATTCAATCTAAAATTTTCTTTTATTTATAAGGGGATTTGTTTAAACTGACAATATACTGAGCCATCTATAGCTCGGTCTAACAAGAACAAACTTGGTATGGAGACGAATGATAAATTGGGTAGTTAGATTCCGTGGGAAAAAAATATTTAGTTTCAAAAATCATCAATAAGGGGTTTTATGACGATTTACAATGTAACAAGTAATATAAAAAAATTAAGTCAATTCCTTTTTTGAATGGATGAATAGAAAGTTTTTTATATTAACGATAAATATCTAAATAAATATATAGAGAGAGATACCTAATAGTAGGAATAGAAAAAGAGTTACAGAAGAGACAAAAAAATAATAACACATGCAAGTTAACGGTGAAATGTTAAGTTTTATTTAATACATTCACTTCCCCGAGAATTCGATCATATTCAATTCAACCACCATTCTTACAAACTACAACATACATTTTCAGTACAACATTTGCTACAAGCATACGCAACAAGTAACAAGGTCTCCACATTGTCCAATAAGTCAATTCAAGTCACTCCACATTGTCTGTAATATGTCTACTAGCAATGGTTCCAAGATCCATCGACATTTACAATTACAATATATGTTATCACTTCTGACACAGGTTTAAATCTTCTATCTGGATGAATTTTCTCAGTGACTATTTCTTCGAACTTCTTAATCGTCCCTTTCAAAGCATTAAGAGATAGAGCTCCCTTAAATAGCTTATGTGGGGTTCTAAGCTCACGAGGAGCCGTGAATCATTAAAATAAAACAGCTTTATCATTAATGCGCTACCTGATATAATTTGAGTCGTACATTCACTTGAGTTGGCTCCCTTCAGTTGAGAATACTATTCTTCGGTGTTGTCTACATATTTTTATAGCCCAAATTATTGGCGCGGTTGTCGCATATGAAAACATAAATTTGGACTTTGCTTCCTAGCTCGTATTTTAAGTGGATTCTCGATTAAGTAAATTGCAGCAGCGTCATAAGTGCCTCTGTAAGCGGTTTTGGGAACTTTTTTTTCATGGAATCTTCTCATACCATTATTAGTCTGAATACCAAGCTTGCTGTCTTTGCGGTAGTTAGATAAAGCTGCAAGTGACTAAAATAATGTCCTTTTTAAAACAGTCACCCTGTATGCCGTCCACACATTCGTACCTCAGAACTGCTTAAACTTTTATGCATTCACTATACCCTTGTTTCCATTGAATGTGTGTTAACATTTGCAGTGAATTCAAGTAGAACTTCTGAACTTTAACCGAACTCTTAGAAAATATGGATATCTTGAATCAACTCCATATTTCCATTATATCTGTAATGCTTGCTATTTTGCATAAAATCATATTATGATAGTATTACAATACTATTTCTCTCCCTTTAGATATTTTATACTTTAGATATAGATACTTTTCAAAACCAATTTTTACTTAATGTCACTAACATATAATGCTTCCATTTACTTTTCAAAAAAACGTAATCGCAAGGAAAAGCTAAGCATAACCCATTCCCATGATGCTCATGGGCCCACTTTTATTAAAATAATTATCCTTTTCCACTACAGTTCCTGCCTCTTCGAATCCCACCTAATAGAAACCACAGCGATATTTGATATGCCCCTCATCCGGCAATGCTAACGAGAAAACTATCGGCCGGATAGTCCGAGGGAGCGTGACGAATCCGGCCTCGGATGAAGTGGTCCGGAAGCATCACCGAAAATATCTCCGTTCGAATCGATGGGGCAGCGTCAACACTCCAAATGAATCGGCCCTTTCTATTCACTTCCTCATCACCCATTCGAACGAATTCTATTCACCCTCAGGCCCCGATTAATGTCTTCTGCTCCGTCGCAGTTATTGATCCGAACACCCTTCCGAGTGAATGCAGTCTGTTTATGGCAGTCAAAAATCTCTGCGAATAGTTATTTTAAGACCAGACGTGATTTGTTGCAAATGATTCCGTCGACGCCAGAGTAATTCGATTTTGGAATTTTCATTTGTGAGTAGGTAGCTAGAGATAATTTAAATCTGGTGGGGCGAAGAATGAAGACTAGCCGCTGGTGTTCAAAGCGCCAGACTGACTCACGTCTTTATGTTTCACACTAAGTTGTAAATTCATTCATGATACCAAAAAACACGTTAAGTATATAATAATGATTTCATACTTTATATATTTCAGTAAATGATGTACCATTTTATGTCGCGACAAAATAGTGAATGTAAACAGGGCGCCCGGCTTTAAATAACCAAAAGTTATGGCTGATTTTTATGAAACAACCTATCACAATGTAATAAACTGTTCATCCCTGGGTTGGAAACCCTCAGAGAATTTTTAGGTTTAGCCAGATCGACCGCACATACACGCATTATTCAGCAATCGCAGACGATAAATTTGTTACACTAACTACATTAGTAAAGATGTGGATGCCACAGCAAAAGGTGCAGTGCTTACCTCGCTTAACGGAATTTCAATCAGTCACGCATGCACAATGACGTGTTCAGACAGAATAGAATATCGATCCTTCGGTATCAAAGACTATCAACCGATGGAAAAGAACTTTAAAGGAGACGGGAACTTTGGTATCGCAAACTGGCAAGTATCCTTAAGTTTTCGTGACAGAAGACACTGTTGATAGTGAGCGTGGTTCATTTTGTGGGAGTTCTGATAAGTCTGTTTGGCAAGCCAGTAACGACATTCCATTGTGTTCGAACACGTCGCTGTACACGCTGACTTATATAATTTCCATTACCCAAAAGTAACCTCTGCACCTCTTTTACTGTGGCGTCCGCGTCTTGACTAATGCAGTCAGTGTAACAAGTTTATCATCTGCAATTGCCGATTAATGCACGCACGTGCGGCCGACTACACTCAAAAAATCTCGGAGGGTTTTCCAATCCACGGATGAACAGTTTAATAATAAGCCATAATAAGTTCCGTAATAATAAGCCATACCTTTTGGATAATTTAAGACAGACACCCTATATATATATATATATACCAGCCGTTACCCACCCGCTTTACTGGGTATTTCACGATGTTGTATAAATGTATTCTGTTTACATATGGTATATGAATTATTGATATCTAGCATTAAGAATTGGATTGCATTGAAAAATATATTTATAGCTGTAACTCTCGCCTCTTGATATAAAAAGGACATAAATTAAAATATCTAATTTCTATTTATAATTAAAATAGAAGTAGAAAGATTTTTTGCGCTCACTTAACCTAATAATCAAGTGGATTTCCACCAAAGCAACTTTCAGTGGATCTCTACTCCATAAAATAAATATGCGTGCTAAATTTCAAGTCTAAATGTAACAGAGCAAAAACGGAATTTTTATCATCAATACCTCGTTGAGAATATTCTTAGCGGATTCCGATTCAACAAAAGAAGCATGCAAACCAATTTTTATTATTATAGTCTTAGCAGTTCGAAAACGGGAATTTTGTCTACAAATAACTCTACCCGCGTCCCCCAGGAGTTGATTTCCGTAAAATCCATTCTTAGTGGAACTCTATTCAATTATATATAAAGAAACGTGTTCAACAAATTTCAAGTAAATGGCTTAAATTCAAAAACATGAATTTTTCTATAACACGCCTTAATCCCTTGCAACCCCACTCCTCCGGGGATCCGTTTTAAAAAAACTCTTTGTAAAAGGAACACTATTCCATGAACGGAACATGCCTTCTAATTTTCAAGCCGGTGAGTCTATTAGTTGAAAAGCGGCAATATTTATCTATTACGCCCCTTAATCCCTCTCAATAACCCCTGGGGATCAATTTCCCCCAAAACTATTTGGTAGCGGATCTCTACACCCTGAAAGGAATCCGCTTACCAAATTTTAAGACTGTACGTCTAATAGTTTAAAAAATGGAAATAATTATCTATAACGCCCCTTAAGCCCCCTCAACGCCACTTAGGAAGCAATTTTCACAAAACCCATTTTATAGCGGATCTCTACTCAATGAATGGAATATGCTTACTCAATTTCAAGATTTTACGTCTAATAGTTTAAAAAAAGGAGTTAATTGCCTATAACGCCCCTTAATCTCCACAACACCACTTGGTGGTCAAATTTCACAAAACCCATTTTGCAGTGAATCTCAACTCAATGAAAGGAATCCGCTTATGTAATTTCAAGACTGTACGTCTAATAGTTTAAGAATTGAAATAATTATCTATAACGCCCCTTAAGCCCCCTCAACGCCACTTAGGAAGCGATTTTCACAAAACCCATCTTATAGCGGATCTCTACTCAATGAATGGAATCTGCTTACTCAATTTCAAGATTTTACGTCTAATAGTTCAAAAAGGAGTTAATTGCCTATAACGCCACTTAATTCTCCACAACGCCCCTTGGAGGTCGATTTTTGGGAAAATCATTTTGTAGGGAATCTCTGCTTTATGAAAGGAATCTATGTACCAAGTTTCAAGAACGCCCCTTGGGGAACCCCCGTAACGCCCCTTGGTGTTCGATCTTTGTAATATCCGTTTTTAGCTGATGTCTACTCTATGAAGTGTCTACTCCTACCAAATTTCAAATCTGTAGGCTTAATAGTTCCGGAGACATCGTGATTAGTCAGTGAGTGAGTGAGTCGCTTTTCTCCTTTATATATATATATATATATATATATATATATATATATATATATATATATATATATATACTCAGGAACATTGCAAATAGCGACCCAATAAGAAAGCATCCAATTGAAATGAAATTTAATATACATAATGACACAGATGAGAGATTCACTTGATCTCAAAAATAAGACAATTAAACGAATACAGGGTGTGCAACGACACAAATAATGGGCAACTTCAATAGCGCATTGGACCACCCCCAGCTGCAATACATGCCGCCACACGGTCCGGCATTGAGTTGATTAGACACCTTATGTTGTCCTGAGGCAGATGGGCCCACAAATCTTGAACAGCCAACTCTAAATCATGTACCGAGTGACACGATGGTATCTGCCGTTTTAGCTGATCCCACACGTGCTCTACAGGGGACAAATCGAGGGAGCGGGCCGGCCATGGAAGAGTCTGAAAATGACGTAGGAAGTCTTGAGCAACTCTTCCTGTATGCGGACGAGCATTATCTTACTGAAAAATTTCCCATGGGAGACAATTTAGGAAAGGCCCTACATGGGGTCGAAGAATATCATCAACGTAATGTTGGCCCATTAAGGCTCCACGCATCACAATTAAAGTGGACCGGCTATCATACGCTATGGCCCCCTCAGACTATTACACCAGCTGTGCGGGCAGTGTGACGTAGAACAGTGTGGAGGGAATTGTACCGCTTACCAGGGTGCCTCCACACCCGTACACGGTTATCATATGTCCCCCAAACAAACCGGGATTCATCACTAAACACAACCTTTAGCCAATCTGTGACATTCCACATTGATCTGGCTTGGCACCACTGTAGACGCAGTTGCCGATGTTCCGGTGTTAAAGGGAGTGCATAGAAAGGGCGCTTGGATTTAAGATTTGCTTCAGCAAGGTGTCTGGAAATTGTTTGTGGAACAATTGCTACACCTACGTCTGCTCGTATCGTTGGACGAGTCACTGTGGGCTCCACAAGTGCTTGCCGCACGATCCTTCGATCTTCTCTCCTCCTGGTCTTCCTGGTCGCTCGAGACCCGGTTTTCTGCGCGTGGGCACCTTCTCGTGTCCACTGCTGCCAAAATTTTCTAACAGCACACTCCGAACGATCCACCTGGCCAGCAACACTGTGCGTCGACCAGCCTGCAGTTTTCATCCCGATGGTCAGGCCTTTCTCAAACTCGCTTAACTGTGAGAAATGTCTTCTAGCACGTTTACCTGGCATATTTCGCTTGTCAAAGTCTTCCTACAATCAGCGGGTAATCGTCACGTTTATGAATCTTCGAATTTGCGCTGGCTTATATAGCACCCTCTTTCTGATTGTAGCACCACCTCGGCGTGTATGAGCAGGCGTATTGACACAAAACTTGGATCATTTGCTTATCACATTAGGCTGTACTTATTTGCAAAGTTTTGCGATTGTACTTAACTTCCTTCTTGGGTCGCTATTTTCAATGTTCCTGAGTGTATATATATATAGTATATAAAATAAAGTGAAATATACTAAGTGAGAAAGTTGTATAACGTACAAGCCAAAGAAGGAGGAAATTGGATTCCAAGAAACATAACAATTAAAGATACAGAAAGAGTCTATGGACTAAAATGGAGACCTATTATGATTTCTAATGCTGTCTCTGAATAAGGCCAGAGAATTCCATATATATATATATGGTTGGGGGAAAAGAAATCCATTATTTTTGCATGAAATTCAAGACTTTTAACATATTTCGGATTGTCCGATTTGAGTCAAATATGCTTCGTTTTGCTGTATTATGTGTTGCCATTTTAAAGATAGCTTCATAATGCATCTCTCATAGAAGTCTTGGTCCTTATAGGCTAAAAACTCTAGTAATCGATTTTCACGATCTTCTCTTAACCCCAATTTCTTATCACTCAAGAAGTTTTGCAATACGAGAAAAAGGTGGTAATCACTTGGTTCCAGGTCCGGACTATATGGTGGATGCATTTAAACTTCTCAACCAAGCTCCCAGAGTTTCTGGCGAGTCACTACAGATGTGTGGGGCCTAGCGTAGTCCTGATGGAACATAACACCTCTTCTTTTGGCCTATTCTGGCCGTTTCTGGTCACTCGCTAGCTTAAAATTGTAAAGTTGTTGACAGTAGAGATCTGAATTTAGTGTTTGTTCATACGAAAGCAACTCATAATAAATTCTTCCTTTCCAGTCCCACCAAACATACAGTAGAACCTTCCTGACCGTTAGTCCTGGTTTGGACACCGCTTGTGCTGCTTCACCACGCTTTGACCACGATCGTTTTAGTACAGTATTGTCGTATGGGACCCATTTCTCATTCCCAGTCACCATCCGCTTAAGAAATAAGTCGACTTCATTCCGTTTGCCAAAAGCTTCTCAGATGGAAATTCAACCCATCATTCTTTTGGTTTTAATTCTTGTGGCACCAAACATCAAGCTTCTTTTTGAATCCAACTTTGCTCAAATTGCTTAAAACTGTTTTATGATCGATCTTTAAATCCTGGGCGATGCTACGACTACTAACATGCCGGTCAACTTCAATTATTTCTGTGATTTCATCGACATTTTTGACGACGAGCCTGCCTGTGCGAGGTGCATCCTTAAAATCAAAAATGACTGAACGGAAACGACAAAACTAAAATTGCACGTAATTACTGTGTTACAGTATCGGTACCATATATAAACACCATTCACAATTTAATCCACCTGGCTTGCGTTTTTGCCTTTATCAAAGAAAAAATGTAAAGTGTACAGAATTTTCTTTTTGTTGACTTCCATTTTTAACACCCTGTAACTCACAACTGAATGGACCAAACAAAAAACAGCAAAATAATTTTTTAGTGCGAAATGTCACCTTGGCAACGAGCATAAATTTGAAATTGTTTGATTGATACTTCACGAGATATCGACACTATAGCCATCTAAAGAAAAAATAATGGATTTATTTTTCCCGAACCTCATATATATGTATAATATAACAATAGTTCAGCTAAATTTTTCTTTCAAAGGATTTTAATCCGTATTGGTCTTGAACACTCCAGCACTTCACGCGATAATTCATTTGTAACGGAAGACAACTAAAACTTATCTCCTCAAAACTGAAACTTCATCGTTTTTAAAACAGGATGAGGCAATCTTGCTTCATCTTAGTATTTGGACCAATCAAAAAAGCCTTTACCGTAAATCAAATGAATCTAACGGTTTCCTGTTGACCAAAACTATAAAAGGTTGAGATCTCGGGAGAGAACAAAAAGCGTGATTTTGTGAACATCCTGTAAACAGTGTTTTGTTTTTCGTTTTGCTGTATATTTATATTTGTGTTTTGTACATAACTAAATAAATATGGACTTCTTATTAATAAGAGGTTTTTTGCCTGAATTCTGCAACCACAATCCCCACAGAAACATGATCTTTAATAACAAAATGCTTTAAAATGTCTCGTATTATTTTATGCGCGCGCGCGTGTGTGTATATATATGTGTGGGAATTTATGTGTGTGTGTAAATGCACGTTTGCATGTATATATGTGTGTGTCTATAATTTAAACTTAAATGAAGCATTTTAACTTGAAACAGGTTTGATTTGTTGAAATTTTGAAATTTAACTTTAAGGTACGAACATCTTGGCGTGTTGATTACAAATATAAATTTATTGCGATAATTTTAACTTGATTTTGATTTAAATTTGTTTGCGACATTACACAACTAGCGTACACATTTATGTATAAAGGCAGCAATAAAATACGAGCGAAGAGCTTATGGCTGACAAAAATGTTTTTTTTTCAATCCACAAGATCTCAGTGTATATGCTCCTATCCAGAAACTTTTTAGAATGTTCTATTATCGAATGAGCATTCTGAGTGATCAGATCCAGCAGCTAATGCAATATTGCTTCCTCTCGCCCCAAAATTTGACGATACAGCGCTTTTTTTTCAGAATTCAAGTTACAGTTAAAATTGCATTTCTCATTAGACAAGTAAATAAATATATTTAAGTAACGTGCAAAGTCTTAAAGCGTTTTTGGGGCCATAATGAATTAAAAACGCCCCTCTCAAGAAAACTGAAATAAATTATTTTTATCTATCTATAAATAATTCAATATAAAAAGTCGAACGAAATATAATTATATTAATAAGTTTAAAATTTGGGAATTAGTAAAAGACCATCTATATAGTAGGGGAAAAAAACATTAAAATTTTCAATATAGATGTTCGTATTTTCAAGCATAGCAAGCCAAAAAACATTCTTAAGTAGAGTTAAAGCATGTTTTAATCGTTAGCCACAAAAGTTTTCCTCTTCTCTTCCTTTTTTTAGCAAAAATTCCAATGTACTGTAAATACATTCACGTCGAGGTACTCCTGTGACTAACTTCAACTGTATTTCAGGCTCTCGTGACCGTATAGTGAAAGTGTGGCAACTGAACTCCGGTGAGTTGCACGCCAGCCTCAAGGGACACGAGGCCACAGTCTCGTGCGTAGCCTTCGCTCCTAATGGTCTCTTCGCTGTGTCGGGATCGGATGATTGCACCCTCAGAGTTTGGGGACTCACTCTCGGACTCATTGTGTCCACCTTTCAGGTGATTCTTCTTTTTTTAGTATTGTAGCCATGTTACGAAAGAAATTCTGATACTTATAATTTATTAATTATAGAGGCCTCTTGTTTCAACTCAAGTGACTATATGTTCGAACGGCCATACTCAAACTCAACTAACAATTCAGATTTGCACTTTATGGTTACTCCCAAATTAATTATGATAGTCGAGCCAAAGCATCTGGCAATCACTGATGTGCCTTTTAGTGTATTTCACAGCACAACACAGGGTGGTCATAATTAAAGTTCCCCTTCCAAAATCATATAAAAAAGGAGCCACTGGTCAGAAGGACTTCAAACTTGAACTGGATATAATTGAAAAAGACGAAAACGGTATGTTTTAATGAAAAAGTCCAAAGTATATCCATAGATGACGCTTTAAGAGGATAAATGAAAATGGTTTCAGCAAGATGTGACAGCTTGAATCAAATTATGGCAGCTTTGGTATGAGTTGCAAATTAAATCAACTGTATATTGTTCAATGTCCTAGATTGTTTAGCCATTTTGACATAAAAATGACTTCCAAGCCATTTCAATAAACATGACAGTGCTATTTAAATACAATCCACCGCGGTAAGGTCGTACCATATGGATGGAAAGAATCGTTGTTTAGTTGTTCCTTGGGCCGACACCCTATTAGGGGAAAAAGAAAAAGCCTGTTAACTAGCACAAGACATGTTCAATATGCTGTCCATCATTTTCCGCCATAAGTTGAAACCGATAAACAAAAGAGTGGAGTATCTCAAGGGTCACATTGGGAATGAGATACGTAATTTGTGCCTTCAAGTTAGCTAAATTTGCAATCAATCCACTGAACACATCATTTTAAGATAACCCCTCAGCCAGGAATCACATAGATTAAAGACCAGTGATCTTGAAGGTCAGACTGTAGAGGAAAATTAAGAATGATAATCCTATCATTTTCGAAATGTCTCTTGAGCAGTTGCACCACTGACACAGCGACATTTATTTATAAACATTGGAACTTTGTTTTCTTTTGTGTCATACTCTCTCTTCAATTATATTCAGTTCAAATTTTAAACTATTCTGAACAGTGGTTCCTTTTTTGCAGCATTTTGATCTTTAATTGTAATCACTTTGTACTTTAATGCTTAGTATTTCCCTTCGTAATGGTTCCTAATTCGGTCGAAACTTGTCTGAAATGACTTTAAGAAAATCAGCTTCTTTGATGAAAAAACTCTTCAAAAGTTCTTGCTTCATTTTCCTATCATTATAGGAAAGGTACTGAACAGGTACTCTTTCTTCAGGTCCACAGTCCCACTCTCTATATAAGCACAAGAAAGTTACAAAAGAATTCCATACCAAGTTAATCATTTGACTCTTTTATTCTGTCTTTGAAGTTTCGGCTCTTGGAAAAAAAAGCTGTCGCAAGTAAAATACGAACAATAGATATTGTAACATCAATACTTTTCAAATGATATGAATGTACCTGAAGTAAAAGCATCGTTTTCTCTCTCCGAAGTGAAAGTTTCTAATAACTGGTCCGATAGGAATTCTCTTCTAGCTCAATTATCTAGTACACGTTTGTGGACATACAGATAAACTGTTTTAGCAGACCAAAAGACAGCTGCAATAAAATATTTGACTTGAGATGCATGATTAATTCAATTGCTACTTTAACCTTTCATCAACACTCATTCTAAATTTTAAAAATCAGTGCACACCTATAAATTAAAAAAAAAGCAGCTTGATGCCGAGTAAAACAGCATCACTTTATTTAAATAGAACTTTTTAAGAGAAGAGTTAAGAGTTTTTTATATAAGAGTTTATATAAATATATAATATGTTTCGATTCAGAATCAGACTTAATTTTAAAAAGGAACTTTATTCAGTGAATTCTCGATATCATCTGACGCTAAGAGGCAGAGAGAAAAAAGAACGCCAAAGTGAAATCTAAGTGTTTTTTACCACTTAAACCCAAATATGAGAAGTACATCTAATTTTACGAATGTACTTGAAAGCTAATGCTGACATATAGGGCTATTAAATATAGTGATCTGAAATCAAAAATGATTAGTGGTTAAGCCATATGTTTGGATAAATAATTGGGTGATTAATTTAATACTTGAAGATGTAATGAAAAATAAAAGTTAAGTGCTATATAGTGAATTTTATTTCAAATCTAATTTAATTATCTTAACACATGCATACTTATATATATGTATGTATGTATGTATATATATATATAATATATATAAGAAAGACTAATGAAAAAAGGGGGATCCATTATTAGATGATGAAAAGTAGTCAAATGTAAGAACATGCGATCTGTTTTATTTAGAAGTTAAAGCGAAATCTAAGTGTTTTACCACTTAAACCCAGATGTGAGAAGTACCTCTAATTTTATGAGTGTACTTGAAAGCTAATGCTAACATATAGGGCTATTAAATATAATGATCTGGGATCAGAAATGTTCAGTGGTTAGGTCATATGTTTCGGATAAATAATTGGGTGATTAATTTAATACTTGAAGATGTAATGAAAAATAAAAGTTAAGTGCTATATAGGGAATTTTTTATTTTAAATCTAATTTAATTATAATTACATATATATATGTATATATACATATATATATATATATATATATATATATATATATATATATATATATATATATATATATATATATATATATATATATATATATATATATATATTATATGGTGAAAAGTAGTCAAATGTGAAAACATACGATCTGTTTTATTTAGAAGTTAATGATTAAATCTTGATCTCTCAAAGCTCACAAACTGATATAAGAATGAAACTGAATAAGACTCAAGAAAATGGTTGTGAATAGTTACATTAATGGCATTTACATGTATTACTCCTATGTAAGAAAATCTATTACTCTGTAACAAATATCAATTAAAAATTGGTTTGCGACAGGTTGAGAAAAGTATGTGATCTTTTTTAGACGTTCTATCATTGCCAGAAGAATATTTAGAAAAAAACATTTTTTTTTTATATTCTTGGAGCAATAAGCCGAATTATTAATATCCATACAGATATTTCGCATATATATTATTATTTCACTCAGTTTTTCTTATTTTCAGCATTACTTAAAAGGATGCTTTCGCGTTAGAGTAGTTTAGGATTAACAAGTCTTTCATTAAAACTGAACGACTTGGTAACTACATCTTCAGCAAAATTTCTGAATGTCACCTCAAATACGTAATTAGAATTCGAAAAACAGTAATCAATTGACTGAAGAAAACATCATACTGAATCATATTAGAATTGAAATTTCTGACTGACAAATAATCTAAAGTAGCCATATTTGAAAGCGTTTATTCAATATTTTTATCTTTGTGTGTGTGTGTGAGCTACATATTTCTTTTGGTTAAAATACTTCGAATTTCTATTAGATTCCCTAATTGAAACTTTCGTTTCCTATTGGAATTTACTATATAAGTTATCATCCGTCTTTATTTTATTGATTATTTAGTTACCATCTGTGACATTCATTATTTTTATTCTAAATAAAGATTATATGAAAAGAATTAATCGTTAAGGAAGGGGCTTCAGTTTCGTAGAATTAGTACTTGTTTTCTCTTGAAACTTATTGGTATTTTATTTGTTTAACAAATTAAGCTTAATAAGCGAAACTCAGTATCGATTCATTGCAATTAAATCTTCATTTTTCATTTTGTTATCGGTTCATCGCTTCGAAAAATAAATTTCTGTCGAAATTACTATTCTACTCCTCAATATAACACGAATATTTCTTTCATCTTCTTGAATTCTTTTTCCATAAAAATTTCATTTTAAATTAAATAAAAATGGAGATTATTCATTCTAGATGTTTCTGGTAAACAAACATGTAATGAACAGAGGCCTTGTATATTAATATAAACGGGCCCATCAATATTTGTACCACATAATAAATTTTGTTGGAATCATTTCAATTTGCAACGTAATCTAATTGTAAGACCTAAATATGCATTAATGAACATTGATTGATTTTCTTAAATAATTGTTTAACTGTTTGTTGACATTACACTTTGTAGTAACACATGTGCTGTTGGTGACGGAGATCTTATAATTTTGAGCCTCGATCACGTATACGAAGACATCTCAGTCAACACTTTACTCTACAAATGCCCACATCACACAAATGTGAGGGCTTTAAGGTATCCGAGCACATTCAATGAGATTCTCTTTAGAATTGCATACTAAAACATTAACAAATACTTTTTAGGGAGAAATACCAATAATTATTAGTATAACGAACAATACTTAAAATATATTATGGAAGTTTTACAAAAGTCAGAGAGAGAGAATTAAAAGTGAAGTTTTAACAATATTTTCGAAAACCTTCAAAATGATTAGAGAAAAAAGTAATAAACATATCAGTAAAGTGTTACTCCAACAAAAATTAGATGTATTTATCTAAGTAATGTATTAGAAGTTTTAAAGTTTTATTAATCATAGACATTTTAGAGCTGATCGAATAAATATTACAAGGAATGTGACATATTTACAGTGATAATAATTTTAGCGCATTTACTAGAAAATAATACAAATATCTAGTGCAAAAAGTTTAACAGAACACTACATTTATGATATTTTGAATTATCAGACTCAAAATAATATATTCTGGGCAAATGAACTGCCACTTCTGGTAGATTAAAAACCCACTTCAGGTTTTTCCAGTTTTCTGGAATTTATCGTAACTATGTCTCTATGTTAATTTGCTGTATCCTACGGTGGAACAGTGCTTTTTGTAGCAATGCATTGAACCCTCTGTTGGTATTCCAGGGGTCAATTTCCATACTGAATTGCTTTCTAGGGTTTCTAAGAAAACCAACACTCCGAGATGCCTCCGGCAGCTTGCTCCGGAAATTCTAAATTGCATTCCAAAAGGCGCTACGCTTGTGTATACTGATGTTTTCAGCAAAGAATACTTGCATACACTAGAAAGACCAGAATTCTCACTCTGGTAGTGGAGTACTTATCAAAGACACCAATGAGATTGTTAAAACAAAGAAAAAAATCCTGATTTTAGTTCAGTTTTTAAAAGGGAACTCGTCGCTATCAATGAGGAATTAAGTTATATTCTGTCTTCCTTAGACCCTATGTCCATCTGGATTCTGTCTGATTGGCGAAGTGCCATCCAACATTTGTCAAACTGGAGTAACGTTGGGGATAAAACTGGAACTTCTATTAATAAATTAAAACAAGTCTCATCATCTTGTCATGGACACTTTCAGTGGATCCTCTCACATGTAGATATATTAGGGTAATGAGGAGGTGGATGCCTTGGCGAAGGAAGGTGCCAGAGAGGTTGTGGCTACTCCTAATTGCCTGACTTATCTTGAGCTGTACTCTGCCAGAAAACATATTGATAAAAATACTTGGCTCGCCCCCCGGTTTGAGTTGATACCCCTTGCTATGAATTGCGACAGATGTACCCAGACTGCAGTTTCCAGATTCCTTAGTGGACATTTAAAAAGCTTTGCCTTCCAGGGTGGCCATTAAATCCATCCAATTTGTCCAAAATGTAACATCGAGCAGACATCCCTACTCACATTCTTGGATGCCTGGGTTTGTATTACGACGACTTACTTGGTTTTTCTATACTAGTATATGGCTTTTTGAGGGTGACTAAACTCAGATCTCGTCTAGTAGAAGCTAGACAAGGAGATAAGCAGCAGCAACAACAACAACATGTCTCTATGTAATGTAGTACTAAAGTAATATATGTTATGTAAAAGCAAAAGATTTCTCTACTCAATAAACAAAAAAAACGAAAAAAATGTGTTTTGATCGAATGGTTCACATCAATGTGTTCGGATACCTTAAACCTTGACAGGTAGCCAATGCAGCCTAGTAGTCATGGCCATGAACTAGTAGCCAGTGCGTTGTGTTCGAATCTAGGTGCCACTGATGACACTTCATGTAGAGGGGCCGAAGCACGATAAATCTGTCGAGGCTCAAATCCTCCAGTTGCCGTGGTATGAAAGTTTGGAATGTGAAATGCCAACTCAGGTATCCTCCTTGTCATTTGACCATGGTTCAAAATTATGTCGTAATTTTCGTGTTACTTTAGAGTATCACTCACTTGAACTTAGAGAGATTTAAAGCGTATCGGCCCCTTCACACAGCTAATTTTCATAGTAACACTCAGAGATGTTTCAAGGCATGGGCCAACTGGGCCCGGGGCCTCATTTCGTTTCTGGCTCTGGATTGATAAGATCACAATCTAGATCATTTTAATGATCCCGTACATATTCTCCGAAAAACAGGAAATTTCAAACTGCATGTCAACTGGCAAAAGTGGTAAGACTGTGTTATCATGTGATGATTATTGTCCATATCTAGGCGTAGGCCTAATACCATAAACAATCATTCAACTCATTAAGTCGTATTGTGGCTTTCGACAGAGCCGGTTTATGCCTAGAAATTTGAAATTGTGCATCCTGCTCATTTGTTTGTTTCAAATTACCCTTTGAACGGGTATTTGACAAATAATGCTATATAATGTCTATTTTTAAAGACCTCAGATAAGGCCCACTTTTGCATAGGGGCCCAGGGCCTCAAAAGTCTTAAGACGTCTCTGGTGACACTAGATAGTACTTGGCTACCACAGTCGTTAAAAAGCGTAGAAATTGAATAGGAAAACAAAGTAATGAATTTTCCAATCCAAAGAGATATTTAAAATCTCTAGCATTAAAAATGTGTTCATTCGTTTCATATTTCTAACGGCAAGACAAATCGCTTCGTGTATACATATGTAAAATATTACTTTGTATACCAGTCATACTTGGGGGGTTATATAAAGCACGCGTGTATTTTAATATACCGTAAAATCCGGCGTATAACGCGCACCGCGGTATAATGCACCCATATACTTTCAACCTCTAATTTTTAGTTTTAGGTATATTCGCCGTATAACGCGCACTCCCTTTTTTATAAAGAAACCTGACATGTGTACGTGCGCAATGCTCTTATATTTGGAGTCATTTATTCGAGGTATTATTCCAAGTTTTAGAAAAAAATAGTATATTCTAGAACTATACAACACCCTTTAAGTTCATAAGAAAGGCCATTTTTGTTGTAGAAACAGTGTTTCGATATATGTGTGGAACTCTAATTTTTATTCCATGCATATCATTACTTTTTTATTTTTAAAGCTCTCATTTTTATACCCGGCGTATAACGCGCACCTGTAAATTACGATCTTATTGTTTGTATTAAAAGTGCGCGTTCCACGCCGGATTTTACGGTAATTTTTAATTAACATTTACTTAAAAAAAGATATTTACTTAGAGAAAAATTATTTAAAAGCGAATTTCATACAAGCTGTTTTCTCAAATCACACATTACTGCTTCTCGCGAAATTAAATCAGCTCATTAACGTTCAGCTGAATTTCATATCATTACGTATGCAGTAGGTTCTGGTTAATAACGTCAGATCCTTTCATATCTTTCGTCTTTTCTCTCAGCGATCATTTAATCCGTGTAGTTTTAAATTCAAACACTGCAACCATCCGTCTGTCCACCGAATGCCATTTGATTCCATTTACTTCAGAATCCTGGAAACCGTTCATTCATTTCTTAAAGCCGCGAGCAGTCATTTATTCAGTAACATGACAAAAGAGCTTCGAGCACGACTTCATAACGACCATTTCACTGAAAGGGGCATGCGGTTCTATAGGCGATAAGATCCTGTAATGCAAGCTATTCGTGTGAAGTGGATGAAACCTTTCATTATCGTATCAAAATTATCGCATCACCTAATGCGGCCTCATAACTGATTGGATCATTTTGACCAACAAGATTGGCTGGATTACAAATAAGCTGCAGATGTATAGCATTGAAACTAGTAATTCAATTAAATCGAAATCTGGCGGTACATTTGGAGTTGTTGAAGGTGAAAATCGCATCACCTTTTCATTGCCACGAAGAGATAGCGCTGATAGAATGGAAAAGATTTTGTCGTTCTGGGAGATTTGCTGAAAGTAGAAATATTAGAGATAAGGTAGAATATTGGAATTCTCTCTCATATACGCGAGAGTATGTGAGTTATGTTATTCCCTTAAGTTAGAAAATGGATTTATAATCTGCACTCTTCCATGGAGCATTTTATAAGACTTCGTTCGAAGAATTTCCTTTCTGTTCGATCCCATTTGGGACTACTCCTTAAAGACAGAATTATTTGTCACTAAAAGTGGCGATAAATTTGCTAAAATAGTAACTCTATTGCCATATAATGGTATCAAAAATACCTTCTTTTTTTATTAAACTGAAATTTTTGATAGAAAAATTAGAAAATCTGCTTTTTTTGCAATAGAAACTCCTTCTTTTAACTAGGATTGTCATCAGAAAGGAGGAGATAATCAATACTGTTTTCAATCTTTCTCAGAGGTAAAACTCACAATGTTTCACAGTGGTTAAATCTGTCTTCAAAGTAAACTCCCTTCGCATGTTTCTGTACTATTTCCTTTTCCCTCACGTTGTTAAGTGGCCGAGATAGCCGAGGGGTCAAGGTATCAGATCGTGGCTGGCATTCTCACGAGTTCGAGTCCAGTACCACTAAGAACCCGTCGTGTAGGGGAGCGATGCACGTTAAACTGTCGAGAGCTGAAACGTCATCCCGTTGGTGTGGTAGTTAGGAGAGGGGGTACCAGCTCAGATGTCGTCCACGTAACTTGACCATAGTTCACAATTACGTGGTCCTTCGCCCAAAGCCCTCGTGTAGCTGAACAGTTCGACGTAATATTCACTCACTCATTCACGTTGTTAACCTGATTATTTTTATATTATAGCACAAACTATCATCAAATTTCAAAGATATTTTTCACGATTTATTAGCACTCGTGAGTGTCACGAGTTATAAATTGATATGACGTACTAAGTCTTCCGACTAATTTTTTAATATAAACTTAACAAAAACAATTAAAAGGTTATAAGTAAAGTGATTGTGGATTTCGTAGTGAGAGCAGTTGTTACCTACGTCAGTGATTGCCGACAGTCATTCAGCTTCTGCCCGAATGTTACATACGGACGGTAGAGGGCGCACGAGGCGTCAACAATTGGAAAATGAACTATTTTTATTGCATTAAATTTTACTGCAATCTTTGGAAATAAAAATTAATTAGTGCCTAAGTGGCGATGAGTTCGCAAAAATGATCATTTTCATATAAGCCTAATGATTATAATTAAGCTTATTATATTATTTATTATTTTTTAGAACCTGGAATCAGTATCTTTTTCTTATAGGAAAAAAGACAGAGAGAAAATCTGCATATTCTTCTGCAATCAAGATCTATTTCGTTCTTTTTTTTCTACTCTAAACTTATATCATCATTTGAAAGGAAGTGATAATCTATAATGTTTTCAGAGAATTTTACAATGGTAAAACGGTGACGGAGAAATCCATTTCATTTTTCTAAAAGCTAAAATCGTTGATTTTCATACTTCTGTGGCGAGGGACTTCAAACTTTAAGATTACACTTTGTATCACATTATATAGACGCGATATTTAAATCGTTGCCAATATAATAATTTTGCAGGACACATAATGATTCCTTTTAGAAGTTTACTTGTTTAACATTTACTAAATAAGCTTAAAGTAACAGAATATAAGGATCATCAACACAATTTTGAAAAACTCAATACTGTTTTAGGGTATCAAAAATATTTTTTAGTTTTCTCTCTCTGCGCAATTCAATTATAATTTCAATACTTAAAATCTAAATAATTAATAGTTCAATGTATTAATAATAAACTTCAATTTTATTCAGTCATTACAATTAACTTTGGACAGCCTTTAATGAAATTTTATGACTAAACATGCATATTAATAGCTATATTAATCAAGATATGAGGATTGATTATTTTCTTAGCTTAACTCAAATTAATCAGCTAATTACTGTATCGAGAGCTTTTATCTAGAATTTATGCAGCTAATTGTATTTTTATTATTGTAGACGATTAGTTTTCCACAAATTCTAATTAATTTTTTGAGAGCATCCATAAGATCTCAGCAGCATATATTTCACATTTATGTGTTAGATATCTACTTGAGAGATATAAATTGTACTCTTTACTTTTTTTTCAGTTTTTTAATACCCGTTTCAATTTTATTCTTGATCATATTTTTCTTTACTTCTCGCTTTGCAATTATTTCAACTTTTTAAAAATAAAACAGATTTAATATTTCATATGTGACATCTTGTGTATAAATGTTAAACATTATATTAAGATTCATAAATATGCTTTATTCGATAAAACAAGTAATATAAAAAACAAACTTTAAGTCAAATCCTACTTAGGTCAACAAAGAAAGATGATTTTATTTTAGCTATTTTTTATTAAATAGTTAGAACTAATACAAATATGTATGTACATATGACAGAATCACACTATTAAGTGGCAAAATAGAAAACAATTTTCCTTGTAATTTTCCATTTTCCCTATTATATAGGGTGTTCGATTACTTATGTGTGTTTGTTACTATTTATTTATTAATATCACATTCAACTATTCTAATAAAATAGTATTGTAAAAATGAGATCACATTCTCTGAAATTCAGCCATCCCAGGTGGGACTCGAACCCACCTTTGGATTAGAAGGCCAACGCGCTACACATTGCGCTACAGGGACACAAAGAACGATTTTCCTTTCTTTTTTGCTGTTGCACTATTATTTTTGTTTGTTACTATTTATTCATTTTTTAATTTAATTAATGAATTAATATTTAAAAAATGCATTTACATCAAGTGCCATCCAATACAAATTTTAAAAAATGTATTTGAACTTGAATGGACGAAAAGAAAGTAAAGTAGAACCTGTTTTTGTGCGGTCCTTTTTTATGCGATTTTATTTTTGTACGATTTTTTTTTGGTGTGTGTGGTCCTTTTTTTATGCGTAGTATGAATTTCAACGGTTTTGGCGCCACTGTAATGTTTTCTATCAGTGTACAGATGTACACTTCAAGACGGTATGTTCATTGGTTATAAACATTCTCTAGACAATGAACGTTCCATTACCTTCACGTAACGCAATAACGGCACGCACTTGATTGAAGACAAGACTTTCAAAGTACACTGAGTATAGCCCATGGAGTCACTAGTAATTATCAAACTTGCTCTTAACTTAGTATTGTTAAATTAATTATCAAAAATACACTGTGCAATTTTAAATGTATAATACACTAGTAATTATCAAACTTGCTCTTAACTTAGTATTGTTAAATTACTTATCAAAAATACACTGTGCAATTTTAAATGTATAATACACTTATACATTTTTTAAGTGTATTATATCAATGTAAATATGTATTTTATTTTTTTTTTATTATGTCAGAATGAACACTGCTGGCCAACGTAAATGCAGAACCCTGAAAGAAGCATGCAAATAACATTAAATTTACAACATGCATTAGCGGAGGTGAGATATGCACATGATTACAATTTCAGCGCAGACACACATCGCGCGCGCCTGTGGCGCCACCTCAAAGCGCTATTTAAGGTTTGGAGATTTCGACGATTTCAAGTTCGGCAATTGGATTTTTCTTGTGTTTTTTTCAAAAAATGATTAGTTATATCTCGTAGAAAACAGCGATCAGCTTTTGATCAAGTATCCGAGTTCGACAGAGGAAGGATAGTGGCCTACCGAGATTGTGGATTATCTTTCAAAGAAATCGGTAGTCGTGTTCGACGAAACCAAACAACTGTAATGCGGATATGTGAACGATGGATGTAAGAGGGTACGACGGAACAACGTGGTCGATCGCATCCATCTCAGTGCACCACTCCACGTGAGGACAGGCAAATTGTGCGCATGGCAGTGATGGATCGCTCAGTCACATGACATTGAGTCTGTAACGCATCATTTAGTGTCTGCGCGTACCATTCGACGCCGTTTACAGCAGAGTGGTCTGTCTGCAAGACGTCCACTGCTTGGTCCACCCTTGATGCAGAACCACAGATGTCTCCGCCGTCAATGGTCCGATGAAAGAAGAATGTGGGCGGCAGAATGGAATGAAGTTGTCTTTACTGACGAATCACGTATCTATCTGCAACACCACGATGGTCGGATTTGAGTCTGGAGATACCGTGGGGGAGAGGATTCTGAACAGCTGCGTTATGCACCGCCACACTGCTCCCCCACCGGGTATTATGGTATGGGGCGGTATTGGATATCAATCTCACACTCCTCTAGTACGCATTGATGGTACTTTAAACAGCCAGCGTTACATCTCCGATATATTGGAGCCAGTTGTCCTTCCTTACCTTTAGGGCTTGACCACAGCCATATTTCAACAGGATAATGCGCAACCATACATGGCACGCATTGTCCAATGGTTCTTCGTCAATCACCAGATTGAATTGCTTCCCTGTCCGGCTCGCTCTAAGGATCTTTCACCGATCGAAAACATGTGGTCCATGTTTGATCAACAATTGACCCAGATTACACCCCCAGCTGCCACACCGGATCAACTTTGGCAACGTGTGGAAGCTTCTTTGTCTGCTGTATCCCAATAACACATCCAAAGTCTCTTTGAATCAATGCCGAGACGTGTGGCAGCGGTGATCTCCAACAATGGCGGCTACTCTGGCTTCTGATTCTGGCAGGATCCACACTTTACAGAAGTCTATAAATTTACTTGTTGGATACTTGGTCAACATGTTATCTACAAAGTAAATTTTGTTATGCTATCTCTTGTCTCTCTTGTTGTTGCATTTACGGTGGCCAGCAGTGTATTTTGTTTTGCTTCCTTTCTGTAAATGAACAATCTTTTATTTTTGACTGTTCAATATTCTCGCACCCCCTAGAGTTTACACGTCCCCCTAAGTGGGCGCGCATTACAGTTTGAGAAACTCTGCACTACATTTAAGAGGAATTAAATTAAACAGGATTTTATGTTCTAATTTGGATCTGTTTGCATTTCTGCTTCTTGAATATTGATTGGATAAATTCGATCAGTATAATATAAAATAGTATATACTGTGTTTTGATAATAATAATACTCCTATTGGTATAAAAAAAAGAATGAATTACCATCCTTTTCAGATCCTGTTATGGTCCCCAAATGTCTCGTACTTGAGAGATTGTTATTTACTGTCAACCTTAAAATAGGAGTAGCCGACATGACACCGAACACTAAAATATAGCCACAAACTAAAATACTCGTTTTAATTTATTTATGTATAATGCTTTCCTTAACCAAGATATACGAGGAAGATTTTCATCACTATATTAAAATAACAAAAAATGCACTTATCTGTAAGCTTATATACTCTCGAACTACAACTCCCACCAAACGGCGGAAGCTTATCAGTGTCTAGAGGGCTCGAATCAGTAGTTCAATACCATTTACCGAAGAATTTTCCAAAGGGAAGTGCATTAAGTGTTCCTAAGCCTAGAAGAGAAATTACTATATTATATGGATGGATATAATTCTCAAACTGAAAGTGAAAATATCCGTTAAAAAAATTCCTAACTGCCCATTAACTCACAGTAACTATTAGCTATACATTTTCTCTCTCATTCACTCACTTTTATACATTAGAATTAATCTGCATGTTCCGTTTCTACTCTAAGAAGTACTCAATAAATTGTTAGGAAAATTATCCCAGGTTAGTTTAGAGAAGGAACCTCACGAGATATATATAGCCCGCTACAATCACATTAAGGTATACGACTACGTTCGGAACCGTGAATTTGCAAAAGCGTATAAATGGATAATATTTATGATATTTCGTGTCAATTAGATTAGAACACGTATATAAAATTGTTTTAAAAATATTTTTACAATACAAAAATTATTTCACAATATTTTGACAAAAAATTAACAAAGAATGGCCCATTTTCAAAGCATTGTCCTTTTATGAAAAATGCTTCTATTATAATATTTTGCCTGTACAGAGGCTTAACTATAATTTTTGAAATATATAACTTAGAAGTGGATTTATCCATATTTTACTACAACAGAGGGGAGAAATTTTAACAAAAGAACGCCGATAATTATTTCAATTAGTGGTAACCCTGAAAATAATGTGAATTTTTCAAAACTCCTAGTTCAAACTCTCTGGAGAGAAGTCTTTACTTTATCTAAGCAAAATATTATTATTATAAAAACATTTTTGTTAAAAGGAGAGCGTTTTGAAAAAAGGTTATTTTAAGTGAATTTTTTGCTAAAATATTGTATTTAAATGATTTTTTTGTTATAATGTCTTTAAAACCATTTTATACATGTATTCTAATCTAAGTGATACTTAATATCATGAAAATCATCCATTTATGCTATTTTTTAAAATCACGGCTCCGAACGTAGTCGGATACCTTAAGCTAACAAACGACATCATTCCTCAGTGTCCATTTCACATCTTCTTACGACTTCGGTGTCCAGTGTAACAATTCATACTATTTTAAACCAGAAAATTTAATGGAGAAGACTCCCCCAAATTTTATTATCGTTAAGTGCGGTTGTTGTTTTTTTATCTTGCTAAGTTAAAAACCCTTATCTTCGAAGGAAAAATTTATATGTTATACTTAATAAGAAGTACATATTCCATTAATATATTCAAAACAATATTGTTAAACTAAATATTCAATTTACGATAGCCGACCACTTGTCGTCCTTTACTCTACAAGGTTTCTACGGCACCATTATAACAATTCAATATCCTATATTACACTGCTGGACAATTGCTAAGGACGGATAACACTATCATCCATAGCAACCACAAAATGAAAGGAAGCAAAATGTGGAAAATTAGAATAAGTGCGGGATATTAGTAAGAAGAAGTATGAGTATGCAAATTTTTTTTCCACGTCTGTTCATCACGTGATAGCGTTCATAAGAGCTTTAAAGGCTTTGACGCGTGTGGACAGTTGTTGTTTCAAGTCAAAGTTTTACAGGAAAGATTTAATAGACGAACTTAAAACTTTTGGCATGTAGATGATTTTATGCGTTGCCGAATTATTGGAAAGATCGAAGAAGGGCGAAAAAAAATAGATGTTGCCAGGGAGTTCCACATCGCTCACAGCGTTGTTTCACGGCTGTGGAAGTCATTTAAAACTACTGGAATGTGTAGTAGACGGCACGGGGGAGGTTGTGTTAGAAGTACGAGACGCCTGCAGAAGACAGCTATATCGTCCTATCAGCAAAAAAGAACATGCGCACCACAGCTCAGCAGGTGGCAAATCAGTTTCTTGCTGCCTCAGGAAAGCAGATCTCCCGAAAAACTGTTGCCAGACGTTTGAGGGGAGGAGGACTATACTCACGTAGACCTGTTGTGTGTGTCCCATTGACCAGACAGCACCGTACTGCCCGTTTGCAATGGTGTCGTGAGCATCACAATTGGACTGAACAGGACTGGGCATGCGTACTATTCTCAGATGAGAGTAGGTTCAGTCTGTCATCGGATTGTAGACGCCAACTGATTTGGCGCGAGAGTGGTACTGCTTATCGTCCAGAAAATATCCAGGAAAAGGACCGATATCCGACATGCAGTATCATGGTGTGGGCCGGCATCATGATCAACGGCCGTACGCGCCTTCATGTGGTTGCGAATGGGACTATGACGGGCCATCGATACATTGTTGAAGTTCTACTTCCTCGTGTTCGTCTTTTCCGTGGTGCTGTCGGTGATAAATTTGTTTTTATGGACGACAACGCAACATTTTATCGAACACTCGCTGTTCAGGATTGTCTAGACAGCGAGGGTATTCAACGTCTCGTATTGCCAGCGCGTTCTCCAGATCTAAACCCCATTGACAATGTGTGGGATGCTTTGGGGAGGCAAGTTGCTGGTCGAAACTATCCTCCGACAAACAAGAACACCCTCATCCATGCACTCATAGATGAATGGGATAAATTGCCTCAACAGTTGCTGGATAATGTTGTGCAAAGTATGGTACGACGTGTGGAATGTTGCATCACACTCCACGGTGGACATATCCCGTACTGATACCTTTCTTTAAGGTGTCTGCTGACTTTTAGATGCATTGTTCCATTTCTCCGTACGCAGATCAAATGAACATTTTTTTTCTTTCAGATGTTTCACAGCTTTTGTACTTTCCAGAACAATAAATATTCTTTATTCTAATGTCTGAACAGTGTGGCAACTATATTTTATCCTACTAGGCCTCATGTCTCGCTTAATGTTATGCTACATAGCAATTTGTGATCCGTCCTTAGCAATTGTCCATCAGTGTACTTACCGTAAAATCCGGCGTATAACGTGCACCTATACTTTCAAGCTGAAATTTTTAATTTTTAGGTATATTCGCCATATAACGTGCACCCCATTCATACGAAGAAACTTTAAATGTACGTACACAATTATGTTCTTATGTTGAGCTCATCTATTCGAGTTATTTTTTCAAGCTTTATGGGGAAAATAGTATATTTCTAGTAATACAACCCTTTAAGCTCATAAGGATTGCCATTTCTTTTAAATAAACAATATTTTGATTTATATAGAAGTCTAATTTTTTTCTATGCTCTTTTTTTTATTTTTAAAGCTCTCATTTTTATACCTGGCACATAAGGCGCACCCGTAAATCTCAATCTCACTTTTTGTGTAAAAAGTGCATGTTATACGCCCGATTTTACGGTACTTTGATTTGTATTTTCATTGTTAAGTTGTGAGTGAGAAAAATGTTAATAAAATAACAAATAAAATAGTTTCAAAAATGTGTGCAAGGACCTAATGCAAGAATTAATTAAACAAATAACATTGAATCCATTTAAAATGAATTATTTGGTCGTATAAATAGAATTTTTCTAATTATGTATCTTATTCTTTTTAATTAACTGACGAATCCGGATGTGATTGCCACAATAAACCATCAAAAGTTTCTACATTGCGTTTTGTTTTTGTTTGTTTTTTACAGAATGGAATTTGAACATAGCTACCAAAACTAATTCATTTGTATAAAACGGGATGTTTTAAATTACTCCTACTAGTTCAAGATGAGAAATCTTAATTTTTTTTATTATAGCACACAGGTTCAAATTCACCTTCATTATCATTACAGTTTTAGGAAAAATGTACGCCTAGGTTTGGAATTCGACCATAGTTATTAATAGACATAACTTATCGCATATTTATGTTAAGACCAATGTATTTTTATAAACTTCTTAAGTGCCACTGGCGTATATATGCGCCTAGCTTGACAAGTGCGTAAATGCCCTAGATGTATATATACGTCTTTCTGAAGAACAAACTTTTATTTGCGCAGCTATCAGTAAGATTATTCCAAAAGCTTTGAAGTGCAATAAAATGACCTCGATAGTGTTTGCAAAGGTTTTACTTATTTCATAGAAGAATTTCTTATTTATTCTTTTTCATTCCCCCTAAAAACACCGCATATGCGTGCTTATGGAGAAAGTGGTGGTACTGGGGAGCCAATAGCGTAACTTTTCATCGGCAATCAAGAGGTTAACTCATTCAACATTAAAAATAACGTCTTTTTCTCAGGAGCATACATGTAAGGTGACGGCTGTCGCAGTGACATCTGACAGTCGGCGAGTCTTGTCCGTTGACTCGATGAGTCAGCACCGCCTGTGGCAAGCAGATACTGGCACTCAGCTCGTAGTGTGTACCAAACCCTCACAGAATGTCGCCGTGCATGCCAACATGGTGTTCGCCGTTGGAGGCAAAAATGACTGCAGGTAAGTATCAAAACCTGTTGTAGTATCTTCTTGTGGTTGAATTACACATTTAGCTTATTTACCGGATTTATCGTTTTATTATTTTCTTCGAAGCACATCACTATATTTACAAATCTATTTACAATTATAAATTGCATAGAGAACTACAGGCATCATCCTCCATTTTCCCGTTTTGGAGCACCTTCTACTTCTCTCCTTCCCACTCAATGACCAAAACAGTTCACAGCAGCTCCCTCTTTCTAGTCTATCGTGCGCTATATGCCAAGCCGTTACACTGTTTACTTCCTGAAAATAACATACAGCCATTGATTTTTAAAACAATGAATTGTTTCACATCATGAGTAACAAATAATAACCCCTTTTGGCAGCAAAACCGGCTGTAACCCGATTAGACATCAAGTCGAACTAAGCTTGGATTACACATGCGGGCATACTCCATGTTGCTTCATATCTAGCAAATGGATCAACTCATCGTATCTGAATATTCTCATCAATCATAGTAGCTGGAGAGTGGTGAGGGCCAAGTTGTCCAGCAACCTACAACCAGGGGTTTTCAAAGGGTGATGCTATCCAGGACAACATTCGAACACTCTGGGTCGAGGTAGGTCAGAATGACCTAAGGGGAAAATAGGGTTGTGTATTGGGCGTAATATTTGAGAAATGTAACACTGGTTGTGTTAAATTACCAATGATGCTAACAAAAAAAGTTGGTATTGTGTACCCATTGACTTCATAAGCAATTATATTAGGTGAAAAGTCGAACCTAATCGAACGCAAGCATGTCACGTGCGTTCTTCTCGGTTTCTCCAGATACGGATATGTCTATCATGATACTGCACGCAAATCCAGGATTCGTCTGAAAAGATGCCACGGTGCTACTCCAGCATTATCGCTCATCTCTATGCTACAGTGTCAAGAGAAGAAGAAATATTTGGTGCAATTCGTGATGCTCTAGTCGTCATCCAACTGCCCGTGCTTCTTATCCTGTTTCAAGCAAGCCTAATTCAAAATCCATTATGTGGTTATGCGACCCTGCGAGACCTACATAACAACATATGTGTGCACTCGGGTGTTTGTGGTAAGGGAACTTCGATATCCTGCAGGGCGTTCAGTATGCCCTCAGAAACCATGAGTTCCATATTCGCAAGATTGTCATGGTATTCAAACTAATCGTTTAAAGGTACACTGTTCTGTCGATTGGCGAGTATACTGCCACTATGAAATTCCGACAAGTATTGGTCGCCAATTTCCACTTCCTTTACGAGGCTTAACACGATCTTCTCGCAAACAACCGAAAGATAATCCCGCTGTATAACTTTACTTTTATGCAGATTTAGATGCCGTTTTCCTTCCAGAACCATTTGATTCCGCTTAAATTCTAATCATTTGTACATAAAAGCATCTTCTTCCTTTCACGTTAATTTGACATTTGTATCATCCTTCCTTTATGTTACTGCAGTTTTAATTGACTAGCAATGGGTAACTATTCAATTAAATTATTTTTTGTAGAAGTTTTAAAATGTCTAGATCAGAGGTGGTGAACCTTTATGGACCAACGTGCCATTTTTTCTAAAGAAATTCTTATTGAGATATAGACTTGCCGTCAAATAATTTTGACTTGTGATTAGTTGGGAAAATAATAAAACTAAATACTAACAAAAACACAAAGCTCTTTATTTACTAAAAAAAATACATTTTGTATTTAATAGTAGTAAATGTTTTAGTTAAAGGTATAATTCAAATTAAATACAGTAACATTAGTGTGATTTCTGCTGTTGCAGATTAGAAGACAAATCAATTATATTAGGGTTGGATAAGATGTTACTTTTAGAAGAATACTTGCTGAATCGGAGTCATCTGGCTACATGGTTTCTAAGCGAGTCTTTAATGTTATTCATCCCTGAAAATAATGATTATCGGGCATAGGTAGATGAAAATATGGTTAAAAAAGCATGAGCCAGGTTTTCAAACAGTTAATCGTATCTGGAATCGAATTTAATGTTTCCAAAATTTCGTTACTGTAATTTTTACTTATATTGCTTATTAATCTTTCTATTTCAATCAATTCTAACTTTTCTAATTTCCAACCAATCGAATTGCGGCAAGTTCAGTTTATAAAATGATGTCTCATCTGGGTACATAATAAACTTGAGCGTTTCTAATAATTCTTCGAACTGAGAAAATCTCACTGAAAATTCCTTGATTAAAGAATCAATCACGGTTGATCGTTTTGATCGACTGCGGGCCCAAAATATTGTGTAGTGTGCCATCGATGGCACACGTGCCAATGGTTCACCATCCCTGGTCTAGATAAATAAACATTACCAATATTTCTTTTGAATACAAATATGTTGTAATTTCAATGTTTTTTTTTTATCAGTCTAAAATTCTGGCCCGTAACGGACATGGAATCCGAAAAATCTGTGAGTCACAGTGACGCGATCACCTGTTACACAGTCACCTACGACTGCCAGACCATTGTCACCGGTTCCAACGACATGTCCCTGAAAGTCTGGGAAGTGGGGAGTGGAAAACTTACTCAGGTAAGAATTTTCTATCTTTTGAGATTAATGACGTAACATATTTACGTAATCTGAAATTAAAAATGAAAAATCTTTTCATTAACATTTCTTAAATGTAATCAGGAGGTTGAACGTCTTTTCTTTCCAAACGAAATAAAATTCTCAATTTTTTCAGAATTGTACGATTCCATATCTGTAAGTCAAACGTAGTTCTAAAGCGGCATTGGTAAGGAACATGAATAGAAAAACTACAACGTATCCATTACAAAATTACTCACTTCATCTGCCTTTAAAGGTCTAATATACTATATATAAGTTACTGATGTTAATTCTGAAAAAAGTTGAACCTGTAAATAAGTTAATCTGGATTAAGAGTGGGTGTTACATGAATTATTATTAAAAAACATGCTTATATCTAAGTAGGGTTTTTTTAATCTAGAGATCAAAAATAAAACTCCTCTTAATTGTCGCAAGCGTCTGAACAACGACTTTTTATCCATGATTGCATCCTTTATTTTGTTTCTTCTCTCTCAAAGACAAATCTCTTTTACAATAATCTATTGTTTTCAAATTAAATAAATCCCTTTTTAATGTTTTTAAACCGATCCCCAACTCATGAAATATTTAATACCAACTAGTATTAAATATTTATCGTTATATTTAGTACAATTATGGTGAACTTTTTTTTATAGAATTAAGATTTATAACCGGTATAAATGTGCAGTATAAGTCAAAAAATTAAAATTTATGCACAAATAATTTTAAAAAAATAATTTTTACAAACAAATTTAAAACCTTTATGATTAAATCTCCATTCCATTTTCTTAATCATACCTGTAATTATGATTAAGAAAAAGGAATCACAAATTCAAAAGCAAATCTTGAAATTTGAAAAGGAAGTTAATTTAGCAAATAAGATTACTAAAATGATTTATGCAAATTATATAAATACACTAAAGCAGACTGAAGAAATTATTACCATTAACTGCCTAAATATTCCAGTAAGTCTAACAAATTCGTCGTCGTTCCATAAATTTACTACATTGACAAAGGAAGTTTTAAAAAAGTTCCCTTGCATACAATTAAATTCCTTAACAAAATATTCCTTTTTAGTTGATGAACTCAACAAATACAAAAAAACTCAACAAATTTATACAATATTTTATAACACAGAATTAATTTGCAAAAATAGCTCTTCTTTTAGTTTTATACAGGGTGCACCAAAAATAGTACTTCAACTCTTCACTGCTATATTCCTTGTTAGGAGTACATAAAAAAATTCCAAAAGAACTACACATGTACGATCCATAGTTTATGAGAAAAATACGAAACCAAAGTATGGCATTACAACCTGTGCAAACCGATGTTGGACACATCAACGGGGCAGTGGTAGCCGAGTGGTCAAGGTATCGGATCGTAGCTGTCCTTGCCACGAGTTCGAGCCCAGTAACACTAAAGGTCCACCGTGTAGGGCAGAGATGCACGTTAAATCTGTCAAGAGCTGAAACGTCGTCCCGTGGGTGTGGTGTGGTAGTTAGGAGAGGGGGTACCAGCTCAGGTGTCGTCCACGACACTTGACCATCGTTCAAAATTACGTGGTCCGTCGCCAAATGCCCTCGCATAGCTGAATAGTGTGACGTTAATATTCACTCACTGAACACATCAACAGCAGTATTTGTAAATAAGTTTCATCTGTAAGAGATGTTCATCACATTTGAACATCTGTAAGGCAGATGTTCAAAATGCCCACCGTTCATATCAAGGCAGGCTTGAGCAGGCCGTAGAATGGATGAGGGAACATGTTCTATCAGCCTGGTGTCCGCCGAAGTACAAGCAGCATGCAGAAGTGCAACGAAGTGCGATTGCGTTGTCACTTCGTCTCCACACACCAAATCCTTGGAATTGCCCCACAGGAAAAAAATCCAGCGGTGTGAGATCTGGCACTCGTGATGGCCATAGAACTGGAATCTTACGTCCGATCTACCGGCCGGTGTATGCCACATCCAGCCAATCATGTACAGGAGCCCAGAAAGGCGCCAAAGCCCCTTCATGAACTATCATGCATCCTCATCCATTCATCATAATTTTCAATTTTTGTCTCATAAATTATGGATTATAAAGGTACAGATCTTTGGGCATTTTTTATGAACTCCCATCGAGGAATCTGGCTGTGCAGAGTTTGGGGGGAGAATACCCTGTATAAAATTCTGACGGATTTTAATTACCGTAAAATCCGCCGTATAACGCCCACCCATACTTTCAAGCAGCAATTTTTAATTTTTTGGTGTATTCGCCGTATAACACGCACCTCTCCCCCCCCACACACACCACCACCACTTTTTACGAAGAAATCTGAAATGTTCGTGCACAATGCTCTTTTGTTTTTAAGTAATTTATTCGAGTTATTATTTCAAGCGTTAGAAAAAAATAACATACTTCTAGAACTACAACCCTTTAAGCTCATAAGAAATGTGATTTCCTTTAAATAACCAGCATTTCGATACATGCAGAAGTCTAATTTTTTTTTCTATGCTCATATGTTCTTTTATTTTTAAAGCTCTCACTTTTATACTCAGCGTATAACGAGCACCCGTAAATTTTTATCTTATTTTTTGTGTTAAAAGTGTGCGTTATACACCGAATTTTACGGTACGTGTGTAAAGCATGTACTCTCTTCTTAACAATATATTAACTATATTTGTGGTTATAACAAATATAGACAAACGTAATCAACTCTATTGATACATTAATCTCACAGATATTATACAAAGCACACACATATATATTATTATTTAACATGAATCATTCCCATTCATTTATTACCAGGCTTAATAATAATAATACTTGTGCAACTGAGAATTTCTGAGCGAATAATCAATTATTCATTTGAAGCAGGATTTCCTGAGTGAATACAAATGTCTCACTGAAAATCTCCCTTTGTGATGCTTCAAGTGTTCCGTTAGGGAACCGAACGACGAATGGGGAAGACGCCGATCTCATCGATAATCCTGCTTTATTCATACATTTTATATTCAGCTCCACGGTATTTTATATTCAGTAACTTTTAGACTGATTTATTACAGAACTTTTAAAGTGCATAAATGAAAGCGCGTATTTGAATGAAACAATGTCATGTAGCTGAATCTGATTAGGTTGTATCATTATTTCGGTTGTGAATGTATTATCGCTGAGCAGCGAAACCATTTAAAATTTTCGGTAAGATTTTCAGTAGTATAGAAAATATTGAATCGACAGTTTGACATTCCATCTTTATTATTTTGGCTTAACACAATAAACAACACTAGTAGTGGACTGTGATCTCTTTTAATTTCTCTACTCCGTACACTACCTCTCGGAGTTATTGTTACACACACACTGAAGTTTTTATTTTACAAGCAGGTAGAGGGCGCTGTTCATTAACAGAACTAACATTTATTATAAAGGCAAAAATATAGGGGCTAAAAAAGGAATGATCATAATTTTCAGTATTTTCATTCAATGTTTCTTCCATGTTTTGGTGTCAGATTTTTACCACTTTATATAATTACTAAGAAATAAATTAATTTGTTGATACTTCACATCATTGATTGTAATTACTGTGATTCAGATTTGTTTTACTAAACATTTTTTAGTGCTGCACGTAGACTACTGGCGACGAGCCTCACAATACTTAACAATAGTCATAAAAAAATTCCCGTGCAACTCAACACAACTTGTTTATACGGCTGGAGACAAAAAATATTTTCAAGAGAATTACACGACGGTTGCTGACAAATATCCATTGCAAGCTCATCGGTGCAAATTGCCGAAATCTACAACTCTAAGTTTTGATTATCTTAATGTTACCGAAATAGATTGGTATAATCAATTCATCCAACATGCATTAAATGGGAAACACCTCAATATTCCACTCGACAACTCTTTAACAATATCAGCGTAGCCGTAATAGCTTAGTGGTCGTGGTCATGAACTTGTAGCCAATACTGTCGAGTAGCGTGTTCAAGTCCTGATGCAACTGAAGACCCATCGTGTAGAACAACTAATGAACGTTAAATCTGCCATGGCTCAAACTCTTCACATTGGCGTGGTGGGGAAGTTTAGAGATTGGGGTACCAGTTGAGTGGTCGTCCTCGTCACTTGACCCCGATTCAAAATTATGATGTTGGGTGCCAATAGCCTTTGAGTTGCTTTAGAGTTCAATGTCTCACTAACTCAATAACAGAATCAGGATTCGAACCTGTGACTCAATTCCAACGTTGTGTATAATAAACACGTCACTATTATTAATGAGTTAAAATAAAATATGGGGTAACAGTCTTTGTTGTTCCATATCCCACAAAACCTGTAACTAAGAAAAAGGAATCACAATTTTTAATATTCATAAACATCCATCAATAAAATAAAAAGACCTAGACTTTAAACATTATGTAGATACTGTTTTTACACAAGAATTGCAGTTTAAAAGACATAAAACTCGAAAAATTTATTTTCCTCAGAATACCTTCTATTTCATAAAAAAACAACCAGTCCATTGCTTTTTTGTTAAAGTTAAGTGAAAATATTTTGACTGATAAAAAAACTGATCAGTAGATTGTATTTCGTAGGTGTACTTTAATCAAACCAGCAATCTATGATACGTAGAAACAAGCATGTTTATAAGTTTGCTTCAAACGACCATAAATTAAAAGTGCGTACTGAAATTGCATCAGATAAAGCTGGTGGACCTGACCCCGCGACATTTACCTGGGCCATAAAATTTCTTTTACGATCGCCAACCCGCCTACTAGATCGTGAATTATTTTCCAACAGGTTTAGGAAGGTAACAAGAGGAAAAGAAGCTCTATTTCTGCTGTGGAATTACCATCTCGGACTGCTTTCATTATATAGAAACGTTCGACCCTGTGTGCAATATTAATTTGTGCGCAGAATTCAAAATGGTTGATCATAATTATATTTTAAAAAGTGAATTAAGAGTAGATATACTAATTTTAAATTATAATTATAATTAACATTGCTTGAATATAATTGTAAACTTTAATTTAGTCTCTTATTCAAAATTATGAGATTTCAAGATAAATATATTATTATCCACCTAGGGGGCTATTATTTATCCATTAATTTGACGCGAATCACTTTTCAGTTTCATATACGTTACAAATAACATATGTTTACACCAATAATGAACTTAATTTTGAAATTATATTACACCAATGACAATTTTCTTGGTTGTTTTAATCGGTTGAATTTCCTTTAAAAAATAACGTAGACCGTTTGGTGGCAAAAGCTGTTATTTGTCAAATTTTTCATCAAACAATGAAATATGTTAGGGTTTAAAATTGTTAAGTTATGTGACTACCTTCGGAGCACTTTGTTTAAACTATATACATTTTCGACTAAATAAACACTTTTTATTTGAAATAGGGCATAAAACTAGGAATTCAAATACATTTCCTGCAAAATTAAAAATAATTTTGGATATATTGGAAATTTTGAGTGAAATTTTAGTGAAAAATTTCAGTTATGGTAAACCTTGTATTGACAATTCTAATTAATATATTCGAATAATACATTTATACAGTATATAAATAACATCGTTATATTTGTGCTATAGCTATGAGATTTGTAATACTTTTGAAAATCCTTAAAATATGTAAATTTTTATGCAAGTACTCAATTTTTTTTTTACAAAAAACTGTTATTTTCTCACAAAAAGTGCAATAAAATACATAAATATATACACAGAGATTATATTATAGTCTATATTACAGATCAAATTAAATAAAACATTCTCTGAAAATTTCAAATTAAATAAAACATTCCCTGAAAATTTCAATTCAAAATCTTAAAAAGAAATCTTGTATAGTGAACTTTACCGAGAAGCAAAAAATTGAAAAACAGTTTCTCAGAAAATGCATTTAAAGTTTTTAATACAATATAAAATATTTTCTACTGATTGTACATTTTTAAACTCTCACCATATTTATAGATCAAGCTCTCTTTAGCTTCATATTTAACTAATTCGGACTTTTTGTACCCTTTTGCTGTTTTCTGGAGGGTTTTATTGACTATAACAGTTGTCGTTTTTAGCGAAATTGTGAGAACCCCCCTGGGTTCCACCTTGGACACTAAGATTAACTTGAGGCAAAGAATGACCAGACGCCATTTGTATAATAACAAATTATATTTATTCAATAGATTCAATTAGAAACCTTCTAATTACAAATATTCAACAATATTGTCTACGTCAATATGTCTACGTCACCTTTAGTATTAAATTAAATTACAAAATATGAAATTAATCAAGTACTAAGCTCAATATCGAACGCGGGTTTACCGGAATAGGAGGTCCGAGCAATACACGCAACTTGAATTATTAACATTCGTTAAAATTTAACTAACTTTATATAATATATTAACTCTTGTGGTCATATATGCTAAGTTATAATATATCACCTGGCTGTAATGTCGTTCTCTCAAGATAGATCAATCTTTCTAAGGCTACTTCGCTGAATAATAACAGCAATACTCGAAACTCGCAATCCACTTGAATCTTCTTAACTTCGTCACTACGGCTCTTGGCTCAATCGCCTTCTAAATGCTGACTTACAACGCTCTCCTTAAATACCTTAATTTATTTGAATATCCCATTTCCTTCTTCCAGAGCTGATTGGAAATATACACGAATTATTTACAATCCCCAAAGACGCCTAAGAGTATTAATGGAAAAGTGCCGTAAAGATTCGTCACAAAATTTCGATGAAAAATTGCAGTCACGATATTTTACACAAAATTCTAATAAATTTATTCAAATAATATTTATACATTACATAAATAACATCTTTATATGTATTAGCAATTATAAAAGATTTGTAATACTTTTGGAAGTTTTTTAAATATGCCAAATTTTATGCAAAAACTCGATTTTTTTTAAAAAATGAAAGATTTTCTTTTAATGAAAAAGCAATAAAGTGCATAAATGCATACACAGAGATTAGATTTTTATTCATAAAACAGATAGAACTAAATAAAAAAACATGTTCTGAACATTTCAATTTAATATCTTAAAAGTATTTTGTGTAGGGATCTGCTTTCCGGTTTAGTAAACTTCATTTCCGGTTTTCTAATTATGCTATACCTTTGCTTCTAAATATCGTAGAAACAAAAATAGAGTGTTTTTGTAATCTTGAATCTATGGGCTATAAAATAAAAACATAAAAGAAGTTTCGAAGATTTTCACCCTAACTGCGAATTTTGGTTATTCACAAAACTTTAAATGGGATGTGAACTCAATTTTGATCTTCGTCATCTAGTCTTGTCACTCAAGTTTCGATCTCATACTGTAAAGAATTTTATTTTCATTTTATTTTATATTTTTGAATCCCTATAATTTAACAAAACATGTACATCTATTCGATATGTAAATCTATTATAAATGAATTGATATAGATTTTTTTTTATCGTTTTATGACTGAACTTTTTAGGCTTTACTCGTATTTTGTCTTTGTTTCAAAACTTTGACGCATTAGTCTGTTGTATAACAACCCTTGGTTTTTGTCTGAAAAGTACGCATTTGTGTAAAATAATGTAATTTTTTTTCATGTATATAATAAATAGCATTTTACTTTGTCAAAAAGAATTAGAGTAAACCTCTTCAAAATATGTTTTTAAGTTTCGAGCAATACAATTTTTTTACAGAGGTACTTGTAGTTTTCAACACTTACACTAGGACTTATTTCAAAGTGAGTATCATTTTACTCACTTTGAAATAAATAAATATTACAAATATTTACAATTCTGGGCTCCAGTAGTAAAGTCAGTCTATTAAAGAACTTGGATATTTAAACGAGATTCTTCCAAAATAAAAGAAATCTTTGTCTCAGACTATACAATGCAAGTAACTATGGGCAGGGACGTCTTAAGGTATTTCAACCTAGGATCTACGGAGCTAGGATCGTGGCTTCGAGTGGGCCTCAATAAGATCAGGATCTGAGTAATTTTAAACGTGAAATGTTATTTCTGTGGACGTATTCATCGAACTATATGGCAACTTGTCAAAACTGGTATAATACTGCATTATTATTTCATCTCTGTCGTCCATGGTAACCTAAGCCTCCCACCATATACCATCATTACTCATTTAGTCGAAAAGCCGCAATGGGTCGAATAGGTTTGTATCAAGGTCTGGGAGATTGTTAGTCAAACACATTTATTTGTTACGTATTAACATTCGTATGAGCATTTGACAACGTGTACTATATACAGTCTTCAAAAGGGTCAGAGGAGGCCTACTTTTGCGAAGCGACCAGGAGTCTCGAGAAGTCTTAAAACGCCACTGGCTGGGAGGGGTGCAAATAATTTTGATCGCATAGTTTGCCAAAACACGCCTCGAAAACGAAAAAGTATTCCGTTTCTCAAAGGTTCTATTTATAAATAAATGCTAATCCTTTTGCAGGTACTGGTGGGCCATGAAAGCATGGTGACGTGTGCTGCGTGTGCCCCACTCAGCCCCTCCCTGGTGGTATCAGGATCGGCGGACTGCAACCTCATTGTTTGGGATCTCACGACAGGCAACGACAACTTTACCCTCAGAGGACACACGGAAACAGTCACTAATGTCAAACTTACTCTAGATGGCACTCTGGCTGTGTCTGGTAATGAATCAAAGAGCAATATAGTGTCTATAAATAACAGATGAGAGAAAATATAGGCATCCATCTACTTGAGAAATGTTATGTCCTTTTTAGATGCATGTTTGATAATTGTTTGAAAATTATTAACAAGTGTATAGTTTGTAGTATTACTCAACTTCTTCACTTCAGAACTAAAACTGATCAAGCTCATATAAATAATGTTTTTCAGAATATAAATGCGATCAACTTTATTCTAAGGGAAGGGAATATCACCTGCTAATCGATTTTAAACGGTTCTGCAATAAATTTTATAAAAATCGCAAGCTACGTAAAAAAGGATTTTTTCTTGAGTCTATGATTTAAAAATTTTGTCTCACAATTTATTAATTTCTAGCAATGGTTTTTTTTATTTGTATTGGAGCGGCAGACTCTCTCTCTCTCTCTCTCTCTCTCTCTCTCTCTGATGTTCATCATTGTAAAGCTAGTACATTTACCGGGAGCTGGTAACTATTTTATATGCTGCACCCTATAGGGGTATACCAATCACACCACAAGTAATTTTGACAACCACAGTTTCCTCCCCAGAGGAAGGCACCTGAGCTCTGACGACAATTTAACTTTGCCGAGAGCACCCAAGCCAAACAGGCACTCAGGGGATCTTTTACAAGCAGCGTAATCATACGACATAGACACGGTCGATTTTCTGTATCATTAAAACCACCGACTTGGGCCGAGGTTGAACCCGCAAACTTGGGCGTACAAGACCAGCGTCAAACCAACTACGTCACTCAACTGGCATTTCTAGCAAAATAAAATTTTGTTTAATTAATTACGTTATTGTTGCGGTTCAATTGTTCTGTCCAAATATAGGCCCAGAACATATGTGTTCAGATGGTAAGGTGTATATATTGTATACAATCATGTGTTCTTTTATGGAAATTACTTCTTAAAATTTGATACAAATTGTTCGAAAAACCTAATGAATCTCTTCAAATCAAAATATGAGAAAAACAATAAATTAAACAGTGTAAAAATGTACTTAAATCACATTATTTTTTTAAAAAAATCATGCTGTGGCACGTAAAACACTATTTGTAATGAAATATTTTAAGTTAAGCTGTAAATATATTTATGTTTAATGATATTTAAGCTAGAACAAAGTTAAAAGATAAGAACAAAACTAACTCCAATTGTTTTTTTAATTGAAAGAAGTGGAAAAGAAAGAAGTATAATCACAAAATAATTTTTACATTTCTTCCTTATAAATTTCTTTTGTTAAATATAGAACTAGAGATGAACTGTGTCGTGTTCTTAATGATTATAACCTGGTTCATTTCCTTTTTTCGTAGTGTGTGTGTTTCCTTAATTATTATTAATTTCCAATTCCAACGATTTTCATCATTATGCGCAGTATTTCACGCATAACTCGAACTAACGTTTTCTAAACTTTTTCGACTCAGAATTTCGGTAACTTCTATTTTATAAGAGAAGATCTTTCCTTATCCTACTCAATGTTTTCTTGTTTAAAATGTTACCTTCATTTGGGCTGTTTTCCATTCAAGTATTAAATTATTAAATGAATTATAACACATGTAACATAAATGTGCTACACTACTGTGATCAAAAAGTATCCCAAATGATGTCATAAATTATGGATATCAATTTATAGCTCAAAATAGATTACACCTCTGTCACAGCAGTTCTCTCAAACTTCAATGCGTCTTTGCCAACATACCTCTTAATTCTCGGAATGTCTGGCGCAGTTTAGCCAAAATTTTCTTTTTGCACCGTAAACCCGCACACTCGCTCAAAACATTTCCAACATGCCTTCTTTTTGTGAAATATCTTCAAAGTTCGTATCGAATTTTGGCTCTTAACGTATTATCGCAACCTATTGGCAACATTATATGAAATGAAGCACATGACTGCTAATTCAGCGCCTGCGACCCATGCGAAATTGGGGTCGCCAACTTTGAGAATAATCTTGAACGTTGGCGATTGTTGGAATAATATTTAAGTACCTGAATTTCCTTTAATGTATCAAAAGATTCAAAACAGCAACCGCGAAGAGGCAATGGAAATTAGAACTCACGCGGTGTCGTATCAGGTACATACGGAGCTTATGGAGCCGTAATACTTTGGTGCTTTTTCAAAAAGTTCACGAATAATAGTAGAACTGCGATGAAATCCATTATCGGGGGGCAAAACCCATGAATTAATATGATAAAATTCAATTCGTTCTCGATGAATTGCTTCATGCAAATGGTGCAGCATTTACTAACCGTCTGAACAGTTGAAAGGATTTCACAAATCACAATACCATGACAACCAAAGAAAACGATCAACGTTACCTTAATTTCTTAAGCACCAGCCAAATATTCAAGATTTTGATAAATAGGCTTCTTTAAACATTTGGAATAAAAATTTCTACCAGCTCTTCCGTTGCAGAAACAAAATTTTACAAGAGCATGCTTGATTCAGTTGCACTCGATAACTTAGAAAATCAACAAAGTGAAACATTTTATCTCATTAAAAGCAAATTTATTTTTTCTGACGATAAAATGAAATAAATTCCAAAACGTGTCACAATATTTTTATAAAAACCATGAGAAATTTGATAAAAGTCTACAGAGATAATATCCACCTCTATGTATTTTAAAGGAACTATTTAGATTACTTTTTGATCTTAGTAGTACAATAGTCATTTCGGTTTATAAGTTTTGAACCATTTCTCCTGACTCTTCTAATCAATAAGACTTTAAATAGTGTGTTAAGATCCAACTTATTTAATTATAGTTTATACATGTATATATATATATATATATATATATATATATATATATATATATATATATATATATATATATATATACAGTCCAGTCATATTAATGTGACCACTGTAAAAAGCCAGAATAACCATCTTTCGCAGAGGGGAAAATAGTCATTTAGGATCCTCAAGGTATTCACTAGGATGTTGAGCCATGCCGACTCTATTGCTGCACTAGATTACACGCGCGTGAGGATCCATGACGCGAACAACCCGATCGAGAGGGTTCCATAGATTATTGATTGGGCTTAAGTCAGGTGAGTTTTCTGGACACGGAAGAACGATAAACTGATCATGGTGCTCTTTGAACCACGCACGTACGCTGTCAGTTGTATGACACTCCGCAATGTCGTGCTGGTAGATGCCTCCATCCTGAGGAAAAACAATGCGCATAAAGGGGTAGACATGGTCTGAAAGGACAGATGCGTACTTCTATTGATCCATCGTGCTTTCCACAATGATGAATAAACACAGAAAATTTAAGGAAAACATTCCCCAGACCATAATGCTCCCGCCTCCAGCCTGAACCTTGCCAGCAATTGTTGCAGGGTGTTTGTTTTAGACGTTTCATGCCGTATTTGCCACCAACCATCCGTCCGATGGAGTATAAAGCGTGATTAATCAGAAAACTCTACCTGTCGCCTTTCATTGGATGCCCAGTTGCGGTACCTGTATGAAAATTCCAGTCTTAGTTGCTGATGAACAGCAGTCAGCTAGGTGCATGAACCAGGCGCCTGCTTCGGAGAACCATACGCAACAACGATCGCTGCAGTAGTTTGGAAGACACTGTTGGTAGCCCCTTGGTTCATCTGGGTGGTATGTTGCTTAACAGTAGCACATCTATTCTCTCGAACTCACCTCTGCAGCCATCAGTCACCTCTATCACCTATGGCCCGTGGTACACCACATTTGCCACGTCACTGATTTTGGACGGTCCCATTTTGCCATGCACGGTATACTTTAACCACGGTGACACACGAACAGTCCACAAACTTAGCCGTTTCGGAAATGCTTCCAACCTTTTCCCGAAAGCCAAAAATTATGCCGTTTTGGACTTCGGATAACTCTTTACATGTTTGCATTACGCCAACGATTGTAGTGTTTTCCGAAGCCCTCACACACTCTTTATATACGCTCAATAGCACTGCGATGCCAGCATCCTTCTGTGATTGGTTATTTAACGTCAAAGTCGAAAGTACTTGGTGGTCACATTAATGTGACTGGACTGTGTATATACAGCGAAAATGTCTTCACAAATTTTATAATTTGAAAGAGTATAAGATAGTATTTTATTATTAGCTTCGGATGACAACAGCCTTGGTATCTGGAGCACCAGCACTGGTCTGCGAGTAGGATTATTGGGAATTCACCAGACGATCCTGAATATCGCCGGAGCCCTCAACCTATCACAGGTGGTTCTTCAATTGGCGAATCAGAATGCGGTACCTCTTCTGAAGCTGCACAACAATCCCACGAAGGGTATGGTGCTCGATCTGCCCCCAGGAACGCCTGTCACGGAAGAAGCGAAAACACCAGGTAAACACCAGGACTTAGTTGACTATTTAAATTTTTTTTTTTACTTGAATATATATCCTCTCTCTTTCTTAAAATTTTATTCCTGAAATCTTTCCTTTAATCAACCAGTTACCAACCAGTAGTACACTAACCACTAGTAACCTGCAAAATGTTTGTGAGTCGGCAGAAAAATAGGGACATTATTTACAATTTTATAAAGACTCAGTTTCTAAAATCACGGGTAACAAAATGTATTACGTAATATGTGGATTATATATATATATATATATATATATATACATATATATATATATACATATATATATATATACATATATATATATACATATATATATATATATCTTTTAACAAATTCTTGCTACTATTTTTAACAAAACTCCTTCTGAGTTTAGCGACTTTTTAGCTAATTTTTCCTGTATATCTAGTGACATTCGAAAGAGAGAGATGGCCATCATGGTAAATTGGTGGCTTAACATTTTAATTTGTCGATATTGCTTTGCGTTACCGGTTTTTTCTTGTTTTCGTGAAGTCTCTTTTCAGTAATATAGAAATGTAATTAGAGACGTAAATAAGTGGCAATATGGCTATAGATGTTCGCCATATAGTGATCAATCAAATCGGTTGTTCACCATATAGTGGTCAATTATATTAGTAGTCACCCAGAGATAGGTCAATCCAGCCAAATGCAATATTATGCATTTAGTTGTTCATGAAGTTTTAAAGGTTGGTGACTGCTACTTTAAATCGCACACGCGAATATATATATATAAGAATAGTTTCTTATTCTCTAGATCAGCGGTTCTTAAACTGCGGTCCTTGGTTCCAACCTTTTTTCTAAGGGTCTTCGAAGCTCTCTAATTAAATGTTACGATTTCCCCCTTTTACATACTCTTAATGACCTGGTGAAAAAATTGAAGAATGTGCCATCCTAGACAAGATCACTAAACTGCCCCTAATGAAAAAACTCTACTAGAACATATATTTCGATCAAGAATATTACCGTAAAATCCGGCGTATAACGCACACCGGTGTATAACGCGCACCTATACTTTCAAGCTGCATTTTTTAATTTTAAGGTATACTTGCCGTATAACGCCCCCACCCCCTTTTTTTACGAAGAAACCTGCAATGTACGTTAGCAATGCTATTATGTTTTAAAACCATTTATTCGAGGTATTACCCCAGGAATTTGAAAAAATAGCATATTTCTAGAAAAACAACCCTTTAAATTCATAAGGTATGACATTTTTTTCAATAAACAGTATTCGATCTTTAAAGAAGTTTCTTTTGTGCCCCTCTCTCTTTTTTATTTTTGAAGCTATCGTTTTTATACCCGGCGTATAACGCGCACCCGTCAATTTCGATCTTATTTTGTTGTTGTTGTTAAAAGCGCACGTTATACGCCGGATTTTACGGTAATTGAACTTTTTTTTATTATTTGCAATTACAAGTCAGCACTACAACGTAATATTTTCAAAACATAGTAGAAACCCGTGTGCAAAGATTAAGAACTGAATTCCTAAAGCGCCAATATGATAATAATTGTATTAGTCACTTAGCCATGTGTTAGGAGTCGAGAAGGGGTGTTGAAAATCTTGGGGTACCGCGAAGTTAGGCTGACACATGAAAGCGACTACGGTGATCGAAAGTTTAAGAACCGCTGCTCTAAGTAATACGGGATTCCATTTTAAAATAATAATTAATCGTAGTAATGTTTATTTATGTGAAAGCATGTTACCCCTATTATAGAAGAAATTTTTAAAATTATGTATCAATAAAAAGAAGAGCATAATTTTGTAATGGGTTCAAGCAGTAGACTTTCTCATGCATACATGAAATGAACTTTAAGATAATGATACATCGTTTACTTTTCATTGAAAAATATCATTTGAAATTGCATCAAAACATTTTGAGATTTACAGTTTGTGATGGATTTCCCCTCTCCTCCATCAGTGTTTGGGATTTGAATGAAGATCAGCCACATAATCAAAACAAATATTATTTATCAATCCTTTCACGAGTCTCAACAACCCAGGCTAGGAAATGCACCTATAATTAAGTACTGGAGCAAAAGTGAGGTATTAAATATTTAATTATGAATTGAATCATTTACTTCTGGAACGTTTTGGTAAAATACGTTTTAAATAATAAGAAATAGTTTTCCCCAAGAGGATTAGTAGGAGGTTTGCGAATGGACCCGTTACAAGTTGTGTGACACACAAAACACATCATAGAAATTGTTTCAAAGTCGTTTTATAGAAATTTCAAAAAATGATTGAAATGGCCAATGTGTCCATTATCTGGGAACGTGGAATGAAAATGTCTACAAATTGAAAATAAAGCATCGTGAAGTAACTCTAGGGCAAAATCAGTTAAACTAAGCTACATGGAATGTATCTTGATTATAAAATATTTGAGGATACCTTTTCGAACCGTTTAGTATTTAATAAAAGATACTCCTTGATTATATACAATTTTGTGAGTTGTTTCTTTGATTTTTTTCTCTTTAGGTCATTCTTGGAGAGGTGTGGTGCCTCAGCGGTGCCTTCTTCGAGGCAATCTAAAACGAGAGCAATCTTTCGACTCTTTTTACTGGGATCTCCGTTCGGCGTCTCCAAAGCACGATCTGGGAATGAGCCTCGAAGACTTTCGACGGGTGCCCTCCCCTTTCGGGTCCAGGGAGCACCTCCATTTAGCGGGAACCGTGTGGGACGGACGTCTAGGAGGCCGAGGCTTTGCCCATCCCTCAGATCTGCAGCCTAAGACCAAGCTGCCCAAGCACAAGATGCTGAAGAAGCAACAGAGTATGTTCGCGTGCTTCCCTGAATTCATGACCCAACAGGCATCGCCTCAGCAGCTGCTTTCCCCGCAAGGGCTGGTCAAGGAGCTGGACCAGCCCAGAAAGATGGCCGACTTCGGGAGAATGACCCCCAAACTGACGGCTCAAAAGTCGCTCAGTCGAGCGGCGAGCTTAGAAGAGACCGGTGCCAACTCCAATGGCAACCCGGACGGTGCCAACGTAGCTATGGTGAAGCAATCGGCTGTCTGCACCCTATCCTAAGGTCGTATTGTGTACATATATATTCCATTGTACTCTCTATAAGTAAACTGGGTGTTCCAAACCTCCGTAACCGAGCACGTTGTGATCAACACCAAATGAAGTTGGAAACAAATATTTCAGAGTTAAATGACGGGTATAGTTAATGACAGGATAGCTGACTGAAATTATTTCTTCTGATATTGATGAGAAATCTTGATTTTGCACATACAGGCTAATTTATAGATGATTAATACAAAGTACATAGAATATTATTCAGATTATGTTATATAATGTGTAAAAGAGAAATATTTGATATTTATATTTTAATACAAAGAATATTTATACTTAATTCAAATACAATTTATTAAAATACAATTACTAAATTCCCTAGTAATTTTTACAAAAATTTTTAAATATTTGTTCATGCTAAAAATTAAAAGAGCAATATTTTTCCCAAATAATAATGATTAATTTTCCGGATATCATCCCATTGTTGATTTCCGATAAATGTAAAATAAATACAAACTTTATTAAGGAAATAATAAATTCTGAATATATATATATATATATATATATATATATATATATATATCCATTGCGCTTAGTTTCTCATACAGTTTCAATATAAAGGAAACAATTTTCTTGAGGCAATTTAAATTCTTTTTAAAAAATTATGTTTTGGTGATACTTTTTTTAAATTACTGTTTCTTTAACTAATTGAAAACGAGAGTTACCATTTTATTTATATTTGAATATTATCAATGAACTATACTTCAAAAAAAATTATTAATTTTTAATTCTAATTTTTTTTTCATTTAAATGGGGTTGCGGATTGGTAATGACCATTATAGACCTAGTACATTCCCTGGGAACTGGTATCACATTTAAGTGTGGCACCAAATAGGTGGATACCAATTGCCTCAATATAATTTTGACGCCCAGTTTCCTCCTCAGAGTGGGGCACCTGAGCTCTGACGATACAAATTTGTACTTGGAATCTAATTTTGCTAAAAGTACTCAAACTCTAAACTTTTTTTGTTTTTTTTGCCAAATTTTCTATACCATTTAATTGACAATACCGAGCGATTATAATCAGCTGTAGGACGTTACGCAATATTATTAATTACAAAAAATAAAAGGAAACCTTTGAGTGTATTTAATAAAGATTGAAAGCAGCACGGTTCATTTTTATTCAGAATTAAATTTCTCTCAACAGCATGATTTTTTAAACTTAAAACTCTTAAAGGTTGTCACAGTTTTTGATTAATCCTTTTGAAAAATTGCTTTTTAAAAAAATGAACAGCAACTTACTTTTGTGACAAATCTCAAAGAGAAAATCCTTCCTAATTACTAGATAATTTTTTATAAGAAGTAACAAAAATATTCTCATGAAATCTTCGCTTAATTTCACTAAATATTTTGCAATAACACACTTTAAAATACATTTGATATTTGTGTGCACTTAATACTCAATTTATCATCAAATAAGTTGGAAAAATATTTTTGTCTAGATTAATTAAAATTTATGATTTTCATGGAAGTAGTTTACTCAGTCAGCTATTCAGTCATGTGTTTCTAAAGATATTTTTCTACTGTTGTAAATAAATTTAGCTTTCTAAAATTCTAAAAAGCTAGCTTTCTAAAATTCTAAAAAGGTATTATACAACCTATTCATTTCTAAAGAACTTTTTGAGAATAATTCGTATTTTAACTATCACTGATATTCAAACAAAAAAAGATTAAACTATTGAATTGAAATACCAATAAATTATTTTATTCAATAAAGTAAAAAATATACATTCAATAATTAATTGTGTAAAAATAAGCACATACTCAAAAACTTGTGAACACACTACATCAAATATTGTCAATAATCGTATTTGAATATATTTTTTTATTCCGACTTATTCAATTGGTTTATAAGAAACAGGGACTTAAACATTCGAATCATTCAGTTGCCTCATTTACAGCGATATTAAGAAACACATAAAAATAAATTCGCTTTAAATTATAAAAAATATATATATACCTATAAAAAGACATAATTACAAAAACTAAAGAAAAATGTGGGTTAAACAGCTGAATATTTTTCCTTTTAGAGTAACTTGAAAGATGTTTCATTTTTAAAAGCGCAATGAGTTTTCCAAGAATTTTTAAAGGAGATCCGAAGCGAATTAAATTATGAGCAAATATAATAAGAAAATATTCTAACACCTCTTGAAATATCACATTTATTTTAACAATTATTCCGATAAGAAATTAGTTCCGTTTTCTACAAATTTTCTAATACAGTTTCTAATATAAACATTCTCATCATTTTCATCCTAGTGTTAAGGAACCTAACCAAGCTTGAAACAAACCCTATTTATCCTGTCTTTTTGTTAAGTGCATAATATTCTAATATGCATGCATTTTAGGGATGGCGATCCAAGATCGATTAATCGAAGAATCGATTTCTTGGGTTAAAAAATCTATTTTTTAAATCGGTATGTAGCACTGAATCGATATCTCATCCTAGAAAATTGACATTCAATTTTTTTTTTCTATTTTGGTAAAAACCATAAAATTATTTACAATTAGTTGAATGTACTATCTTTAAACACTATTTATCGCAGGCAGTTGTGCACCCGAAGTATGATCCTATACTTTACTGGCAAGAACAAAAAAACTCTATCATCACGTTCATTCAATAGCGATGATGTATATGAGTATCGTGGGATCATCTGTTCCTTGTGAGCGCCTTTTTTCCATTGCCGGCAGCATCGCAAGTGATGAGCGGAACCGCTTGGATCCCAGTAGACTTGTCAGACTGTTGTGTTTAAAAAGCTTAGATACTAAGATACTTAGATATTATCTATTTTCTAAATTTTTTAATCTAACAAATATATTTAGAAAATAAATGTCTTCTTTTATGCATGATACTTTGATTTGGTAGTAAAAATAATTGTAATTGTCGAATTCCTTGAACTAAAAAAAATTCCCTGATTTTACTGATAAAAGATCGTTTATTATGGTATCTTTCTTGTTTTTCATAAATTGATTTATATTTACAATGTAAATGCAGACTTGGAATAAATCGATTTTTTAAAAATCGATCTTTTAGAACTCGATTTTTTTGTGAATCGATTCATCAGGTTACGATTCGAATCGATTTAAAAATCGATCTTTTTCGGAAAGAATCGCCATCCCTAATGCATCTATGTATTACTTAAAACTTTAAAGCATTTCCAAATGCGTAATTTTTCTCTTCTCTCACTCAATGAGTGAAATAATAAACATTTATTTTATACTACAAGAAATGAAATAGGGGGAATATTTTACTCCAGAAAAAAAGCCGATTTAGGGCAGAGGGGGAGAAGTGCACTAAAACATGTTGCCCTCGACAGTCGGACTCTGCGAAGCACTGATGCTCAATGAAACTATTGCAAGTGTTCTGTGAAAAGATCGAGTTTAGAATTGAAAAGTATTGGAAAAGAAAGACCAAACATAGAAATTTCATAAAATAATTTCTAAGCTAATAAGTTTATTGCAAATATTTTTGAAAAAATCTGCATTTCTGTTACATATATATTCTGTTATATATATATTAGAATATAAAAAAAATCAAAAAAATGACATTAAGCATTAGCATTTTGAAGGATAATTAGTATGAAACCTTAATGAGAGCCGAGGAGACGGAATACGAATAGCCTGATTTTTTCTTTGTCCCAATGTCACCAAAATCTGCTAAGATGGCCAATTTCAAATAAAGCATTTAAATTTAAAAAGTTTCTTTAAGCATTAGACTTTTATGTAATTCTTACATATTTTTTTTCATGAATACGCATGGGTATTTTGTTTTTTTTTCTAAAAGTAACACAGTGAAGCAAAAAGAAAGCCAAATTCATACTAAAATACAACACTGTGGCACAATACCATTTTCTCCTCCTCAATAATAGTTATTTTGGCGTGCATAGAGTTATTCCTTACACAATTATTTCCTGTTTGAAAAAGTGTTCCAAGTTGTTTATAAATCCTTTTCCTTAACACTACCATTAAATCAGGCGGCATTTTCCCGATAATTAAATCAAACTATAGAGTATTCTAGTAACATGAAATTCCTTCTAAAATTTGATAAAAAAAAGTAATAAATAATGCAAAACTTACACAAAATTTCAAAACAGAGAAGTTCATAAAGACAAAAATAAGAGTCTTCACGCGACTCATCGCGAAAAACACACCGTCATTTTAATCGAAATGAAATATTTGTTTTCAACCCCTCACATGTTCCAAGAAGTTTGTATTCACTTCCACTGAACCTGAAAAGAAACGCTTCGCTTTTGCAACATTCACTGTACATTCATCCGTGTTTGCCAAGTGAATGTGGTCGGACTGTGTGTGTCTGCATCATACTGTGATTCCGTGTATACATTAGAAAATGTACTTGTAGGCTGTTTCTCGATGTTTTTACGCAAATATCGTTTACGTTTCCCTTCAGTAGGCAGCTAAGCGGTTGTTCATATCTATTCCTGCACAACGTTGTCCTCCAACAAAATAAGCAGAGAATATTTAAAATGTCGGCGACTTCAAATGCTTGCATTCGACGCAATGAATGGAGCAAAACGTGTTCATATCTGTAAATACTTTGCACCTTTAATTACACTTCTCATCGCAAATAACACACAGTCATTGCAATTTTTCTCTTTTTCTACATTGCATGCCGGTCGATTGTTTCTGAATGTTTCTTACTTGTATAATAGGTATAAATATTTTGCTTTATGAAAATGCTTGCTGACAAAAGTGAAAAAAAAATTAACAAAATATTTATGAATTTCTGTTTTGCTATAGCAAGACTTTCTTTCTTCTAAGTCAGTAATTCGATTGATTACGATTTTTAGATGGAAAAAATAAATAATTTTATTGAAACCAAAGCATGAAAATTGTTTGATAATAGTTATCCCGAGTTACTGTTTGATGAGTTATAATGTTTTGATGAGTAAGAAATAGCATGAAACATAAAAAATTTATGCTTCCTCTGAGAGTAAATTATTAATCGCAAAATTTCATAACCCGTGTATATAAAGTTAAAAAAAAAACATCACGATGAATATTTTACGCGTCCAAGATTTTGGATACTAAATAGTATATTTTAAGTAGACAAAACTGTGAATTTCGCAACCCTTAAACAATAATAAAGAGAAAATATGGTTATATATATTTATATATTCCTTTTGCTAATTCTATACGCTTAAAATAGAAGGATCTTTATGATTTTTTTCTATTGCATACATTTTATTCTAAAATATACTTTAATTAAAAATTGAAATGAAAAATTTAATTCGGAATTTAATTTTTATGAGTATTTGACATTTTTTTCTACTTGAACTTCTGCACACAAAAAAATTATATATTATTTAAACCATATGCGTGTATTATTCTTAATAGAAACTTACTAAAAATTATAGATAATATATTGCTGGATATTTTCATATATAAAAAACAGTGTAGTTCAAATGAAAAATGCACAATAATTCTTTAATCTTGGATTTAAATATATAATTGGTCAACAAATTAAATGCTTCTTTTAATTTTAAACTTTGAAGCTTATTCATCGAATAATTTTTTCAGATATAATTACATTTCGGCTTCATCTCATTTGCTCTTTTTAGTTATTGCTATCCAGTAGACAATCTTAGATAACAACAAATTTAGATAGTCTATAAAAAATATCTCTATGCACTTATGTACAGTTGTGCCTAAATGTATATGAATGTATTTAGTACCTTAAATATACCCTATGCAACTTGGTATTACTTAGTTTTTAAATGGGGGTGTTATAAGATTTTTAGGTTTCAGTATATTTGCAAGAAGAATTCACAATTGTTGAATGACAGCTTTCCGGAAAAGAATTGTCTTTTTAATTATGCTTAGTGTTTTATTATTATTATTATTGACTGAAAATCATGCAAACATCAATGTTATGCTTGTTTATCCATAAGGTTTGTTACTTCATTTTAGTATTTGTACTTGTTTCAAAATAACTATTATGTGGTGTATTTCAAATATATAAATTATCAGTTTTCTTGCGTGAGGTGAAGCAAGGATTGTAGACATCCTCGAATATTTTTCCTTTAAAAATTTTAGTGCATTTGTATTTGTTTTAAATATTTATTATGACCTTTACTTTTTAATTAAATACTTAGTTTTGATTTAAGGTTTTTATCTGGAGCATTCAAGATTAAATGTTTAAAGGCTTAAAAACACATGATTTGATACATGCCTTTATTTAAAATTGTAATGAAGTCGTATACGTCTTCAAAATACTACGGAATTTTTTAATAATATAATTTTTAAAAAATGTATAGTAAGTAAATTGAAGGAATATCAAATTGCATGTATAAACATAAAGAAAAAGAAAATATTTATAAAAATTTTTAAGTTTGATTACATGCAGATCAAATACTTTGATCAAATATGGTTTAAGTATATTTTTGATACATTGAAATTAAAATAAAACATTTTAAAAAAATTAAATTTTTAGGCTTCTTTTCTAAATTGAAAAATGTAGAGCATTTGTGTAAAATAAGCGGAAGAGGAATGGATGAATAAATGTTAATAATTTATCTTGTAAATTAAACTTTTTATGCTAAAGACACTTAACTTTTTGTAGTCTTTTAACCAGTGAAAATTACAAATAATTCTAAGCCCAGAATTTTAATTTTTATAAAAACTCAATAATATTGTTTTACCAATCAATAATTAATATTTACATCAAAAATATCTACAGAAATGAATCAGTAATGTATCGAAATATTTTCCTATTTTTCAAATCAAAAGGGAAAATATTTCATAGTAATTAATAAATCAGAATTACAGATGTTTAAAAAAAGGATTTTAACAAGTCAAACGGGTCTTAAATAAGATTTTAAAAAATAAGAACAAGCTTTAAAAAATATCAAATCCTAAGTTATGAGAAATTCCTATTTCATTGCAAATCATATTATAAATATAAATGTCGAATGCATTAGTTTATACAATATACGTATAAGCCATAAAACTTATTAAAGCTTCTATTAATCAAACAGTATAAGAAAGAGCAGTATGATTTATTGACGAGCTCAAACACCGTAGAATTTTGACAATCTTAAACATGAAATATTAATCTGACCTATTTTGAACATAATTGAAGAACTCTTTCTACAAAATCCTTAAATAGGTGGATTTATGTTTGTAATTTCATTATCGTGATTTTCTTTAAGAAAATGATGACATTAAAATGATCCAATTTAAGTTACATGTAAAGTTTTGCTTATAAATTAATGTAATGCATTAGTGGGTTGATAACTTAATCAATGAATGAGTTATATTTTAATTCAATACAAATTATAAGAAAAATTTATCTCCATTATAAAATTTTTTAAAATTCTGTTGATTATTGGTAAAAGCAGCCATTTGAAAAGAAAGAGGTCAGATACAGCTAGTTAAAAATTAACACATTTGGTGGTTGTAAAAACTAATACGAAGTATAAAAAAATTATTCTCATACTTAGCTTGGAAGAAAAATTCCCAAATTAAATGAAATTGAGAAAATTAATTACTCACAAGAGAATTTTAAAAAAAAATAGTTTACAAAAGAGAGGCTAGGGAGATAAAGATCTTCGATGTATTTAAAAACATAAATGGTAAATTTTACGAGATCATAATCTTTTTTTTTATTTTCTTTCAAAAAACTTAGGGAAGACGGACAGCGTCAAAAAGATCAGCAAGGTAATAAAACACATTAAAAATAATTAAGATACTGATGCTTTAAATTTTCATACAAAAATTAACTTACTTTAATTTAAAAATTTTTGCTATTTATTTGGCACTGAAACTTAGTAAGATGCTAAATTCAGCAACAACGTGGAGATCTTTAACTATTTATTCACAAAATAATTCAAAAATAAGCTACTGAAAAGTATTTTTAATATTTTTGCAATATATATATATATATATATATATATATAACTAAAAAAATGTGGATGTAAATGTTCATTTGTTATAATTTTCCTAAATTTTTTGTCTCTGATGAAATAGTTTTCTGAAAATTTACATTTATTACATCTTATTACTTTCTTGGTCTGACTTTAACTTGTGCTAAATATTTTGTCAATTTAATGATTAAACATCGTTGTTTTTAGAATTAATCAAAATAGCTAGTTGAATAAAGGGGATATTCCATTTTTCTTTAATTCTTTTAACATGAGTTACCTATTCTATGAATTCAAAAGTATCATTTGAAGGTAAGGAAATGAACCAACATAATTTTTTATAGTAGTTTCTTCAAAAAAAAGCACTAAAAACATCAGGTGCTTAGAATTTTTGAAAACCGACACTGATTTCAAATTCTAAATTAAATTACATAAATCGGCTTAAAATCGAGCTAATAGAATACTGAGCAATAAATTTGAATAAACCTCATTCGACGCATGCGCAGGAGCTCTATAAGAAAAATACTTTTAAAACATATATTAATCGGTTTTCATCATCTTATACAGTCTGATATTTAATTTGAAATTTAGAGCTAATGTCATTTTTCAGTTAATATAAAGTATAGGGTGCAGATGTATAAAAGTTGGTGAATTTGCAATTTTTCGTGACTTTTAAAAATGTTACCAAACTATTTTACCAAAGAAGATAATAAATACCACAAGAAGAGTCTCCAAAATGGTTTTAAGAAAATGAAATCGTTATCGAACCTGAAAAAATTGCCAAATTTAATGCACATATTATACTTTATTTTATCCCTTATTTTAGAACGTGAATGATTAGCTATATGAATTATAAATATTTACGTTTCTGCATGACCTTAGAAAAATATTTAGAATACTGAAATATCTATATCAATTAATTCTGTTGCAATATGTATTTATAGCATACTTTATTTCAAGTATATCGTTAACTACGAGAGAAATGTTTCACACAATCAATTAGAAAGTGTAAACACACCATTGTCGTATAAATTGTTGCCATAAATGAATAGTCTTCCTCAAAAAAAAACTGCAATGATGCTACAGCACTTACCTGTTTGAATTCCACACATAAAAGTAGCCACCAAAACGAAGCAAAGGTGTTAACATTCGATTAGCAAACATAAATGTGATACCAAAAGTTAACAAATAAAAGAAAAGTGTTCACACAGTGCATTTTGTTCACCGATGCCCTCTAGTGCACTCGATGTTTTCCTCAGGAGCGGGTCGCTCACCCGGTCGCTGGCTTTTTTCAATTCAGTGTCAAACTCTGTAACTGTTCTGTCACCAAGTACAATCAGAGATCTGTTCTCGCCAATGCAATTTTTCTGTATTCTGTGTAACTTTGGTCTTTGTATACATTGTATGAATTATATATTGTTCGTAATAAAAATCATCTAAGCTGGTTGTTTCCTTTGTTTCATTCTCATTTCACAAACTAACAGAAGAGAGTGTTGTGATGTTCCGCCCCTTGTGAGAACTTCTCTCGAAGTATCAGCGTGAGCCAGAGGTGTAGAGTTAACGAAAGAACTAGAAGGAATCATTATCTTAATAAGACTTTATTAAGATATTCAACGTAAACCTTTAACAAATTAAATTATAATAATTAATATGAGAGAATCTACGATGACATAATACGCAACACACAATATATATATATATTTACTTAATAAGACTTAATCTAATTCAGACCACTATCAATAACTGAACCGCCTAATCACTGATTCTAATATTAAATAGTCAATCCTACCTTATTACAGCTGGAAAAATCACTCTGTACTTGTATGCACTGGTGTGCAACTTGAATTAAATATATTCGATCACTTATAATTTCTAATCACAGTCACGTAAAGCTCGTTCAGATTTGAACCACGATTCCGCTATTAAATATCAACTACCTGCCAATTTCCATCCACTAACACAAATTGTCATACATTGCCATCTCGCTTACTCTAAGTTCCGATGTTTAAAAGCTTGTTCATTTGCATCTTTCATTCACACTTCACTACTTGGATTTGGTTGGAAAAGAGTTGCCATTAATTCTGGCCCAAAGAACCCAAAGGACATGTTAAAGAAAAGACGCGTGATCCCGTCACAGTGTCATTGTGTGATTTTGAAGAAATTTACTCAAACTTAAGGTCACAAACTACTTTCGGTATCGTAACATTAAAAAAGCGCATAAATGAATAATTCTTTTATATATTTAGTGCCATTTGAGAATATACATATAAACTTGTTTTAAGGCTGCTTTCGCCATATGTACGAGAGCGCGAACTTGACGCGGAGCACATTTTCGGTTAGAAAAAAATGCCTCAATTTTTATAAAAATTTGGTACAATATAACTCATGCATTTGTTTATAATATATAGTATTTTTAAAATTTCAAAATATTTCATAAATAATTAGCTTTTCATTTTAACATATAAAGGGATTGCTCAATTAAAATTACGGTATAGGAAAAACAATGCGAAACACATTTTATTAAACAAAAATGTTTCAACTCGGATAAAAATGAAAAGCATAACGGAATAAGTAATTCTCTACGGGATAGTGAAGCCAGAATATATATATAATATTAATGTTTGAGTACTTTTATACCTGAAAAAATATTCCGAATTTGGTCCGTATTCTTTAACATTAGCCGAAGGCAGCATTAAGAACATTATTACTGTAAAAAAACTATTTAAATGCAATTTTTTGGCAACACATATTTTTTAATCATTCTCCTCTTACGAAATTGCTTCTGTAATAATTTTTTGTCTATATATAGCTAGGACCTCTATACCGGGGTTGAACTAAAGTTTTTGAAAAATTCACATTGTTTTCTGAGTAACAATCAGTTGAAAAAATAACGGGTACTTTTCGTTAGAATTTCTTTAATTTGATACAATAAAATATTAATAAATACAGGCCTAAATTATAAATTTTTCTTCAACCCCGGTATATAGAAATCCTAGATATATATATATATAAGAAGTAAAATATTATCATTGTCGAAACATTTTTCATAAAAGGAGAATGTTTTAAAAATATGTCATTCTTTCTTCATTTTTTTATGCCAAAAAATTGCATTTAAATATATTTTCTATTCATAAAACTAGATTTTATATGTATTATACACTTCTGGACAATTGCTAAGGACGGATAACACTATCGTCCATAGCAACCACAAAATGAAAGGAAGCAAAATGTGGGAAATTAGAATAAGTGCGGGATATTAGTAAGAAGAAGTATGAGTATGCAAATTTTTTTTCACGTCTGTTCATCACGTGATAGCGTTCATAAGAGCTTTAAAGGTTTTGACGCGTGTGGACAGTTGTTGTTTCAAGTCAAAGTTTTACAGGAAAGATTTAATAGACGAACTTAAAACTTTTGGCATGTCTTCCCGACATCACATAGATGATTTATGCGTGGCCGAATTATTGGAAAGATCGAAGAAGGGCGAAAAATAACAGATGTTGCCAGGGAGTTCGACATCGCTCACAGCGTTGTTTCACGGCTGTTGTTGCGCTCCTATCCAAAATCCGTGAGAGGTAAGTTTCTCTGTGAGGGAGTGGCAACAGATAGAAAAAACGTTTTGTTTTGAAAGTGTAATGGATGAAAAGTGTAATGGATGAAAAGTGTTATGGATGAAAAGAATTTAATGTGTTTTGCTGCGCTGTTTTGATTTAAAATATATCTTGTTGATGTTCTCTTCTCATCGTTGTCGTCTATGGATCAAACCCCCTACATTATTCTCACGAACAATAGTATTAGAAACTATATTTCTGGCGCCCCCGGGTGGGTGGGTTTTGGTTTGGATTTTGATAACGGTAAGCGAATTGAATTTCCATTTTGAAGTTATTGATATAATTATATCTTGAACATAGACATATATTTATTATTGAATGTATGAACTGATTTAATGATTTAATAAGATAGTAAAGATGGAAATTATTAAACGAAATAAAACAGCACAGCGCACTGCGTTTACGAAAGCATACATTAAGTTAGAGAGTGTGTTGATAAATGAAAACGCTGACGCGGAAGAAATTGATATGTGTTTACATTTGCTTAAGCAAAAAACGAACTCGTTAGAGTTAACACATAATAATTATTTGGATGCTTTAACACATGAAACAGAATTCAAAATTGAATTTAATATTATAGAAGAATATAGAGAAAAGGCTTTGAGAATAGAATTAAAGTCTAAACGTGTATTAGAGAATATTAAGAGTAAACAAAATAATAACGAAGGTAGTAATTCCGGTAATAATTCTCATTTGGCTGATTGCGAAAATCCGTATAAAGCGATTACCCCACGACTTCCTGAAGTTGAACTGTATAAATTTGGAGGTAAATTAAAAGACTGGTTAACCTTTTGGAATCAGTTTAAAAACATACACGAAAATAAAAATTTAACTAATTGTGATAAATTTCATTACTTAGTTCAATCGACAAAAATTAAATCGGAAGCCAGAGAGCTTATTGAATCTTTTCCTATAACAAATGAAAACTATCCTTTGGCGATAGAAAGCTTAGTTGAAAGATATGGACGAAATGAATTATTAATTGATTTTTATGTACGAGAGTTGTTAAAACTTGTTTTAAATAACGCTACTAAAAAGAAACAAGATTCTTTAAGTGGTTTGTATAATAAACTTTCTACTCAACTTCGGGCTTTAAGTAGTTTAGGTATAACCACGGATCAGTGCGAAATAATATTATATCCGTTAGTCGAAAGCGCGTTACCAACCCATATACTTCGTTCATTTGAAAGACAAAGAAAAAATAATGAGACTGCAACACTTGATTCTATCGTTTCGTTTCTAAAGAGCGAAATGCAATCAGAAGAAAAAATAAAATTAAGTAGATCGGACATATTTCCCTATCAGCGCGAATGCAAGCAGTTGGCAGAGAGCCAACGCTCACTCCCGTCTGCTAATGAATTATTCATTAATGAACCAAACGAAATATGTGTGTTATGTTTAAAGAATCATCCGGTTCGCTATGGTAAAAGGGCGTTTTTTATTCCATTAGAAGAAAAGATTGCAATAATAAAAAGGAAAGGATTATGCCGAATTTATTTGGCTAAAGGTCATCTTGCTTCTAGATGTCGATCTCAAATAACTTGTCAGTTGTGTTCTAAAAGACATGTAAAGTTCATGTGCCCAAATGTTGAATGTTATAAATCTGATTCTCTCAAACAAGATGTGAATGATAAAAATATTAATGAAAACACAGTTGATTCGTTACATTTTCGTGCAACGAATGAAGTTATATTACAAACTCTTGTTGTGAATGTACATAGCATCAAGAGAGAGCGTAAAGCTAGGGCTATCATCGATACCGGATCACAAAAGTCGTATATTTTGAGATCTACAGCTGAAGAGTTGGGTTTTAATTTGCAGAGGGAAGAGGAATTTCGCCATTCCTTTTATTTGGCGGAACTAAAACAAGGATGTATAAACACAAGTGTTATAAAATCTACTTGAGTAGTCTTGATGGTAACTATATTTGTAAATTGGATGCTTTAGATCATGATGTCATCTGTAATGACATTTCTAGTGCAAAAAATGGTTCTTGGATACATGAATTGAAAACTAAAAACATATTCTTAACAGATATTCAAGAAAACACAGGTCCCATTGAGGTACTTTTGGGTGCAGACGTAGCCGGTAAATTAATTACTGGTCGACGAGAAGAATTAAAGACAGGCTTAGTAGCATTAGAAACCAAGTTAGGTTGGACTTTAATGGGTAAAGTACCCCGATATACCGACAAAAAGGATACAAGTATGAATATTGTAACTATGTTATCTCAAGAAGATATTCCTGTCTCTTCACTGTGGGATCTAGAAATGCTTGGTATACGGGATACTATTGAGCAAAATTCAAGAGAGGAAAAGGAAAAGGTGGTTATGTCTCACTTTCTAGAAACAGTCCGGAAAAAGGAAGATGGCAGATACGAGGTCCATATGCCTTGGAAAGTGGATCGGGCCTGTTCTAACAGACAATTATGAGTTGTGCTTAAAAAGACTTGAATCTACCACCAGGAAGTTGGAAAAGATCGGTTTTAGAGAAAAATATCATGAAGTCTTTAGAGAATGGTTAGCGGAAGGAGTTATTGAGGAAATTCCTGGAAAGGAGTTACCTGTTCGTACCCATTACCTTCCACACCGACCTGTCATCAAGGAAACATCCGCATCATCTTCAATGAAGATAAGACCGGTCTTCGACGATTCTGCTAAGATCAATAATCATCCGTCGTTAAACGACTGTTTAGAGACTGGAAACAATTTAATTGAATCAGTTCCTGCTATTTTGGCTAGATTTAGACTGAAACCGATCGGTGTAATTTCAGACATCAGAAGAGCTTTTCTCCAAATATCTTTACATGAAAAAGATCGAGACTTCGTAAGATTTCTTTGGTATGACAATGAGAGGGTAATATACGAACATACAGGCATGCTCGAGTTGCTTTTGGAGTCACCAGCAGTCCTTTTCCCTTAATGGCGGTTATTAATTACCATTTATTAAAAGAATCAGTATAAAAGAACGTTACTCTGAAGAATTTCTTAAAAAATTACAAGATAGTTTTTATGTCGATAATTGCGTAACTAGTGTACAAAATAATGCCGAGCTTAGAATATTCGTCGAATCTGCAACTAATGTAATGAAAGAAGGAATGTTTGATCTCAGAGGATGGGAAAGTTCCGCCATTCCTTCAGAAAGTACGACATCACTAGTATTAGGACTGATTTGGGACAAAAATTCTGATACTTTAGAAATAGATTCAGAATCTTTGAAATTTGATGAAAAAGAAAAGATAACTAAAAGGAAAATACTTTCACTGGTTAGTCAGTATTTGATCCCATAGGTTTCTTGGCACCTGTTATGATTCAACCTAAGATTTTGCTGCAAGCCACTTGGAAAACTAAAGAAGCATGGGATGATGAAGTGAATGATGAAATAAGGAAGAAATTTTTAAAATGGGGAAAGAGAGCAGCTGAAATACTTCAAAAATATAAAAATTCCCAGATGGTTAGGCGTGATGGAGGAATCCAATTTGAGTATCCATACTTTTGTCGATGCCAGTAAAACAGCTTATGCGGCATGCATTTTCTTAAGAAGTGAATCCAATACGAGCTCAGTGACCATTCAATTACTTCAAGCCCCAGATCACGAATAACTCCCATGAAGACTATTACTATACCACGTCTTGAATTAATGGCCGCTACCATCGGGGCCAGGCTTTTTAGTTCTGTGAAGCATGCCCTGAAAATTTCAATATCAAGACTTACTTTTGGACCGATTCTTCTACAGTTCTTACGTGGATAATTCGTCGAGAACAGTGGTCGGTATTCGTTGCCAACAGAATAAGTGAGATTAGAAAATTGACAACTTCGGAAGATTGGTTCCATATTTCAACTGACCAGAATCCAGCAGACATTTTATCAAGAGGTTGTGGACCTAAACAACTTCAGAAACGCAAGTGGTGGCAAGGGCCAGATTGGTTAAAAAATTCGAAGGAACAGTGGCCGAAATCAGCTGTAAATATTAACCAGAAAGAAGTAGATTTAGAAAAACGAAAGTCAGTCATCTCTGCTAATAACACAGAGGTAGAATCAATTTCATCACAGTTAGCCAGAAGATTTTCTAGATTTTCAAAGATGATTAGGGTTATGGCTTGGATACTGCGTTTCCAACCAAAGGCCAAAGACTTAAGAAAATGTGCTGAACTTAAAAATGAAGAATTGTTAAATGCACAAAAGATTATTTTCCGTTTAATACAAAAGGAATGTTACTCTAATGAAGAAACACGAAAAAGTTTAAAAGGTCTTCTAATGTTTAAAGTTGAAGAAGGAATATTACGATTGAAGTCCAGATTGATAAATGAAGAAGAATCGAAAGATTTTATTTCTCCAATAATTCTACCATCGAAACATCTGGCAGTGAGAAGATTTATAGCGCAAGAACATCTCGTTAACAAACATGCTGGGACATTAACTCTTCTGACTATTTTACGTGAAAGAGATTTTGGATAGTGAAAGGGAAAAGAACTGTCCGAAGTGTTATCAAAGAATGCTTAACATGTAAAAGACAAAAGATTAAACATCTTGAGGTACCTTTTCCTCCTCTTCAAAAGACCGAACAGAAGTAGCAGCAGTTTTCAAGTTTCAGGTGTAGACTTGGCTGGACCTTTGTTGACTAAATCTAAGCAAAAGGCGTGGATAGTACTTTTTACTTGCGCCGTATTTAGAGCGGTCCATCTGGAACTAATAACTTCACTTAGTACCACTGACTTCATCCAAGCTATGCGTAGGTTTATTGCCAGAAGAGGACGAATTTCTGTGATGTATTCAGACAATGGTACTAATTTCACAGGTCTAAGCAACGCTTTGAGACAATTAGATTGGTGAAGATTGAAAGTGAATTTAGAGTCCACGAAATACGTTGGAAGTTTAATCCACCCTCTTCTCCATGGTGGGGAGGCTTCTGGGAACGCTTGATTGGAATTTTGAAGGATCTCTTAAGAAAAAATCTTGGGTGCTCATGTTTGTCTTACGAGGAATTGCAAACTCTCGTCTGTGAGTGCGAATCGGTCATGAATAGCAGACCGTTAACCTACATATCCGAGGAACAAGAGCTGAAAACCTTAACTCCCTCAATGTTTCTTCAGGACATTCCATTAAATGATGTTCCCGATTTGGATCAAATTCAAAGGACTAATATTGTTTTGAGATGGAGATATATTCAAAAGGTTCGCGAAAATCTAAAACAACGAAGTATCTGGGTTTCCTTCGTTCTTCAGTTATCAAAAGAGAAGATAAAATAAATGAAGGAGACATTGTGTTAATTGGTACAGATGATAAGAAACGGCTGCATTGGCTGCTAGGAAGAGTACTGGAACTCTTTCCAGGAAAAGATGGAATAATTAGGCTTGTGAAAATTGCGAACTGAAAGGGGAGACATGTTAAGACCAATTCAACGACTGTACCCTTTGGAAGTAACATCAAACCAGTTAAGAAATTTATAAACACTTAAAAAACACATTTGAACTTTTTTTACGTATTAGAACATTAAGAAATTAATTTCATTCCAATATGTTGAAATATTTGTATGTACTTTTTTTTGTAATCTAAAATTGTATGCACATATTATCTTTGTTTATTTGTTTTTGAGTTTGCATCCCCAAACTCAAGGTGGGGAGTATGTTGCGCCCCTATCCAAAATCCGTGAGAGGTAAGTTTCTCTGTGAGGGAGTGGCAACAGATAGAAAAAACGTTTTGTTTTGAAAGTGTAATGGATGAAAAGTGTAATGGATGAAAAGTGTTATGGATGAAAAGAATTTAATGTGTTTTGCTGTGCTGTTTTGATTTAAAATATATCTTGTTGATGTTCTCTTTTCATCGTTGTCGTCTATGGATCAAACCCCCTACATATTATTCTCACGAACAATAGTATTAGAAACTATAGCTGTGGAAGTCATTTAAAACTACTGGAATGTGTAGTAGACGGCACGGGGGAGGTCGTGTTAGAAGTACGACGCCTGCAGAAGACAGATATATCGTCCTATCAGCAAAAAGGAACAGGCGCACCACAGCTCAGCAGGTGGCAAATCAATTTCTTGCTGCCTCAGGAAAGCAGATCTCCCGAAAAACTGTTGCCAGACGTTTGAGGGGAAGAGGACTATACGCACGCAGACCTGTTGTGTGTGTCCCATTGACCAGACAGCACCGTACTGCCCGTTTGCAATGGTGTCGTCAGCATCACAATTGGACTGAACAGGAATGGGCATGCGAAATATTCTCAGATGAGAGTAGGTTCAGTCTGTCATCGGATTGTAGACGCCAACTGATCTGGCGTGAGAGTGGTACTGCTTATCGTCCAGAAAATATCCAGGAAAAGGACCGATATCCGACATGCAGTATCATGGTGTGGGCCGGCATCATGATCAATGGCCGCACGCGCCTACATGTGGTTGCGAATGGGACTATGACTGGCCAACGATACATTGATGAAGTTCTACTTCCTCATGTTCGTCTTTTCCGTGGTGCTGTCGGTGATAAATTTGTTTTTATGGACGACAACGCAACATGTCATCGAACACTCGCTGTTCAGGATTGTCTAGACAGCGAGGGTATTCAACGTCTCGTATGGCCAGCGCGTTCTCCAGATCTAAACCCCATTGAAAATGAGTGGGATGCTTTGGGGAGGCAAGTTGCTGGTCGAAACTATCCTCCGACGAACAAGAACACCCTCATCCGTGCACTCACAGAGGAATGGGATAAATTGCCTCAACAGCTGCTGGATAATGTTGTGCAACGTATGGTACGACGTGTGGAATGTTGCATCACACTCCACGGTGGACATATCCCGTACTGATACCTTTCTTTAAGGTGCCTGCTGACTTTTAGATGCATTGTTCCATTTCTCCGTACGCAGATCAAATGAACATTTTTTTTTTCTTTCAGATGTTTTACAGCTTTTGTACTTTCCAGAACAATAAATATTTTTTATTCTAATGTCTGAACAGTGTGGCAACTATATTTTATCCTACTAGGCCTCATGTCTCGCTTAATGTTATGCTACATAGCAATTTGTGATCCGTCCTTAGCAATTGTCCAGCAGTGTATAATTCTACTGATACTAAATATAAAAACATTATCTATTTATACGTTCTTTTCAAAATTTCATAACCCTGGTTGCCTTATTCAGGCAAAAATGCATACATATATATATATATATATATATATATATATATATATATATATATATATATATATATATATATATATAATTATATATATATATATTTATATTTATATAATTATACTATTATATATATATATATATATATATATATATATATATAGTATAATAAATTGTGAAACACCGTTCAAACAATAGTTTCTGTTAATTAAAATATATAAGTGAAATTTCATTTTTTATGCTTAAAGTTTAATTTAAATTTACAATTAATCGTAAACATCTAAATATCAAGCATTTTGTATACTATAAAAACGTAAAGGCACTCTATCAAGTTTCTATTTTCATGTTTTTTTCTTTTCTATCAAGTTTGTTATTTCCAGTTAAGCAAATGGAATTTGAAATAATTTATAACTCTGCACAATAAACTCTCGTGTTACTCCTTCATATTACACCTTTCAACCCCTTAAGCGCGATCCATTTTTTTTATCTAAAATGTTCCAAAAAAAGGCATGTGTTTAATTGCATAAGCATATACTTAACAGAACGGTAAAATGAAATAATTTCATTTTAACTTTCAATTTTAAAGTGTTTACACTATATTTTTATTTTATAATTGTGGAGCACAAAACCCCCTAAATGTTTACTTTTTAGAAGTACACACTGCATGCAATAAAGAATATTTCATATATCTTAAAAGAATTTCTCTCATACTCCCAAAAAAATTTCAGGTTCGTACCTCTTTTTGAAACGGTTAAAGGTTTTGTGAGTGTGTGCATATATATATATATATATATATATATATATATTCCTCTAGCATCCTTTTAATTAATTCTTTTTAATAATATTTAAACAAGCTTTAATTCATTGGTTCAAAACTAACGCCCTAATTTTAATCGTAATCAACTAATATCAGAAATCCCTGTCCCGCCCATTTTAACCAATCAGAGCTCTTATTACAAAGCAGTCCCGCGATTGTCACTGCCGGTGAATAAGGCGAAAATCTTTTGGGATCGCTCTCTTTGTCTGTTTGCTTTCACGCTTTCACCATGTAATCGTCGCCATTTGTGTTTTTGTCTCCAGCTCGTCGTCTTGAAAAATGTGTAAATAGCTGCAGCTACTTTATCCTTTATGTCTTTAAGTGTTCGTGAGTCATAACGCCCTTGATGTTTCATGTCAAAATAAAAAGATGAACGTCCACTCTGAAGATGTTTTCTGTGAAACCCTGTGTAAACAAACGAATATACCAACACCGGCCAACGTTATTACATATATATATGCATATACAATTTAAAACATGGTGAAAAACAGTGTGTTACATTGCAATGGACAGAGATAATACCGGCTTTTTTGGATTATCTTTTTATTTTCATTTCTTCTCAAGCAACAAATTGCGCATGGCCTTGCCATTTCCTGTATTTTATCTAATATTTTCAAGAATCAAAATTCCTGCCTTCAATGAAAAATTCCCGCCTTCACCACAAAGAAATTCCCGGATGGGAAGCATTGTAGTACCATGTGGACAAACTGCAACTCTTAAAAACACCATCACGAATAATCTCACTGTAAGAATTAAAATATATGAAAATCAAAGACAGAAAGAAGAAAATATCAATGCCCGTGCAGCTTACGGGCAAACCGGTTGTGGCCAGCTTTCATTAACCGTACGGTGTACGGGAAACCAGTTGACTGGTTCTAAAACCAGCGAATAAACATGCTATAGTATGGTTTCGAAGAGTGAATCGTCTTTCAAATGTAGGAAAGTACACATAATTAACAGGCAGGTTTTACCTGTGTAAATCACAATTTATTCCAAAACTATCGAATAATTACAGTAGATTTAATTAAAAGGAAAAATTAAAACACACGCAAAATACACAGTAGTGTAAAATCAAATTTCTCGAAGCAATACAAATTTGTAAACACAGTATCATACTAGGTCAATGGAAGAACAGTCGTTCTCAAGCTTCGGCTCTATGCAGCTTCCCTGCATCAACCTTATATAGGCTGGAAAAACCCTTGTATGATTTCAGGAGCTTTCTTACGAAACACAACCATTATGAATTTTCCTGGATTGTCCAGATACATCTATTTTTACCACCAAATTTGGTGATTAAATATGTTGTTGAGCCGGTCTCTCTCAATATCAATTTTATTCATTTAATACTATTAAAAGAATAACCTCTCTTAAGGATGTCATCCGCTGTTAAAGAAAAGGGACCAAATTCGGACTATTTTTCCACATATCAAAGTACTGGAACATTAATATTACATTTTGACTTCACTATCCTGTAGAGAATCACTTATTTTATCATACTACTCATTTTTATTCGAGTTGACACATTTTTTTCTTTTATAAAATGTCTTTCGCATTTTTTTCGCCTATACCGTGATGCTAAATGAGCTCTCCCTTTACATGCTAAATGGAAAAACTAATTATTTGTACGATATTTTGAAATTTTAAGAACACTATATTATAAACAAAAAAATGCATGAGTTACAGTGTCACAAAATTTTTATAAAAATTGAGGCATTTTTTCTGTCCGAAAATGTGCTCCGCGTCAAGTTCACGCTCTCGTACATAGGGCGAACTCTCGCTGCGTCGTTATTTTATCAAAGAAGATTCAAAAATTGCGAATTTCTTTTTATCACGTATTTTAAATCTACATTTTAGAGTTATAATAAACAAAAAAATTCTGTAAAAGAATTTATATTTTAAAATATAGAATCAGATCATAAAAAATATGAACATAAAAACAGAAACAGCGCGGGTTTCACAGCTAAATAGTAGGAAAAATGCATACCCGAGGAAATCGCGGGTTGCGCAAATTTTGCTACATCTACATTGCCCGTGGAAATCGTGAGAGGGTTAAGCCACTCACTAACGCTCTTTCTGGCCATAACATCATTTCGGTAGAGAAGTAAAGTATGAAATTTTGGTGCTTTTCCATTTCGCGGGCACAAATCTCGCCAAGCAGACTTTATTGTCGATTGATTGATTGAATATTAACGTCGCACTGTTCAGCTACACGAGGGCTTTTGGCGACGGACCACGTAATTTTCAACCATGGTTAAGTGACGTGAACGACACCTGAGCTGGCACCCCCTCTCCTAACTACCACACCATACCAACGGGAGGACGTTTCAGCTCTCGACAGATTTAACGTGCATCTCTGCCCTACACGGTGGATCTTTAGTGGTACTGGGCTCGAACTCGTGACAAGGCAAGCCACGATCCAATACCTATACCACTCGGCTAACGCGGCCATGACTTTATTGTCGAAAACAAACGGTATGCATACAAAGATGTTAATAAGTATTAGTTCTAAGAATATTTTACTTTGCAGGCATAAGCATGTGTATATTGTTTAAAGTTTTTTTCAGTTGGGCCATGACTTGTTTGGAAAAAGTGACGGTAAAAGGTTACTATTTAGCTGTTCTGTTTGGCGTAGGTTGCATGCTTTGTGACGACTTTATGCGTCGAAGAAATGGAAAAGAGCTGAAATTTCTTTAACAATATACAAGGGTCCTAGGATTATTGGGACAAACCTTAAGGGGCGGCAGTGGACATCACAAGAATTCAGATTTGTATTGCAACCCATGGTTGGAAACGTCTTCGTCCAGCGCTAGATGGCGTTGTTCACAAGAGCATTGGAGCAAACAGAGCTGCATTACCGCAGTCATATGAACTGTCATCACCCACAGAAAAGTAAGGAAAAGCTTTACGAACACCTAGCTGGCAGGCATGCACCTGATTAACGGATTGGTAGGAGGAAATGCATGAGCAGAAAGATTGTTTCGCGAAACAGAAATTCACCAGATGCTACATTTTGATGTCTCCTTTCTTCTCTTATAGATTGTCCCAGTAATCCTGGGACACCCTGTAGATACAGGGAAAGAACAAAAATATTTTTTTGTCTTTCTGTAGTTAGTAGGGAAAAAAAAGTTAAATGTTTTAAATCTGCTTTAATTGTTATGGGGGGGAGGGGGCGTGGGTAGCCTAGTGGTTAGAGCATCCGACTCCAGACCGGTAGGCATGGGTTCGATGCCACCAAATACCCTCCGAGTACACACGGAGTACGTGCTCGTTAAATCAGTGGGTCCGAAAGTCTTGTGAGCGGTCGCAGTAGAAACCATGAGAGCGGGGCTGGAGAATATTTCCCTCCCCTCCAGTTTCATGCCTAGTCTCAGGTTCTGGCAATTTTCATTCCCTCCCTTCGGGAAGGACACAACAACAATTGTTATGGGAGAATGCAATTCTTTTCAATTTTTCAGCTTTGCATTTCATATATATATATATATATACAGTCCCTGGCCAAATTATTAGACGCACTATAAGATTTTATGAAAAATATTAATTATCAGGTGATACTATACAGTTTTTTTGTATTTATCAGATACAGTGTATGTTTTTCTGGTTGTCCATTTAATAATCTATTATTATCACAAATAAAACATCATCATTAAAGAAAAAAATATGTATTTATTGACTCTTGAAAGAAAACAGGAACAAATATAATTAAATATTAATATTTTGTTGAGCCTCCTTTAGCTGCTATGAGAGCTTCAATTCTGCGCGGCATGCTAACAATACAAGACTGTACTGTCTCCTGCATTTGAGGATGATGATTCCACACGTGAATTATTCTTTCTAAGAGCAGCGTTTCATTTGTAATCACATCTCTAACCACTTATCTTACCATTAACTCCCAAACGTTTTCGATTGGGTTCATATCAGGGCTATTACCCGGCCAATACAACTTAGGGATATTTTGTTCTACCAAAAAAAGCTTTAATAGACCGAGCTGTATGGCAGGGAGCTCCATTTTGCATAAAAATGCATGGTTCTCTATTTCAAAACTATTCTTCCAGCTGCGGAATCAAGCGATTTTGCAAGACATTTTTGTACTGGTCTTGCCGCATCATATCTTTAACCACGTACAGACATCCAAGAACCCTTGCCGCTGATGACTGATCAAATCATCATTTTTGTAGGTTGTTTCACAGTCTGAACAACACAGTCAGAATTAAACTTTTCTCCACGACGACGATGCACAAACTGAGCTTTGTTGTGCAAAATTTCAAATGTGCTTTTATCACTGTGAAGCAGACTTGTCAAAAATAAAAAATAATAAGTAAATATATTTGCTGTTCTTTCTGTAATCATAGAAAATGGTTAAACACTTTCTTTGTGAATATATTATAACAACATACCGATCTCCAGAAGTCCACATCTTTATCACGCCACTGTTTGGCCCAATTCAGACGATTTGCTTTCATTGCAGGGGTTAACTTGGGCTTCCTGGCGGGGCGGCAGGTCTTAAAATTTAAATCTTTTAATTTTCTTCGAACAGTGCGTCCAGATGCATTCACGTTAATATCTTGGAGTTGCGATTTTATCATTTTTGTGGTAGCAAATCTGTTTTCAAGGCAAGTTTCTTTAAAGATCTTTCTGACCTTGAGGTGAAAATAGGCTTTCTATCGCATTTTTTCTTTCTTTTTGGGCTCAATTCTTCACCTGACTCAATTTTCTTCTTTATGCGTCGTACACTTGCTTCAGAAACTTTCAACCTTCGTGATATTTCGCGGTTTGAAAACAATTTTGCATTCATAAGGGCCTTTACTTCTGCTTTTCTTGCATGGTGAAAAAAAAATATCACCTTTTTTACCCATGCTGAAAGTGTACAAACTGATTATTTAAACACCGCACAAGAAATAAACAAATAACTGCGTAATATAAAACTGCTAAATTAACAAACAAAGCACATTAACCCACAGAAACACTTCCGCAACTGAGGCATGCGTGAACGCGACTCGAGCAGGTTTAGACTTGTTTACGTTTGTGTGTGTGTGTGAGAATTTAATAACTTTGTGTTGCCATGTGTGAAAAATAAATACAAATACAAAATATATAATAAATTTCCTCATTAAAAATCCATTGGATCTTTGTTTAAATGTGAAAGTTTCGCATATAAACTTACATAAAACAATTAACTATTGAAAAACAGGAGTGCGTCTAATAATTTGGCCAGGGACTGTATATTCAAAGCCAAATGACAATGTATATTAAAATTCATTTTCTTGATATTCTAATATGTTGACATATCTCTAAAACTGAAATATATAAACTTTAACCAGCAATTTGAAGCTAAATTTTTAATGAATATGTTATTGAATTGCATTAGAGGCCAACTATTTTTTCTCCATTTCTGAAATTTAAAACTGTACACCTATTCTGCACTAATCTGTCTTCACTAAATGTTTCTCTGTTCATATAACTATCAATTGACTTTAAAAAATATATATATTCTTCATATCCTTAGAGCTACAAATCAGGATAATAAAAAGTACAAAATATATTTATATTTAACACGCGTCTGCCGCACGTGGGTCTTTATATGAAGTTCTGAAACCAAATCTTCTGCCAGTCGATTATGAGTTTACTATACTTCCAGTTGCAGGTTATCTTTTAAGTGAATATTAACGTCGCGCTGTTCAGCTGCACGAGGGCTTTTGGCGACGGACCACGTCATTTTGAACCAGGGTCATCTGACGTGGACGACACCTGAGCTGACACCTCCCTCTCCTAACTACCACACCACACCAACGGGAGGACGTTTGAGCTTTCGACAGATTTAACGTGAACCGCTTCCCTACACGGCGGGTCTTTAGTGGTACTGGAATCGAACTCGTGACAAGGCAACCCCGATCCAATACCTTGACCACTAGACTACCGCGGCCCCCTGCAGGTTATCTAAGCAGCCTGCTTATTTACAAACTTGTGTAATTTTGAACCTCGATCAGGTGATGAGGACGATGCTTGAGCTGACACACCTCTCCAAATTTCTATACCACGCCAACGGGCGGACTTTTGAGCTTCGAAAGATATAACATGATTCGGCCTCTTCATACTGTGGGTCTTGAGTGACACTAGGAATGAAATGACACAATGGCTACGAGTCCGTGACCATAACCATTGGGCCCCCATGGCCTTCTACTGGCCGAGGTAGTCTAGTGGTCAAGGTCACAGACTCGTTACTGGCATATCATGTTCCGGTGTAGTAGAACTGAAGAGAGACGATCCAAGTTAAATATGTAAATGCTGAAACGTCCTCCCGTTGGTGTGGAAGTTAGGAGAGAGGGGTTTTCCTCGTCACTTGACCATAGTTCAAAATTAGCCCTCGAGCAGCTTTATAGTGTGACATAAAATATATCTCTAACATGGCCTTCTAGAAGTCCTAAAGATGGTTTGGTGTAGATAGGGCGTCCCATGAATCAACCTTGTCATTAGACCATGGTGCTAAATTGCGAGATGTTATGACTCAGGTTTGTGGACTTGGCTTCGTTCAGAAACAGACAAGCTTGAAAAGGTTCGACTTACTTAAGTAAAAAACACCAATATATGAACAAAAAGTAAATATCAACGAAAACATTTCTTATTGTTTTTCCATCTTGTTTAAATAATGTACTTTATTCCTTGCATTTTTATGATATACCTCTCCTCTGTTTTTATACCCCCAAGCATTCCTCATTATTTTTCGAAAATAATTCAATGAGAAGCATTGATGATAGAAAAAGGACAAAAGTGCACCTTCCGGAAATTTAGTTGATATTTTAATTTATAATTACTGTTCTTTAATTAAAAATCTTTAATTAGGATTTACGATACACTGAATTTCCATTTTATTAGTTGCATTTGCTTCTATAGAAACTATTGTTGATTTATTGATGTATTTTATGATTTTGGAAAGCTTGCCTTTAAGAAGTCTTTTTTTAATTTGGTTTACATGCAAGTTTATGACTGAAGGGAAGTTCCGAGTGTTTTTGTTTTTAATTTATATAACCAAATGTCTTTATTAATAAGTTATTTACAGCCAGTTATGCAAAAAAAACATTTGTGCATTTTTGTCAAAGTATCCTTGATCAAACGAAAAATATATTTATAGGTATTTTTAGCTCATTGTCCAAAATATTTTTCTTAGATTATTACATCAAAATAAATTATGTGAACGAATTGTTGTCAAGTGATTTAGTACATAAATTCTTATAAAAGACTTATTTATTTGAATACACGTGCATGCATTTTGCGATAAATCGTAATAATTTCAATACATTAACAAACCTGAGACATTTTCCATTTTTTTCACCATTAAAATACATCATGTATCATAATTTATTTACCATACCATATAAATACAGGGTGGACATAATTAAGCTGCAAGTGTTTAAAAGGTGTTGGGAGTGGAAGCCACTGGGAATATCCTAGTGAAATTTGGTATCTACACGTTTCACATACACAAATCAAATATGCAGAAAAAAAATCGCAATTTTCACCCGATGGATGACGCTGTACCGTATTTCAACGATCACCGGTGGCGCACACACACACACACACACATATACAACTTCCGGAAATGATATACAGAGCATAATGACATTTAAAGAGGCATATAAACAATATAAAACTTCACTTACAGTTTATCAAATCTCCATACAATTCTCTTGAGTAATTAAATTATTACAGTATCATGTAATCAAAAATTAACGTAAATTAAAATCACAAATTAGACAATCCATAAAGACGCTTTGAAAAACAATTAAAACATTATTTATTCAGTGAAATTATCATATGATGTGCTTGATGGGTGAACCATTAAATGCAACCACATGCTGAAAACATAAAGCAGCATGGTCCACCGTTGCATTTAAAATCTGTTGTAACACACCTCACGTGCCTCGTTATACTAGATTTCAATTCAGCAACAGATATATGTTGTTATCTATTAACCATATCTTTCAAATGTCCCCACAGATAAAAATCTTAATGATTAAGGTATGGTGAACATGGAGGCCAAGCGTTTTCGAAATCTCTGCTTATGACTTGGTCCACACCAAAAATGCAGCAATTTTTTAACAGGTTCAGCGATGTGAGAGGGGTGCTCCATCCTGGATAAATACCATGGTTTCTAAACAATGTCTCTCATGCAATGCTGGAATCAATTGTTCTCTCAACATCGCTACTCAATGTAATCTTGTTTTTATATTGTTCAATGGGCTTAAAATTTGCATATATGCCACCAATAAGCATTGAAACACGGTACAGCGCCATCTATCAAAGGGGAAAATCGGGATTTTTTTTAATATTTGGCTTGCATGTTATACTGAAACATGTATATACCAAATTTCACTGGGAGTGAGAAAATATTAATGTCGCACTGTTTAACTACACAAGGGCTTTTGACGACGGACTCGTAATTTTGAGCCATGGTCAAGTGACGTGGCTCTGGCACCTCCCTCTCCTAACAACAACAACGGGAGGACATTTGAACTCTCGACAGATTTAACATGCATCTCTCCCCTACACGCCAGGTCATTAGTGGTACTGGGCTCGAGCTCATGATATCACGATTTGTACTTAAATAGCCTTAGGTGTATGCCAATCAGCTGCCCTCTCATCTACATTGCTCTGAGCAAGCATCAGTGCTCTTAAACTGATGCTACATCCAACATTGAGCTAGAATGGATCAAGATTCTTAAGGCAATTATCTGTTTTGCCTGGAGTACCAACTTTTTCAAAAAAGTAACTAAACTTCCTTTTGAAACATTCCTCTTCAATCATGATTATTTTTATATAGGAAAACCATTTATTTTTTCAGATATTAATAAACAGGTGCACATGTAACAATCTCCTCCCTTTACAATTATAATTTTTGAAAAGCGTGGAAAACAGATTATGAAATATGTAACATTTTTGGCATTAATTCAATAAAAGTGGTGTGGAATGCAGTTATAGATTTATTGGGTAACAAATTATCAATTTACATAAAATTATGGTTATTTTTATGTAAATATGAAATAATTCAATGATGTTAATTGTAAGTAAATGAACGTATATGGTACAATATTAACACTAATATGTTTCACATAGCATTATTTAAAATATTTTTAAGGTTAGTTATTCATTGCAAAATACCAGCAAATGTATATTTAACTTTTAAGTATTCTTTTCAATGACAAAATCTGCACAAGAAATCTTAATTACATTACACCAAAGTTTATGATGTATTCCTTTACTAACTATGAATATCATCAGTGTGAATTTCTTATAAGTCTATAGCAAAAGAACAATTAAAATATTTTTTTAAGTTTGCATTTCAAATAGTTGAAACCATTGTTAATTCCATAATGCATGTTCAGAGAAGGCAAAAATAAATATATGTATAAGTAAAGAACATATTTAAAGTGATTTATTCAATCAGAAACATTACAAAATCAGTTGAACATTAGGGAAAGCAATATTTATGGAAATGATAGACAGGAATCACTTGCTTTTTCAGTGAAATATTTCAAAAATGATTTAAAACTATATAAAAATAATATGTAAACAGAATCTTAAAATGTGAAATATCTGCATAAAATAAATACTAAACAAACCAATTGTGACCAATCACCGTTTTTTTTATTACTTAATACTTACATAAATTTAAAAAAGCAAACAAGGCAACATGTATTTCATATATTTCTCCATGCAATGCAGTTGCACACCAATGACACAAATCAAGGATACCATTCCTCAATATCGCATTTTAAATTACAGCGCACAAAAATTTTGAAAACTAATTGAAATCTTAAGAGCAATAATTACTAAAAAGGCATACTTTAAAAATTAAATAATTTAAAAAGTAGACCAACTTTTTAATGTGTTTTCTTTCATACAGTGTTACTGTGCAGATTCTTAATATTTGTCATTCTAAAAAAATGTATGCTTTAATAATAAATTACAAGTGGCCAAACAACACATTTAAAGCTTTATAAACTTTTCATTGATGGCATGAAGTTGTAATGATCTCAATAAGAATACAAAATAATTTTCATCACAACTGTTCTTAATTTGGCTTAGTCAATAAAAAAAGCTTTCAATTCACTTATATTACACAAAGTTCTGAAAATGAAATAATTCATTCATATTTTTTTCATAATAATTATTTCTATATACATTAATTTAGAAAGTTCCTTGCACTTCTTTTGGTTTCCAGTAAGAACATATAACTGATATACAATATAACAATCCTTTATTCCTAAAATTCTATTAGCCATTAATAATTTCCTCTCCTGCAGGAAGCAGATCCAGTGCATTGAATTACATTTTAAAAAACAAAATCTCACATCCAATCACAGTCAAACTTGTTATTTGGCTCTGAGCAGAACTGATGATATAAACTATAATTAATATATTTAAAACATCAACAAGACAAGGGGAAAATATAAAATAATCTGAACCAATGATGAATCGAAGTATCGCTTTTCAACAGCCCTCGAGACAGAAAGATGCAGTTCTCAATCATTCTTTCACAGGGAGACACTCTTGAAATGCAGATTGAATTAATAAATCATTTAACTTTCCTTTATTTTCTTTTGATGTTGGTCCTCAGAATAACAGTCGTCCCTCCACTTCTTGAATCATTAGTCTGCCACAAATTGTTTTTCTTTTATATAAAACATTGATTAGAAATTTATTTAGGGAAAGGGCTATCAAGGCTGAGCATTTTTCACTTAGAAATCTGCTGCCGTATGTGCTGCAGGAACTCGTAATAGGAAAATAAAGATTCTGTCCGATCATCGAGCATGTGCTGCAGGAATATGTGTCGATCTCGACTATCCTCCCTAAAGGAAAATGTTAAAAATCTATTACATCACAAAATAATTAATCAGCAAAAATGAATAGAAAATTCTCTTAAATTATTTATTTTCATTCTACACCATTATTTATTATTAAATATTCATTTATGTGTGGTACACCATCCTCTAAAAAAAATTCCATTCTGAGCAAATTCAAATCCTACAAATAACAGCCACCAATATCTTACTAGATATTGTAATTTAGGTATTAAATAAGTTGCTTCAGAAGCAATTTTTATCTGTTGTATTTCATTTTCATTATAACCAAATGTTATATCTATATATTCAGTGTTCATTTATAATACAAGGTTATTTATCTTTACTAAAAATTCTTTTTTTTCACTTTTTAATCCTTTAACTTCAATAACCTCATTTTGTTAATACAAAATGATATTGGTTTATAAATATATACAGGGTATTTTATAAACACTACGTTATTCTCTTGTAGGTATTTTTGCACACACAACCTATCTAGCTATTTTCCACTACAGTTTCATTTTAAAGTATACATCTACTTTTATCATTAACAACTGACAGTAATGTTTTGCAATTTCAATGTACAAAAAATATTTCTCTGATTACTACAATAACAATGTTTCAGTATTAAACAAACCTTTTTTTTTGTAATTTATTTATAAGTACAACACCTGATACTTGTATGTGAGTGCTTTTCACAATCTACAGTATTTTTTATCATTAACTTATCATTTTATACATAAATAAGTTCACAAGTAGCTTTTTACATTGCAAATTACTGAAACAAACTTAAATTGAAAAAAAAACTATTAAACAAATTCAATATGAACTATTGTAACATACAAAAAGCTACATAAATTTCTTATAATTAAAATATTGAGACACTAAAAGAGCTAATAGTATGTATATCAAACAAGAATATGAAATAGTGATTACAGCTAGCTGTATGTACATATACATTCAAAAAAAAGAAACAATACCTAATTATTTTAAGAGGACTATGATATGGCCTTTGTTCCTGTAACCATGCAACAAATGCCCTCATTCTTTCAGATTCAGGAGTTGCTAATTCAGGTAAAGACTCCTAAAAGGAGGGAAAACAAGCTTACATCTAAATTGTTCACACTGTATTTAATTCATATAAGCTATGTATCAATTAGCTTTATGAGAGAGGGGGGGGGTTAATTTCTACATCATAAAACTTGCAAAAAGAGTCTAGGCTTTATTAAAGATAAATTTATTTTTAATATTTACAACATATTGACAAAAGCTTCCTAAATTATGCAATTGAACAAATATGTGTATGAGTATTAAAACTGCTTTGATGATCAATTTTTTTAGGATGAAAATACTTAAAAAATGAGCAATAAAATCAGTTCAAAAATATTTAGATTTTTTATTGTGATTTCAACAATACTAAAACAATTTTGTTAAGTATAAATAAAAATGAATTCTCTTTGAAAACAAATTTATATTTATTTTAAGCAACAGTCCAATAAAGATTAATTTTAAAAAGCATTTTTATACACTAAATATTAACTTCTTTAACTTAATTGTTCTTGCATAAAATTAATTATATTTAATAAACAAATTAAAACATAATTTTTAAAATTCAATAAACATAGTATTTTTCAAAAGGAAACTTTTTTCAATTTAATGAAAAATTTATATAAATAACAAATATAAAATCTTAACACAAATACAACAATTTGATATATTGGTAAAAAATATCCAGCTTATGGAATTCCACTAAAATATTAAAAAAGTTGCTTATAGTTCTCCAAGATAAACACAAAATGGGTTTACTTACTAAATCCTCTGGAATGGCACTAAAGTTTGGTACATTGAGCACACTGGTGCAAAACTGGTCATTGATAGCACGCCCAATATAGAGATATAAGACATCAAAGGTATCCAATATATAAGCTCCATGACGATCAATCTTCTCACTTGAGAGTTGCAAAATAACAGGTTGTGGGATTATAACATCATCATCTTGGTGAATTGCATTCTGGAAAGGAAAACTTTATACATGCATTCTTTAAAGAGGAATAGTTTATACGATAGAGAAAGTAAGACTTCCAACAATCAGTATGCACGATTTTTTTCATGGTTTAATTAGACTTAATTATTTTCTTTTTAATTTGGTAAAAAAGAAAATACTTCTTTAGAAACATGTCATATTGTAAGAAACAGATCTATGAACAATTCATACATATTCCATAATATATTTTTCTGGATATTTACAAGAAATCTTTCAAGTATCATTTTCATATTAACAACAAAAAGAAAAGTCTGAAGAGATTGATGATTTCATAGATGCAGCAATGTTCGGAGGAAAGGGTGAAAATCATAATAAAAAGATTATATATTTTATTAACTTGTTTTAATCCCCTCATAAGCTCTTATCACTAAACTATTAAAATTCACATATTGCTTTTTTTATATATAAGAGTTTTTGTTAAATATTTGCATGTGATCTAACATTTTGACATTAATTTCAAGCACAAACTTTAAGTACAATCACTATTTGTTATTAACATAAAAGGATCATATTTCTTTTCATTCTTAAAAATTAACTATATTATTATCCTCATTATTGTACATCAGTAATAGTTCTATTTCAAAAATAAAAATGGGGGAAAAATTATTTTTAAAAAAATTCAAAAAATTATACATATACAGGATAGAAATGTAGAAAAATGTCTTGAAATTATATTAAAACAGTTAAAAGTATCAAATATATTTTTTTCTTTAAAAAAGTAAAAATATTAATATTAAAATTAAAAACATGTGCAATTTTGACATTTTTATAAACTTTTTGTCACCAAAATAATGCATAAAAAAGTAAATATTTTTTTTAAAAAAATAACTTAAGACATTTTTTTAAAACAAGGTAAAATTTTTTAAATTTTGCACTTCATTTTTTTTTTTTTTTTTTTGTAAATGAAGAGGAAAAATCACTTAAAAGGAAAATAATAACAAGCCATCAGAATAAAATAAAGAAAATACCTTCTCATCTAATGCATGAACAGGATATAATGCTGGATAAATATATTTCATCAAATACTGTAGGGGTAATGCCTTCATTCTCTCCATTGCAAACACTCGCTCATCCAACTTAGTGCTGACGCCAGTTCTAAAGGCAACCTGAATTAATAAAAATTAATGAAATTATAAATATTAATAAGTACAGACAAGTATTTTACACATAACAAAACAACTTGCATGCATATAAAAAATATAATGGATAAAAAAGGTATATTAACATGAAGAATTCAAACAATTCTTAGTTTTTATAAGGAAAAATAAACTTCAGTGATATTTATAATGACAAAAATCAAAGAATTTGTTTTTAAAAAAAGCATTTAAAAAAAAAGAAAGATAAATCTTCATCGAGCTCAAAAGACTACAATTTTTAAAAACTAGATTCCTTTTGGTCAAAAAATAGATGTTCGGTTTTAATTTTTTAATTAAATACTTCTCAAAGCACATCAATTTTTCAGCTTCATTACACCAATTTTTTTTCAGTTTTATCTGATTTTATGAAAAAGAAAATATGAGACTAGCTTTTAAATTTCAAACAAATGCTATAAAGTAATTACTTTAATCAAAATCCCAAAATATTATTGAGAAACAATTTGTATTAATTTTAATTAACACTTAAACAACTATTGACTCAAGTTTTAATAGCTAAAAATAAATTAATTTTCTTTTTTCTCTTTCTCTTAATTTTTCTTAAATTAATTTTTCTCTAAATAGAATCTGATTAAATCCTGTCACACATTTAAACATCCCCCCAATTTTATACAAATTCGGTAAGATAGAAAAAGTAGGCTATTAAAAAATTCAAAATTTGAGGATTAAAATACGAGTGAAAATAATCAATAATTTTTTGCATACATGTTTCAGCAAGGCTAGAATAAACAATGGTATAAGACGTGTAGAATATGGTGACATGAGTGCTCCAGCGACTTGACCATGCATAGTTGCTTTGTACACTCCCAACACATCAATGCAGACATTGATTAAAGCATCTCTGGCATCACTTAATGATGAGGAAACACTACGGTCAACAGCTGTACACAATTATAAAATTCAATAAGTGATTAAATTATAAAAATCAATAAATATAATTTAAATTATATAGGGAAACAAATATTTAAAGCAATAATTAAGAATCATTTCAGTTTGTAAGAAATATTATACTTTGTAAAAAATTTAAATAAAATATTTACACTTTCATTTTAAGCAACTGCTGAAATAAAAAATTAATCACTTTCAACCAAAATAAAATATAACAGAAAATGTAAAAGAATGAAAATTTAAAAATAGATATACATGGCTAAATATTAAAATGAATATATTCAATTTAAGTTTAATACTATATATACAGAATAGGGCTTACAAGACAGTTAAAACTGAAACCATTTTTGTTAAAATTAACCATAAATCCTGGGATTACTCAAAATACCCAAAATCAAAATTATATGTTTGTGTGTTTTTCAAGTGATGAACAATTTTATTTTTCTGTTGTCTGTGAAGTATTTATAATGTAATTGATTTAAATTCGAACAAAAAGAAAAACTATACATTGTATGAACAAATAAATAATTTGTAACTACAAAATACTATTGCAAAATTAGTGGAATGTCAGTGTTAAATGCAAAAAGAAAGGAGGTCAAGTACATATTTTACACAATAATAGACTGTGAGAAAATTTTCAATTGGATGGTAATTTCTGAACCAATTTATAATTGTCTATGAAATATGACTTGGAGGCATTTTTCTTTAAATAGTATTTAGGTAGGTAATTTAAAAGTTTTTTTTTTTAATTTCATATAACTCTTAAATAATTCTAATTGCTAATTATTATATTATAAATTTTTATTTTCTTGATTTATAGCTCTACTACATATTTAAGGTTTATTTTACTGTATAAATCTGTATAAATGCTGAGTAATCTATTTTATACTTAAAGAAACAACCCAAAATCAGTTAACTGGTTTCACTTGATAAAAAACTGAAAATTGGGTTTATGAAATTTGATGGGTTTTTTTAAACCTTAATATAAAAAATGTTCTTGCATCCATAAATTACAATTATATAGGATTTATACAAAATAAAACCTTAAAAATACATGAAATTTATGTTGCATGGAGAAATCAAAGAACGAAAGTAATAAATGTCTCATTTAGAAACACATATGTATATATATATGTATATTATATATATATATACAACCTCTGACAATGAAGTTTGGTGAATGAAGTCAGAATGGCTGATCTAGCAACAGTGGCGAAACAAAACGCTGCACATGCATAGTGGCAGGTATTGACCATCTGCCGCCACCCTTGTTCAGTTGAGCACCGTTTATGTTCCGTGAAAGAGTTGTTTTACAAAGTGCTTGTTCAGTGTGTTGGTTAACTGAGATCAGGAAAATGAAGGAAAAGATCAATTTAAAGTTTTGTTTCATGCTTGGCAAGACACCAAAAGAAACTTATGCAATGCTGGTATGTGTTCATGAAGATCAAGCACTTTCTGTGAAGAGTGTGTACAAGTGGTTCACCCGTTTTCGAGAAGGCTGGGAAATTGTTTCTGACAAAACGCAGTGGAAAACTGGCGACCTTTGTCAGTGACAAAAACAATAAGAAAGTGAGGCAATTAATAAAAATTACCTAACAAAATCTGTGCAATAAATCACTACCCAGTATTTAGGGATGAGAAATGTGTGGGATACGTAGGATATGACCCCAGTACGCGCAACAAGGTTCATGGTTTTTTGTTCATGACAATGCTCACTCTCACTTAGCTAATATCGTCAAACAGTTCCTGGTGAAAAAGGGAGTAGGGCAAATTGAACAACCACCATATTCGCCAGATCTCAATCCTTCAGACTTCTTCCTATCCCATGACTTAAACTCGCTTTGAAAAGAAAGAGATTTGATGATAATTCTGATATCCAAAGAAATGTGATGAGGTTTTTAAACTCCATCCCAAAAGAAGAGTTCCGGCAAAGTTTCCAGGACATGCATAGCAGATCTGAGCAGTGCATAGTTATGGCAGGTGACTATTTCAAAGGACAGTAAGGTAACTTTCATTAATATTTCATCAAGGTTAATATTACAGGACTATTCACTGAACTTTATTGTCAGAAAAAAATGTTGTATATATATTCACACACACAAAAGCACAAGTACATGAACAACTATTCAAACAGCTTATCCAGTAATTGATAAGTAACGCAAGGGTAAACTGTGATTTAATAACTGGTTCATATGAAACAAAAATATGTGGGAAACTAACAATTTATAGAATAAAAAAAAAATTTCAGATAATATAATAATGCATGATGCAAAATAGTTCTTTTAAGATCCTATTTTTCATCTTAGGTTTTTCAAGAATACATCCAAAAACACTAATGTAAAGTTCAAAAACTTATCTTTATTTCTGACCATATATATGAGATATCTTACAATTAAAAGAATGTGATAAAAGACTTCATTTGTTTGATCATTTATCTAACATTACTCTTTATATTTTTTTTATAATTTTTCTTGTTGCTTACCCATTTTAGATACCAAACCAATGACTGCTTCCTGATCAGCTCCTCCTAGCACATCTTGCAGTATAGAAACAACTGGGAGACACAAAGTGTGTACTCGAATTCGTCTTTCACCTAAAAAGAACATTTTATATGTTATTGAACTGTCCAGGAAATCAATGGCACTTTTTTAATGGATGAATAATAGCAACATAATGTTCAGAATAAAAATACAATTCCTTCATAATCTACTTTCCATCAGAAATGAACATTTTGTTATACACAATTTAAAATAAATTCATAACTGAATAAACAAGCTGCACAAAGTTGTTGTTGCTAATGCCACCTGCATGAGAGTGTCAGATTGAAGCCCACAAAATTCATTGAGGCAAAGGGCTACGCTGTTGTTAGCCTTAGCTTTGAACACCATATAAATCAGTGGTCCCCAACCCCCAGGCTATTGGCCAATACTGTGGTCAGTGGATCAAATCGTACCAGGTCACCAAAGGAACATTAAATTATTTTCATTTTATTTAGTGGTGTATTTTTCTAGGGTCTGTATGACTTTTCATGGGTATCACTTTAAACATTCTCTGTTAAATCCCTATATATTCATTTTTTGGTGCAATTGTATTTTATTTTATATTTACATAAAATTAAATTATTAAATCAAAGAATCTAAATAATAAACAATCAATAAATTCCCTTCAGCAAACTGTGGTAAAATTAACAAACTTTGACCAGAGGCAATAAAAAGGTTGTGGGGCACCGATTTGGGCGACAGTTCAATTTGGCTTGGTTCAAACCCAATTTTGAGGGAGAACTCCCCGGAGGTCTTCAGAGGCTTCTCACCTCTCTTCCTCTTCAACCAACCTCACAAGAGGACTTGCAATTGAGACTTGATGGCTATTTGGAGCACCCCCATGATTGATTGATTGAATATTAATGTCGCACTATTCAGCTACATGAGAGCTTTTGGTGACGGACCATGTAATTTTGAACCATGGTCAAGTGAGGTGGACGACACCTGAGCTGCTCCCCCCTCTCGTAACTACCACACCACACCAATGGGAGGAAGTTTCAGTTCTCGACAGATTTAACGTGCATTGCTGCCCCACACGGCAGGTCTTTAGTGGTACTGGGCTCGAACTCGTGACAAAGCAAGCCACGATCCGATACCCATACCACTCGGCTACCGCTGCCCCTGGAGCACCCCCAAGCCACAAAGGCACTATACATTTACAAACATCCATGCCTTCTCCAGGATTCAAACCCAGGTCCTACGGCACAGTAGACAGCGTTACTAACCACCATACCAGATGGGTAGCAAATGTACAAAGTTCATGCAACAAACAAAATGCTTCAGACAGAAATTCAAGCAATTATTAATTTAATACTTGTGTTTTAAGTTAATAAATACACAAGATTGCTTCTTAGATACAATATTTAGTTCTTTGGTTACAACAAACTTTTACTGATCAATGAACCCATAAGAACTTACAAACTTCTGCAGTGGCCACAGTATTATGAAGTGATTAATATATATTCAAAAACTCTTCTCACAAATCTAATATCCCGACATTTAGTTTACTACATTCTTTAATGAAATTAAGAAAAGCAGTTATATTTAAAGTTTCAGATAAGTACCTGAAAAGAAACATAATATTCGGTACTTGCGGATTAGTATCACCGCAGTCAAATTAGCCCCACATGAATTGCATCATTTTTTGCCAAAATTTGACTGATTGGTATTTTTTATATAAGACACATTAGAATCTTTGTTGTTTTTATATCAAGATATGGTTAATGTAGCACCAATTTTGTTGCGGTGATGTTAGTTGCACCTGAACAACAGTATTTAAAAAGCTTGAAATGTTCAACAGACTCACCATTACTAGATGTGTAAAGAACAGCAGCCTGGAAACATACAGAGTTGTATTCTGTCAAGCTCTCCTCAATAGCAATTTGCATACCATATCCAGTATCGGGATTAACATTAGGCAAAGACAATAGGTCAGTTGAACGAACAAAAAAGTTTCCATGGAAAGTGTGGATAGCTAAGCCTGGAATATTTTGATAAATGAAACACTAAATATTAACTTACATATAATCAAGAACCTTTTTATATTTAACACAATTTTACCACAGAAAATGTAAATAAAATCTCTAGATTAAAAAGCCTTCCATTTGGGATTTCAAAAAAAAAAAAAAAAATCAGTGCTTTCAGAATTTGGATTTTAAATTTCTATAGAAGAATCATTTTCTTCTACAGCAAAACAGATGTCATTTCATTAACAAATTTTAAAAAGTATTTCTTTTTTTTATTTTTCTAGCTCTTATTTCTCTAGGACATACTGTCATAATTATTAGGGAAATAAATTTCTAAAACAAAAATTCTTACATTATTGATTTTCAAATAGAAGTGTAACAAGTGTATCACAAATTCATGTGTAAAACAATGAAAAAAGCTTTCAGCAACATTTGATTTTAGATTACATGGTTTTGTTTGAGCCAATTTTAAATTCAGATGCATGGAACAAGCTTGCACATTGCTTTAAAATTAAAAGTTACTATAAATACTAGAAAAAACAACATCTACAAACTTTTAAATTATAAACATGTTTTATATAATTTTCCTTTTGGATTTGATTCTATATTACATTGGTACCTAGAAAAATTTTAAAAATTACAGTACGAGTCATAAATGTCCATATGCATATCTGTCAATTTTTGAAAATGACAAAATATACAATACATGAACAGCATTTCAAGAAAAAGTCTTCAATTAATGCCCAAACACTAGAATGGTTTTATAAGAAATACATATAAATTACTCAGCTTTTGATTATATCTATAAAAAGATTATTGCACATACAAATATTAAAATTTAAAATGATACAGATAGCAAAAAATATTTCGCAGAACAGTTCAATCGTTTTCATGATAAAATAGTTTTTATAAACAGTTTAATTAGAAAAATAATGATTAATTATTTCATAATAAAAATTTTTGGATAAGAATGAAGTAATTAATTTTCAACAGTATTCATATTTAAAAAAAAAAAACTATATGTATTCAGAAACCAAATTTAAAAACAAATAGTTTTTTTACTATTTTAAGGAAATACAAATTAAAATCTTGTTCGTAGTATAACTTCATTTTATTTGCATTGTAAATCACCACTTTTTAAAAGTTTTATTAGATATTGTACACCTAGACTTACACCTTATTTCCCCCACAGTACTAAATAACCTTTCCAGTACCGCACTTCTATGAAGAATAAGCAAAACAGATAACTCAAAATAAAGTTTTATATTTAAAAAAAAAACATTGTTTTTAATATCTCCAAAATCAATCTAATCTACTGTGCACTAGCACACTTATTTTACGTAACAGATTCTTCATTTGCCAAAGATAGTTTTTCAAATCCATCAATAAAGATAAGTTTTTATATTGACTCATAACAATAGGTAAAAAAATATAATGCACCCAAGATGGACCAGTCCAAAAATGAACCCCGAAAGGGAAGAATCGGCTTTACAGAAAGTAGAGCCAATTATATCTAAAGACAAGGTCATGACATCACAGATGAATATGCATAGGGTAATTTTTCATGATTATCTTCAGAAACGAAAAACAATTGACGTGCCTGATTCAAACTTATTACAGGAAGTGAAATCACAAAAAACAAATGTATTTGGAAAAAAGAAAGTTTTGTTTCCTCGAGACAATGCACCAATTCACAGATCTGTTACTGCAATGGCTGAAATCAACAAAAGTTAAAAACCAAATTGTTTCATTTTACATCAATTTAGCAGATTTAAACTTCAGACAATTTTCTGTTTTCAAACTAGAAAAATGGCTTAGTGACAAAAGATTTTATTTTGAAGAACTCTATCTCACTATGAACAGACACTATTGAGCATTGCAGGGAAAAGTTTACTGATCTAAAGGGAGAAGGAAAGAGGATGAGAGAATGTGTTTGGAGAATGTGCAAAGAAATACACATTTCTCCAAATTTTTAATGTTTTCTTTGTTAGGTCAGGTACTTCTGGGACTAACCCTCGTATTTTCTAATATGTAGCTAGCCAATTAAGGTCATTTTTCTACTAGAAAAATAGTTAACATTCTTACTGAAAGATTAAAATTACTTCATAGATGCACTTAGTACTATTGCATACTTAGTAAGTCTGTAAGCTTGATAAAATTTAAAGTCTTAACTTACCTCGAGTACATCTTACTCGCATTACAGCTTCAAAGCCTATTCTTCGGGTTAAATAACGTTTCACATCACCAGCAAATTTATTCACTTGTAGCCTACAAAGTTTTTCATGATATCCAGGATAATAATGAATACAACCAGAAGAAAATTTTGATATACAGCCTACAAATAATAATTGTGAATTAAAAATACAACACACAGAAAAATATGAATACATACAAATATTATATTCATTAAAAGTTTAAGACAAAAGTTAGAAATGATTTTCTTTTTGCAAATTACCACTTATACCATTTTAATTAATATGTACATTAAGCTATTTTATCTAAACATATATAATGAGGAAACATTCATAATTTCTCTATGGAATTATGAATTACCTGAAAATATATGATCATCGAAAAAAGCGTCTGTTTTTGCAAATAAAAAAAGGTCACGATAAATTATTTTTTCACTATGCAACTGAAAAAATTTTAGGTTTTTTTTAAAATTATTTCCTTACACTACTTAGAAAATTACATTTTGAGCTCCTCTTGTTGCTCAGTAAACATCAAAGCAGTTGTTGATCTCCATTCAAATGCATTCAATCATTTCAAGGGTAACAGTTATCTTTACTTAAATTATCTCCCTCAACTGCCACAGATCCTGAATTTTTTCAGCATCAATGTTTTTGAGAGAACCCTGTATCCAAAATAAAGAATCATTTCTATCAATCCAATAGTCAGGGAATCTCTTAAGAGCTTATTGCACACTTAAGATAAAATACAGTGGAGCTGTCTGGTTGGAGAAACAAATTTAATTTCCAAAATCCTCAATTAAAGGAAACACCTACACAGCAGCATGACCAAGAAAATTTCTCTCACAATTGTTTTCTCTAGAAACAAGATAGGTCTATTTGATCATGCATGAGCCAACACTATAAATTTACCTATCATACAATATACTACCATACACCACAGGCACATTGGAAATCTCATTGTTGCCGAGATTCCTTTATTCAATACTTGTGACAGTTAACAACTTTTGATGTGAAATGTTGCCTCATCACAAAAACATACTCTGTTTAGATAACTTTCTCATCTTCAACATCTCCACAGTGGATACAATATATTAAGGTCAGTCTATTTCTTAATTTCATGCTGCATTCAAATACTGTAAGAATCTTAACTGTTTATGAAACACATTTTGAATTGTAGTCCTTCAGAATCCTGAGTTCTAAATTGTATCATGTTATGGTCTACATTGGGCTACACAGACACGATTGTCTCAAATGCTCTACTATTACAATGTGCGCAGGTAACGCTCAGAATTATAGTTACTTTCAATTGATTAAACCATCAATCAATGGTTTTGTTTGTAGAGGAATCTCCTTAAATATGGTGAAAATTGCAAAGAAGCATTTTATGAATATATGGGCACTGCTTGATGGCATGCTTATGTAACTGAGTAACATCGTCAGATTCTGATTAAACTTGAATAGTCACAAGCAAGATGTGCTAGGCAGCTAGTTCTCCTGAATAAATGTTTTACTAGTTAAAGTTCTCTGAATTACTTCCAACAACATGCAACATTAGGTAGATGCAGCCCATTGAATTGAGAATTGCTTTTGCTTACTACAATTAAAGTGATATTGAATAATAACAGATTTAAACTCGATATACCACAACATGCATTGCGCCTTTTATTGTATATTTACCACAATGCAGTAAACTAACTGATAATTGAAATGACAGCATATGAATACAGCAAATTTAAAGTAAATGCAATCCTCAATACCAAATCTTCAAATGATCCACAATTCCATATTGGTTTCATAATTTATTGCAAAATTCTTGTGCACTTTATTATTGATTAGATGATTTTTTTTCAATGACCTTGTGTATAAGACTCTAAAAAAAATTTTGACAGATGATTTTTTTTAAAAAAAAAAGAGGCATTTTTCAAAACATTAATGTTATTATGGTTTCATAGCATAATTTACAAATTAGGAACAGAGCATAATTTACAATAGCATTAATTTTCATAGCATAATTTACAAATTAGGATGGGTTTCACTGCACTAGCAAAAAAAATTATTAGAAAATTAAGTCTGGATATGAAATTTTAAATCCAGAATTACATAATACATTAATACAGAGCAACAAAAAAAAACAATTCAATAGTATGATAAATAATGATAATTTAATCAAATTGTCTTTATGTTTAAATTTTACTAACACTTATAATTTTTTTATGAAAATATTTACAAAATTTTAACAGCCACTTACTAATTGTTGCAATATCAACATACTGAGAACAAAGTAAAAATAAATCTACAGCTATTTGTTGTCCAGAACAATCTAATGCCAACTTCTTGTAAAAGTCATTAGCAGGCCCAATATTAGAGACATCCTGCAGAAAATACATAAATACGTAAAGCACAATGGTAATCAAAAATACATCAATATTACAGAATAATTAAATTAAGAATATTACACAAGATAAAGAAAATCTAGTAATTACCTTAGAAAAAAAGTTCAGGAATTTCAATTAACTTTAAAATTTAAAAATTTAAATATTTCAATTTTAATATGATTACATAATATAATGAAAGCAATGTATATTTTTATAAATTATGTACTTTTATAAAAAAAAATTCCCTTATATTAAATGATACATCTAAATTTAAATCTTAAAATTTAATAAACAGGATCCAAAATTCATAACATTTTTCAGTTATAAAAGTACTCTAAAACTCATATTATATTCAGGTTTTGTTATGCTATAGAGAGCAGCATATTTAATCATGCTCTTCATTTTTATCTAAGTTGGTCCAATTTTTGCTGGAACAAAATATGTTTGATATTTTTCTCTTATACCGTAATGTTAAATCCCTTTACATATTAAAATAAAGAACTGCTTAATTTGGAATTTTTGAAAAAATACTGCAATTCATACATATGTGTATAATGCAATGTTGTAAATTCTTCATTACTTAATTCAGGTTCTCTTACAGTTGTTAAAGACAGCCTTAATGTATAGAAGTATTAATACTCTCAAAACCATGATCACATATACAGTGGTGGTCAAAATTGTGGACACTTTTCCAAATTGTTATGTTTTTTAAGTTTGTATGCTTATAGAAAATTTTACGTTGCACAAAATGTAAAGTATTTTATATCACTTTAAAGAGAATTTAATGCTGAATTCCATACAAAAAAGAAAATTCAAATATTTACAATGCACAAAAAGTTATGCTGCAATAACTGTCGATATACATAAGATACTGATGATAGCAGTGAGTTATCAGAGCTTATTGAGGTTGCATTTATTCTTTATAACAGCTTCACATCGATGTTTCATTGAGCTAAAAATACTTTTAAGCTTTTCCTTCCTTATTACATGATGCCAGGAAACAATTGTATCATCAATTAGTTCCTTTTTACTTCATGGATATCTGATTTGGACAAGAGCTTTCAAGCGGCATCATGAATTTCCGTTAGGATTGAGGTCAGGACTGTTTTCTAGCCAGGACAACAGCTCAATAATCTTAGAATGGTACCAGTCTTTCAATTACTTTAATGTATGGCTAGGGGCAGAATCTTGCTAAAAAAAATGGAGCATTGTTGAGAAATAGATCCCTGGTGGAAGGCAGAAGCTTGATTTCTAGAATGGTGTTAATGTATTTTATGACATTCTGTGTCCCGTCGATGATATAAAGGCAATCGATACCATCTACAGATATGCATAACAAAATGATAAAATTATGTGGGTACTTCACAGTTGCCTGAATGCAGTCAGGATACAGCTATTATCTTAACTTACTTCTTACATATTTTAGGCTATATTATCAAATAATGATATTTTAGCTTTGCTCCTCGATATTACTTGTGACCAATAATCATTTGTCCAATTAATGTGTTCCATTCCCCACTGTAGTCCCTTTTAGTGCTGCTGTAAATAAAGATACGGCTTTTTTCGTGGAATTCTACCTTTTAGTCTTACATCTGCTAATCTACTTCTAAATGTTTTTGAACTGACAGAAACACCAGCATCACTCTGATCACTTCTGTCAATTTAAAAAGAGCTGAAGTGGATTGATGCTTGTTTGTTTTAAGGCAATGAAGACTGGTTGCTTAGTGAATGTTTTGTTCTAAAAATTATTATTCTAACTTTTTTCTTGTTGTTGATGTTTAACTTACATTAATAAAGAAATAGGAATAATCTTGGCTGATGCTGAAATATAGAGAAAATAATATGTAGAATTTACCCCTCTAAAGAATAGATTAGTTTGATTGTTTGCTTACCTTTCCAGCTCTTTGGTTAGGATCTTCTCTGTTCTTTAAAGCTCCTGGACCATAGTTAGGCAAAGTAGTTTGAACAACAGTAACTCTACCACCAACAGGAGACTAAAAATACAAATCATTTAGAAACATACCTTCCTAGGCTTTCCTAATATTTATTCAAAAAATAAGAAATACCCACCATTAATTTATAAGCCACTTGCAAAGCTGCACCAAGGCAGCAGTTTATGTCTCCATTCATGGCAAACCGTTTTGGAAGATCTGTCAGCAAATCAGTAATTAACTGAAAGATGTGAAAATGTTAATTAGAAAAAATTTACAACTTTAAAAAAATTATCAAGTATAAAAATATTGTCACATTTAATTTCCATAACATCCATCCCTTGTAAAAACTTAATTGAAAAAATTACTTAAAAGGAATAAGGATTATACATACTGATTTACTCTCATGAACATTGACTAACAGATTATCAGGAGATGGAAGAAAAACATCTGCAAAAAATATATATATATTAGTTAAAGGAAGAAATTATTGCACAAATTTTGTTAACTTTAAAATAATAAATTACGAAATTTTTGTTTAAAGTTAAAGCACTAAAATTCAAACTCTAGTATTAAGAATTATTTTTTTATAATAGATTGAATTTAAATAGTTCTCTTTTTCCTTTGATTAATTCTTAAAATATTTGACAATTTTTACTTTGCTAGAAACTGCTTGACCTTTACAGAGCATAGAACAAAGGAAATTTTAGAAATAAACAAAAATTTACAAAAACAATTTGCTATTCAGTTTTAAAACTATACAAAATTAGATTTAAATTTCTAAAATAAAGAAAATATTACTTCATAATCTTTTTAGAAAATTAATACTTAATACGATTAAAAAATTTCTAAAAATCTCACCTTCAATATCAGACACAACCAACATATGAGGTTGGTTCAAGCCCTCACCCAGATTGTAGAAATGAATGCTTCCATCAAATGTTATGAAACCAATTCGCATCCTACTGTCTCCAGGGAGCTCATTTAAATTTTCTAACATGACTTTACAAAATGTTTGCAGGTACCCTTTAATTAAATAAAAATAAACATAAAAAAAACAGCTCCTTAAAATTTAATGTTGCTTGTTGTTTTATGTATTTTTAGAATAGAAATTTTTAACCTGTTTCAACTGCTCCATGAGAAACATCTAACAAGAAAAGATAGACAGCAGGCTGTGGTGGCCTAAGCTATAAAAATTTTAATGCACATTAAAAGATAATCAAAATACTCTCTCATTTCTTTTAAAAGGTATTTTTTTATAAAGATTGTTTAACATCCACAAAGAGAAAAAAATTACAACATAACTTTACAGTATTGATAAATCCTATTCATTAAATTTTAATTCATGAAGCTTTAAAATCGATGGGTATTAAACAAATTTACTTGATTATTCACACACACACACAAAAATAATTCATTTTTTAATATAAAAAATACCTTAATGATTCTAGTCTGCTGATGTAGTTAACATAACCAATCAAAATATTGTTCATTTTCCATTATTTTAAACATTTTCAAAATTTCTTATTACGCTCTTATTAGACTTATTAACAATTATTATTATTAAGACTTATGAGCAACCAAGCATTTACAAGGCATCTCAAATTTTTTAAGTAGCTATACTACCATAAATGTCTCCAGAAATTAAAAAAACTCCAGATAAATTAAATATTATAAGTCATTGCAAACAATAACTATTTTAAGTCTGAAATATACATATATATATATATTAACTGAGCACAATTATCCTAAATTCTATATTAAAGAAAACTAGTGCTAGAGGAAAAGAATTATATAGAAATTCATAGAAATAAAAATATTTTTATGAAAGATTAAATTTGTACAATAGTTTTCTTCTTGCAATGAACATTTCTTTCTATTTAAATTAAAAATATTTATAATTTTTCGAAGCATGTCATTTTTATAGAACACATTTTTCCCACATCATTTCCTTGCTTTCTGACTAAAAAGTTTACGGAAATATTTTCACTCAAATTATTTATAGCAGATAAAAATTTATACCTAAAGACAGATTTTAAAAGAAACAGCAAATAAAATTTACTGCTGTAGGCAAAAGCATAGTCTATGCTGTATTCAAAAACACAGACAGTAATTACATAGTACATTATGTTCCGAGAGAAATAAAAAATATCAAAAATGTAATTTAAATAAAGTAAACAATTTACCATATAATCAGAAGGAGCTATATATTCCATGGTGGCATTTTTAATTTCGGGTCTACGAGAAGGATCACCATACGATCTTGTAGATGGGTCGTATAGAAATTCTTCTGGTACTAAAGACAAAGAATAACAAAGGACTGAGTGTGAATATTTATAATTAACATGAAAATGTAAATTTCTTTTAAGATTTATTTGGAGGTACACATCTATTTTTTTTTAAAAAAAAAAATTAGAAGCCAAAAATCAATAGAAATAAAAGAATATGAATTTTTTAGGTCCAAATAAGCAATAAAAAAATCTGGAAAACAATTATACAATTACACGCAAATATTTTAAAATTGTATAGATATATATATGTGCACAGTTTCTCCTATGACCATCTACACTAACCACTAAAAAAATAGTTAAGAAAGCTAACTTGCATTGTGATAGGGTCCAAAAGTTCCTGGAATTCACACATTCAGAACATATAATAGAGTATACATTATGCATTTTTCATATTATGTACAATAATTATGCATAGAGATTAAACTTGTGTTTTATTTAAAACTTTTACAAATCATTTAGCAGTGAAAAATGCAAATCTGATTCATAAACCATTCATTAGTTAGTACGAAAAGATTACACATATATATACATACATACATGTACATACCATATATTTCGCTTTTTTAATGAAAAAAATAAGGTAAAAAATACTTACAATCATTTACTCTAAAGCACAAATTACATTTCCATCTCCTCTGATCAACAAAAGTCACAAATGGATTTATATATGTTCTACAGTTTCTACATCTCACTATAGTATTGCATTGAATAACAGACAGAGACTAAAATAAAAATATGTACACATTAACAAACTATTTACAGAAGTAATTACAACCTACATCATATATATGTACATGTTACTACCAAGATATAATTACACTAAAATAATGCTATATTTCATTCAACTTATTTTGACATTTAATTTGTTTATTGTATCATAATGTTGAATTAAAAATAATATTGTATATACATAAGTTTCAAAAATATATATACAGTCAAACCTCCATATAACAAACCTTTACATTGCGAATTTTTCTATATAGCAAACTTTTCCCTGGAACCAAGAACATTTCACGATTTTCTTCGTAAAATAACCTCCTGGTAGCAAAGTTCATTTTCTATATAACGAACTTTTTCTCTAGCGATTCAATTTTTTTCTCCCTATTTTTGAAGTATTTCCAGACATTTTGAGTTAATCTCTCTTTTGGCACATTTTATGGAGGCCATAAATCTTGAACTGGTTTTATTAGGTGCCTAGCTCACTGAGAGAAATAGAATTATCAACATTTCATGGAAGAAGTTCAGCCTTTAACCCCCATTGTCCAATTCACTGGAAACATCTTTGATATCCCCTTTCACCCTCAATAGAGTCTTATGTCCTTGAACTAGTCTCCATTTGTAGAATTGATCAGTTGTACTGGTAACTTTGTTTCTTGTAGCTGGAAAATGCCAAAACATAAGTGCTAGAGCATCAAAGAAAAAATTTAATTCTTCAGGAAGTGGATAAAGGTGTCCAGAAATTTTTCTTGCAGTTTTTCTTCCTTTTTTTATTGGTAAGGTAAGATGCATAAAATAAATATATATGTTTGCAAAAAGGTTTGAGTAATTACTTTTAATATATAGCATTTATGAATTTCAAATTTGTTTTATGTTGTTTATAAAGAAAGTTGAAAAGAGATTAACCTCTATGTAACAAATTTTTCATGTTATGAACTTTTTTGGGGGGGATTTAGCGACTTCATTATATAGAAGTCTGACTGTATATACAATTTAAAACTACTGCATTAACATAAACTTATAATGCAGAAATAGAAGCATTAATCAGAAAACATTCATACAGTAAAGCAATCTTACAAACTTCAATAGTTTAAGCAGACAGGACAAGGTGAAAAAGAAATTGATGTAGATTTATAAATTACTTGTATGCAAAGAAAAATTATACTTCGCAAATATTTGAAATAGTGAAACACTTAATATATACCATTATAAAAAAATGGTTGATTTAAACTTATAAAATGAATATAGAGGAAGGGATTATCAGAAATTCAGATTACACGTCTTGACGATAGCATCAGAATTACTTATATCAATTTATTCTTTGTTAATTTGGTTTGATTGGAAAATCAAGTAGCAATGAATGGAAATCTTTATTAAACTATTAAAAAAGGGCATTTATTTTTCAACCAGTGAATATATATAGTTACTGAAAACACTTTATTTTACCTTATTCACGAATTAAGTACATCATAAAATTACTTGAAATAAGTGTTCCATTATGATCACTCATTTTCATCTCCAATCATTCGATCAATTGTACAACTTTACAACAGGATCTTTTTTTTATTTTCAAAAAAAGGAAAAGAAAGTATAAATACAAAAGGTGCTGATAGTTTGCAGGAAAATAAAAAACTGCCACTAAATTTTCCTTCAAAAGAAAATTTTGTTACCAAATTATTTTAAATTCATGATTGATATTTGAAAATAAAGTTAAAAGAAATAAAATCTCTCAAAGAATATAAAAAGAATATTATATAAGAATATATAACAAATACTTACGGCAGCATCTCTAAATGGATGTAATAAAATACCAAAGGGTAGTCTAGATTTTTGAAGAAGAGAACTAGTATCTGGAACTTTAGTTAAGGTACATCTAAATACACTATACGAAAGAGAATATAATTAAATGCAATGACAAAATAAGACATTAAATTTAAAACATGACAAAATATTTAAAAGAATTTCTTACTCAGGGCTACAATTTGGACGCTCTGGTGTTAAAACTGGTTTTGGGGGTTCTATTGGTACTGGAGGAAGTATATTACGGTCTTGAAGCAAGTTTATGCTATCGTTCCCCTGCAAAAAAAAATATAATTCTCTTTTAATTACTCAAAAGTTTTATTTTGACTTTTTTGTTATTCATTTACAGAAGTATATTAACCTCTTTCCTCATTTTAATGTTTCTCTCTAACAATTGTACAGTAGGCATAAAACCATTTAACTGTACTATGCAGTATTTAGCATAAAAATGATCATACCAATCTGTTAGTGACATTATGACCCAATTAAAAAATGAACATACCCATAACCTCGAAAAACTGTTATGAACACTCATTCCAGCCATTTTAGCGTGTAACTGTGGATCATATCCTGATACACCGCCAACTGGACCTTCAGGTAAATTTCCTTGATATTGAGATGTAGGCATCTGTTGTGGATAAGGTGGCTGAGGAGAACTATTATATGCAGATGTTGGCGGAGGCAAAGGGGAACTATTATAGGCTGCATTTCCTAGTGGCAAGGTAGAACTGTTGTATGCTGAAGTTGGAGGCAATGGAGAACTATTATATGACGACGTTGGTGGCAATGGAGAACTGTTATAAGCTGAAGGAGGAGGCTGCATATTATTTGGTTGGTTGACGACAGGACTAGCATATGGAGAACCTGCTTGATTATATCCAACCTGAAATTCACAAAATAAAAGAATGTAATACTTAAATTCATTTTTACAAAGCCAATAAATACACAATTTGTACTAATATATCAATCTCTTTTCTTATTTTAATGATTCTAATTAGTTTCTCAAACTACACATTATAAAGCTTTTAATGCCATAAAGTCATTTAACTATGTTCAGCCTTCTACTTAAAAATGCACTGATCACAAGAATCTGAAAATATTATGTTAGAGTTGTTATCAAATTTAAAAAACAGCCATAACTTTGAAAAACTCAAACACTCATTCCAGCAATTTTAGCATTAACTATTTAGCACAACCATTCTCTACTTTACTTCTCTTGTGAGAATTCCTTTTTGTCCAGAACCCTCCAAGACATTGCATGTTACTTCACTCTTTTTTATTTGCTTGAAGGGAATACAATTTTAATTGCAGTCTTAATTCTCAAAAAGATCCATAGTCAAAATTTTTGTGATAAGTAGAACCAATATTCCATTGTCCACTGGATCCAATTAAGTTTAAGCAAAGATTGCTTGCTCACCAATGCCAAAGCATTGCTTGCACATTTTTATTGCTCTGTTTTGTGTATATATACTGCTACCAAAAATTTTCAATAATTTACTCATTCGCAATAAATTTTTAATATTAACAAATGTGGATTTTTTTCATGTGTATAAGATACTAAAATACGACATTTTGTTAAAGTGTGTTTGGTTAATATATGTGTACAAGTATCACTTAACTATGATAATTCTTAAAAATGAAGACAAAATCCTTAAAATACATTATGTTTATAGGAAAAAATACTATCAACACTCATATTATCTAATACTAAATAGTACAAAATGGAAATCCAACAAAATTTATATAGTAATTTTCCTCAAAATCCAATCCAACAACATTAAAATTCTATATATTAGTTTTATTAAGCAGCTTAAGTTAAATACAGTTTTATTAAATAATATAAAATATCTCAAAGTGGAACTTAAAATTTTTTCTTTAATCAATGTTTTTTACAACGATGCTGCGAAAAAAATAAAAACAAAAAATTAATCATTCACAGAAATTATTTTAAAATTTAAATTGGTACATGAAACACTTTTCAATAAATAATAACCTTTTAATATAGGGGGTGCTTTTTTAGAGGTACAGAACTTTAAATTGCAATAAAACAACGATGTATAATTCGATTGACATGAATTTTTTTTTATTCGAAAGATAATCTTGTGCACATTACATTTTAAATATGATTTCTGGCATATGAACTGCCACGGCTTGCTCGGATGTAGTCCAATCTGGACGTCCAATTTTCGATGACTTTTTCCAACATTTGTGGCCGTATATCAGCAATAACACGGCGAATGTTGTCTTCCAAATGGTCAAGCGTTTGTGGCTTATCCGCATAGACCAATGACATCACATAGCCCCACAGAAAATAGTCTAGCGGTGTTACATCACAAGATCTTGGAGGCCAATTCACAGGTCCAAAAGGTGAAATTAGGCGGTCACCAAACGTGTCTTTCAATAAATCGATTGTGGCACGAGCTGTGTGACATGTTGCGCCGTCTTGTTGGAACCACAGCTCCTGGATATCATGATTGTTCAATTCAGGAATGAAAAAGTTAGTAATCATGGCTCTATACCCATCACCATTGACTGTAACATTGTGGCCTTCATCGTTTTTGAAGTACGGACCAATGATTCCACCAGCCCATAAAGCGCACCAAACAGTCAGTTTTTCTGGATGTAACGGTGTTTTGACATACACTTGTGGATTAGCTTCACTCCAAATGCGGCAGTTTTGTTTGTTGACGTAGCCATTCAACCAGAAGTGTGCTTCATCGCTAAACAAAATTCGCTTATGAAAATCGGGAACAACGGCAATCTCATTTTGGGCCCATTTGACGAATCTACGCCTTGCTTGATGATCGTTTTGATGAATTGCCAAACCAAACCGAAAATAAATCACTTGGCAGCTGTTAAATCGGTCACCATCTTCGAAAGTAATGCCAACTTAAACTTCTATACCTGGAAAAAAAACACTCTTTACATTTTGAAACTGGTTGCTTAAACTTCCTGTTCTCCTAGGACCCAATCACAAAATATAAATACATTTAACAATATAAAAACCACTTTTCATTCACAAGAATAGCAGTTTCACTCACAAGCTACCCTCCATTGAATATTATACAATATGAGATAGATCCTAAATCATCCAAACATATTTTCGAAAGCACTCAGTTAAAAATCATTTAGTGCCTTACAGCAAATAATACTAATTGAGACCAAATTATGATCAAAAAACAACTGACCCAAGAAGCATAGAATTCATTAATATTTGTTTGTTTCAAATGGGCTGCATTTTGGCAGCTAAGATTTAACAGACTTTAAAAAACCAGCACAACAATAGAAATTATAGCCAATACATGTTTGTTTTTTCATACAATATTTGAAGAAAACTTTCATATAAAAACTAGCTGTACCCTGCCACGCGTTGCTGTGGCTCAGTCTTGTTTAACAGAAAAGACATATTTTCAGTATGTTAAATAATTTGCATTGCAAGTATGATCTTTTATAAAAAAAATGTATAAATATATATACGAAAAACTTTCCTAAACTGATATTTATAATTTGTTAACCAAATGCTTGAAGTTATTACAGCTTATTTTTGTCCTTATGTCATGTTATGAACCTAAATTTATTTACATTGTTTTTAAAGTGGCGACCTCAAGTTTGAAGATAAATTTTAAATGGCTCCACTCTGGATTCATTGAGGGAATTAGGTTAGTTTTACAATGCTTATGGATATTTTTATTAAATCAGAGGTGTGTTCACAAATGCACATTTATCCAAACAATGTCACTTGGAAACATGAATTGTATTTCCTGATGTCATATAGGAAATGTTTTGATTCCGCAGTATATCTAGCAAGCAAAATTTGTAATGGCTCTGTTCTCTGAGTTGAGGCAGTTTAATTTTTTCAGTGGTACAAAACATTCCTTTGGTTTCTCCCTTAAATTCCAGAACATTGCGCAATAAGGATACACTTCCATCATTGTGTAAATGAGAACATGCTGCCTGAACCTAGAATCTTTCACTGGGTTGTACCGGAATGCAAGTTGACTGTTATTGTGCGATTGCTCACGACAAAATCATGTTTGACGTAGATGTGCTGTTTTTGGTTAACATCTTTCTGATGTAAAACACGAATGATGTGCTTGCAAATGAGCTTCTTCAAGTCTGGCTGCATGTTGCTTTGCTGCACCCTCAGCCTGTGTTTGTGACATTCTTTGTCTGCTTTTCTCGTTTGCTGATATCCATTCTTTCTCAGTTTGATATGCAATTACACTCATTGTAGTACTTTTGCCTTGCAAGTATGACAACCTAAGTTTGATTTCCTGCAAGGCATTATTTTTATCTAGTGAAGCCAATTGACTGCACTTGAAAAGAAAAAAATTCAAACAATGCATATAAAATTTCTTAAAAACTTAAAACTACACTTAAAAAGAAAAGAAAATTAAAACAAAAACATATAAAATTTCAAAAAATGAAAAAGAAAAATCAGAAACAAAAAGAAAAGGAAAAAATAAAAAATGCTAATGAAATATTTAACTTTAAACGTGCATCAATTGACACAGCTGAAATTCAATGCAATGAGAGGCTGAAGGTATTTTTAATCGAATACGCCAGGAAAATTCCAATATAAACACGGATTTTGCAACAGAAAACTACGACAAAGTGTTGATAATGATGGGAGTATTTTTGCAATTCACAATTCGATTAGTATTAGCAATTGTTATCAACAAAGTTAAGGGCCTGTCTTAAAAACAGAGTGGCTTATATCTAGACACAGACAGCTTTTCACATGGACAATTATTTGTTATCTGTGTACTTAAATATTAGCATCACCACAGCCAAATTACCGCCATGCAAATTGCAACATTTTCCCTCCATTTCTTTTTTCATAAAAAACATGTTAGAATCTTTATTGTTTAGATATTAAGGTACGATATACATGGCACCAATTTTGTTACAGTGATGCTAATACATAATTACTGATGTGTGTTACAGAGCAGCAGTCACCAATTGGTGATGCATGAAAAATTTTGGATGGTATGCAGAAAAATTGGGAATTTATACTTTTATGAAGATTCAGTTTAAAAAAAGATGAACAAAACAACATTACGGAACACGAATTATTCTTTACTAAAAGCTTTTAGTTACTGAAATAACTAAACAAAAAAACATAATTCCTGAGGTTAGCGATTTTTGGTAATCTCAACCATTTTTTGGAAAATTGTAGGCAAAACACTTCAGTTTGTTGATTGTTGCTTTTCATGAAGCTTATTTGGTTCGCTCCTAGAAGAGCCCACACCCTTGGCACGAATTACTTTGGTTGGCGATAATTGCGCCATCTTGGTAACCCTACTTTTAAACACTACATACGACAACCCTAACTATTTCTAGCATTTTCGTATTTTGTGGGCGCGCATTTCGAATTTCATTTTGTTGTTGGTCTCCGGGCTGGTTGCGTGTGAGGGAATCTACTTTAGAATTTTTTACTTCGTTAAATGCGAAAGGTAAGAAAGAATTGATTGAATGGTGTATGAAGGAAGGATTGATTGCTTCCATTTATGAAAGTCCTAAATGTAATGATCAGCATGATGTAACATGGTCGGCAATAAAAACTTTTTTCAAAATTGTGCCAGCCACGCCGAATGTATGTTCGACCATTACCTCGCAGAATAAATATGGCGGCGTTCACACGATCATTCGCTTAGCGATGAGACCTTTAAAACTTTTTTAAAATCTGTTGTTACACTGTCCCCTCCACTCGGAAGAGATCAGCAGTAAGAAAGTAAGTGCTGTTTTTATACTTTTTATCTCAAATGTTTAATTTCTGTATTGCTTACATATATTTTCATTATGCATCCACCTTATCCCACTATATTTCCTTGCCACCATTGTCGCTTTCGCTTGGCACCATCTTGTTCTGCCTTGGCGCCTTTTTTGGTTTGTCGCCAAGGGTGTGGGCTCTCCTAGGATTTTACCACTTATTTTCAGGGCATAGAAGATTAAATAAAGACGTAAATATAGCTATAGTGCTCCACCATATAGAGGTCAATCCTATTAGTGAAACGCTAATTATAAAGTTATACATTAAGTGGTTCATGAAGTGTTGAAAAATGGCAACTACTGCTCTACAGCAGGCACATTTCTGTATATATACAGACAATGAAGCAACACAAAATGTCTACTCATAAGCATTGTAAAATTAACCCTTTCACCTCAAGAAGAGTCTCATTTAATTTGTTTTCAAACTTGGCACCTCTTCTATGGAGACAATGCAAATAATTTTAGATTCATACCATAACTTGGGAGTATTCTGTTAACAAATTACAAATGAAATAAATCTGTTTAGAAAAGTTTTGTTAATGTATATTTCCACATTTTTTTATAAAAAAAAAATCATACCTCAAGTGCAAGCAATTAAAGATATTAGAAATGTGTGCTTTCTCTTTTCTTTCTTTTTAACCAGACTGAGCCACAGGAAAACATGATTGGGTACAGCTAGCTAGCTATAATAAACTTAAATGATAAAAAGCTATCAAAAACCAATTATTAACAACAAATTATCATTTTGATAAAATGACCAAAAAAAGTTGCAAACAAAGGTTCTTGGGTACCGTTGCAACTATATCAACCCCGATTTTGTTCGCATCATACAAAGTGAATTGGCAATTAAGTGCTAATGTTGCCAATATGGTTGTGATAATACATAAATATCAAAACAAACACAAAATATACATCAGAAAATCTTAATTTTTCCATTTATATTTCACAGTAACACCAAATAAAATTTTGAAATAACACAAAATAGATATTTCATGAGTCTAAAGTTATTGCCCCAACTATTAAAAACTACAATAACTATTTCGTGGTAAAATTCACTACCAAGTGCAAAAAAGTATTATTGTGCACAAACAGGCATAGAATGTTCTTCCCTTATTGAATGCATATTGCAGTATTTGGCGATGTCTTTTGATTTTAGGTAAATGGCCGACTAAAGAAAAAATATAAGTACCATAAAAAATTATATATTAATTTAATTTAGATTCATTGGAGAAAGATAAAATAACGTAAAGTCCGGCATATAACGCACATCCATACTTTCAAGCTGCAAGTTTTAAATTTTAGGTATATTCGCTATATAATGTGCACCCCTTTTTTTACGAAGAAACCTGAAATGTACAAATGCAATGCTGTTATGTTTAGTAGCGATTTATTCAAGGTGTTTATCTAAGCAATTGCAAAAATAGTATACTTTTAGAACTACCACCTGTTAAGTTCAATAAGAATGCCATGTCTTTTAAATAAATAGTATTTCGAAATATTTAGAAATTTAACTTTTTTATGCTCATTTATTTTTTAATTTTTAAAGCCCTCATTTTTATACCCAGCGTATAACTCACACCTGTAAATTTCGATCTTATTTTTTGTGTTCAAAGTGCGCGTTATAAGCTGGATTTTACGGTAGGTGGAAGATTTTAATCGGTATACTACTCATAAACACATACATAGTGTACAGAATTAAATTTAGTATTTTATATATAAAAATTATCCAAAGTAAATATTGTGTGCTTAAAAATAAATTGAAAAATGATATACAATACGAACAGTAATTGACATAAAAAGAGCTGAACTATCTTTATCAACGCGAAAGTAAAATTTGAAAAAATAATTACAATCTTATGACAACCCGCTTCCTCAACATATATTTGAGCCCTCTGTCTGTTTTGCTCATTCACTGATGCTTACTCTAATTTGATCAGCATTTATCCCTCGCACTGCGTTTTCTTGGCCAGTATGATCACCTAAGTTCGAGTTTCTGCAATACAATTTTATGTACTCAAGCCAATTGACTGCAGTTATAGAGAAAATTTAAAGAAAAACATATGAAATTACAAAACAGCTCTGAGTGGGCCTTGTATCCGAATTCCTTTTTGTGGCCCTTTTTCAGATATGAGCACCATGTAAGTGGAAATGTAATAACATTCGTTAAGGCTCCTGCATCATTGATACAGCGGTAGCTCTACGTCCCTGACAAAAACAAACCATAATAACTTCCAGTAGTTTTTTAAACAAATTACTAATGGAATCTGTTTAAGAAGGTAATAATCTTATAAAGTAATGAAAAACAAAATAAGGTGCAATATTTTGATGACTCAAAATCAGAAAATCTTAGTTTTAACATTTGTATTTCAATACTAACATCAAATGAAAGGTACTTGCATATTATCGCAACCTATTAGCGATATTGTATAAAACGAAGCACGATTGCCAATTCCGCGCGTACAACATCTGCGAAAATGGAATGGCCAACTTTGCGAAAAGTTGGCGATTGTTGCGATAATACGTAAGAATCAAATGAAGTTTAAAAGGTTGTCTAAAAAAGAAAAAAACATTCTTATTAAAAACTCCGTCGATTAATTTCGTCACATTAAAATATCTCCAAGTGGGAAAAAAATATTGTTTCCAAACATTGAATGTTATATCGCAGCATTTAGCTACGTCTGTTTATTTCAGGTAAATGGTTGACGGAAACTATTTGGTAGAAAAATAAGTAGCGTACAGAAGTCAATTATGTTAGTTTCATTTTCGCTTAATAAAGAGAAATAAATTTAGCTTAAAATTACAGAAAAAACACAATGCAGAATTTAATCAAAGTCGTAAACATCCCGCGATAATGCTATCCAACTATTGCCAAACCTACAAAACAAAATTTGAGTTCTTGAAAGAATCATTTTTAAAAAAAGATTTATTCGAAAAATAATCCCAATTACGTATCAAAGGACAATAAATAGATAAATATGACAACACATAAACATAACCATAGAAGAGTTATACAATAATTTTGAAAAATCTTAGCGTTAAGTTTAAATTTTCGCATTCAGAGCTATTTGTGACGTCGTATGACGTCATAACACCAAAAAATCACTTAAAAATTAAATTTAAAAAAATTTAGAGAGAATTTCGAAATAAAAAGTACATAAGATCCTGACCAGAGACAAATGCAACGTTGTGTCAATATTTCAGATTAATCCATGCAGAACTTTTTGAGTTATGCGCGCATACACAAACCAACACAACATTTTTATATATATAGATAAGGAACATATTAGCTTCAAAACAGATACCATTTTCAGTAAGACATTAGAGATTGTCTTTTACTCTTTTTCTTTCTTTTTTTTTTTTTTTTTACCTGTTGTGGATAACGTGGTCTTATTGAAGTAGTTTGTGGCCCAACAGGAGTAGGTGTCATGCCAGACACAGGTTGTGTGCTCCCTGAAGAACTGTTGGGCGGATAAGACATATTAGGTGGATATAAACCTGATGGCTGTGGTGATGTAAATTGTCGGGAATCACTAGAACTCCTCTGATTAGGAGGAAATGATCCAGGACTTTGACCAGCAGCCAAATTTGGTAAATTCAGAGAAGAATTAGTTGGACCTATATGAAACAAACAAAAAAGTTTTCATTTACAAAAATGCAAACAAAAATATTTTATGAAAACAAAAATAGTTTATGACATGCTCAGTTACAATTTAAAATCAGGTACTTACATATTGTACTGTCAACCAATTTCATCACATCAAAAAATGTCACCAAATGTTGCGATATGCTGCAAATAGTGGAAAACCATTCCCACACAAATTCAAACACAATAATAACAATGACAGCATTTGGCAATATTTTTTGAATTGCAGCATTGTGTGATTTGTCAAAATTAGTCAACTTTATAATATGTAAGGACCTAAAATTAATATCAATTTGATTTGATTTATTACCACATTAGATTGTTAATACTTCAAAAAACAAGTGAACATTTTCTTTGTAAGTTATAATGGACAAAATGTTTTTATATAGAATATAATATTTTAATACATAACAATTTTTAAAAATCTAAAAAAATAAACAATTTTCTGCATTTTATTTCCAAAATTTTTAATATGATTAATAAATTAAGACATATTTTGAGCTTTCTATTGTTCTTATTATGTTCATTCAAAAGCAGTTACTACTTTAAACTTAAAAAAAATATGTACACAAAAACTTCCTCGTTTAAAGCAACACTCATTTAAATGTGTATGAACAAGCATTTGTTTACATCAGACAGATTTTAAAAGACATGATCTTTTAAAGCTTTAGCGAGGAATAACCCTAACAAATGGTTCCCTTTTAAGTTTACATTTTGTAAGAAAGATTTTATTTTTTGTTAAAAATGCTGATATAGATTGATTTTTCCATGAAGCAAAACTTTGCTCCATTAGCTTTCACAACTAGTTAACCTTGCCCCTTTCCCATAAAAGCAGAATGAATTTTGGACATTTGTAATAAATAAAGCTTGAATTCTCTTGAAAATTGTCCCATAATACATTTTAAATTGACTATATCAATTTCAAATCATAAGTAAAAAACTGCTTCCATACATTTATTATTTTGAGTGAACGAATAATAGACTAAAATAGTGTTACATTTGCCAGCAAAAAAATATTAGTTTTTAAAACTTTATTTATCAATAATGAGAACTGTCACCTACTCGGTTTATTTGAAAATTGGCCTTCCATGTAGTCATAACGTTGTGAAGCAATTGGAGAGGGGTTTCGTGAGGATCGGGCAGAGGGAGGTTCTAAAAGAGTTAGAACATGCACAAATTATGAAGCAGTTTAGTAAAACAAGGATTTATTTACTGCAGCATTTTGTTAAAGCAATTATCTCATAAGGAGTTTGTTAATAGTTACAGACACAAAAATATACAAAAATTAAAATTTAGAAGAAAAATTTGCTAAAACAATTTTAAACATTAAGTCTCATTCCAATTTGGTCATTACTGTTTATCTTTTCATTTTTCCCCCTTCCCTCCCAAAATGACTTGAAAAGAAAATTATTTGGAATATTAAAATTTGAAGTTTGAATAGAAAACATTTGACATACTACTTTTGCAGATTCTATCATGTTATACTCATGACAAATGTAAAAGAAAAAATTACACTTCTGAAAATGGATTTCAAAAGTATTTTTTAGATTTTATATTTGATACATTGAAAATTTAATAATTTGAAAGAAAAAAATACAAGCTCTTTAATACTTAAAATACATAATTTATATTAAAACTTTAATTGTAAATATTTAAACATTTATAATAAAAAATAATTTGTTGAAATCAAAATATTCTATAAACTTTTCCCGGGATTTATACTTCACATGTTGATGTATCTCAGCACCTGTAAAAATAAAGTGAACTAGAACATGGTATGATTAAATTTAATTGTAACTACTCACGAGAAGTTCCTGGTGTCACTTGAGGGCTAGAAGAATTCATGGCTTGATTGCCATATGGCATAGGTAAGCCTAAAAAAGCAAAATTTAAAATGTCAGTATAAATATGAATTATTTAAAAAAAAGAATTAAACTAAAAAATTTTTTAAAAAAACAATATAAAAAATGAGATGATCACTTATTGATGTTGCACTTGAAACCTACATGCGAGCTACCGAAGATGGATCCCATAATTTTATAGCAAATGTGGTGAGGATAACACTTAAGCTCTGTGTGGCAACATATTCCCTGAGCTTCAACACCATACCAATCTTTGAATTTTAAGTCTCGACATACTTAACATTCAATACATACACATACAACCTCTTGTCCCTGCCACAGATTTTAGGAAATGAGAATTGGATAAATATGCAAATTATAATGAACTTGCCTAAAAAATATAATGAAGTATAAAATTTCAAAATACTATAATTGAAGGTTAGTTGGCGATTTGAATCAATGGTAAAGCTATAAGAAGATTATTACAATTAAAAACCTTGGCAAGATAGTGAAGGAAATACGAGTTGGCACATCTTACCCCAAACCTTCATACTTTATCACTTTAGAAGAATGCAAAAAATCCAGTTTGATTTCATTCTTCTAAAGCAATTATTTATTTGATATATAACAGTAGTTATTTGATGCATATGAAAGATTTAATTCACTTTGAAATAGAAACCCAAAACAAATTATATCAAATGAGATGTAATACAAGAATCTTTAACAACTTAAAATCAAATGCTAAAAGAAAGCTTTGAATTTCAATATAGAACAGTCATAAAAACAATAGTATAAGAGCTGGAGTAAAATGAATGGGAAAATATATCTGCTCATTATATTAAACATCACTTCACATTTGATCATTTATTCCACAATCTTCAAAATATCATTTGGACAGATAAATAATACTCTACAGACATGGTTGGTTGAATCCTAGGAGGACCCACTTTTGGTCGCCAAATTTTTTTGTCGCCAAATTTTGAGCGATAAAGGTTACAATACGGTAACCCTTCCATTTCATCGAAAAATTTGGATTTTCAAATCACCTAAAAAATGGCAACCCTAAAAAGTACAACGTTTTTCGCCTTTTTCGAAAAAACGTCATTTTGACATTTGACTTCGTTTGCTCTCCACCGGTTGTTGTTAAGAATGGCGTGTGAAAGGAAATTAATTGAAAGTGAGGCTACGACAGGTTTCTTTGTGCTCCTGGGCACAAAGGGGAAGAAAGAGACATTAGAATGGTGTATGAAAGCTAATTTAATTGCTTCTCGTTATGAATGTCTGAGGTTTAAAAAAAATATGCGTTTGTAAGAACGAAAGGGAAGGGTTGACGGCTACGAATGGCGTTGCCGCAACCAGTCGAAAGATAATCGCCACAACGTTGTTCAGAGTGTGAGAAAGGGCACTTGGTTTAGCGAAAGCAAACTTGCTATAATAATTATCTTGCGTTTGACCAGATATTGGTTTGGCAAGAGCATGAATGCGTTCATGGTGAATGACTTGAAAGTTAATAAGAATAGGTCACAAGTTGGTGGATGACAATTTTCATGAATTCCTTGCATCCATCGCAAGGGTGTATCCACCAACGGAACATGACGAAAATGCAAGCGTAAGGTAAGTGCCTTTAAAATTTTTAAAATGATTGATTTCATGTATTTCTTCAATTTTATATTTGTGAAACGCCCCTTTCGTCCTTTTTAAAAATGTAAATCATGTTGTACACACTGGTTTTAGAATGCTTTTTTAAAATGAATTTCATTGCTTTCTCCGTTTTTTTCTTTATATAATGATTAATTTAATGTATTTATTCGTTTTCATCTTTGCGAAACGCCCATTTCATCCCCCGCTGACGCATGCGCTTCCCAAGAGTTTTTCGTCATTGACGCCTTTTTGAAAACCTTCAATTTGGCGCTTTTTGGCGAAAAATTTTTGGCGCCAAAAACAGCAGTGGGTCCTCCTAGGATTTTACCGACATGGTTAGAATGAATGACAGATCATAAATGTTCTTAGAAGCAACACACAAACTATTGGCTACAAGTCTGATATCTAGTTTTTAATCATGGCCAAATCAAGAAAACAAGAACTGAACTGGCATCCCAGTCTCTAAATTTCCCCATCCCAATATGAGTACTTCAAGCACCGATAGATTTAACAAGCACTTTTTTATAAAAGTCAAATTACGTAACAAGTTTTTAGTCACATCATAAGTGGAACATTTTCTACTCCTATCCAGGCTATGCAGTTGCATAACAATCTTGAGCCTCCAACTCAGGGATACTCAGCCTTTTTTTCAGCCGCATACATATGTTATTTCACGCCGGCAGCGGGCCTTGAGCCACAACATGAAGATAAATGGGGTAGGGGGAAATGCTTTAAGACCAAGATAACAAATGAAACTTAAAATGTGGGAAATTGATCAAAATATTCTAACTTCCGTTATACTTTTTTAATTATTTTTTATTTTTGTCACTAACACTGAATTAGAAGCATTTAAGAAACACTCCTTCTCAATTTCTGCATCAGTAAACGGTTTTAAATGATTACTAATACAACAAACTCTTCATAGGATGTCTTCATTACCATTGTCCTATTAGCACTGACAAAACACTTTGTTGATGTTGCGAAAATTATTGAAGAAAGCCTATTTATCACCTCTTGAAAGAGATCTTCAAGGAAAAGTGTCATTGAATGATTCCTGTTTATTGTTATTTTTTAAATACAGCACTTAAGTGACAAATCAAACAATTATGTGATCAATGTGTTTTTCACTACAAAATAGTCAACCTCCCAATCATTTTGAAATGATCTATTTTCTTTGAATTTTTTTCACTTTCAAGGTATGAAAGATAGTTAAAAATTAGTTCCACCCTAAAAATTGTTGCTATTCCACTGTAATCTGTCATCACTAACCATTACTGTTTCAAATAGAAAAAGAATCACTTCATGCAAAAAGCAAAATTGATATGCTTGATTTCTTGACAAAGAATTTCCCACAAAATTTTTCATATACATTGTTCTTAAATAAGTAAATATCTGAGAGCTATGGGTCATGACTGGGCAACTTAAAAAGACTTGGTGGGCTGCAGGTTGAGTATCGCTGCTCCAACTCATTGGAAGAAAATAACTACTCTCAAGTTGGTTGCGAGAGTGATGAGACATGACATCTGGAAGTTGTACAAGCCTGCAGATTGTAGGTTAAAATCTCAACCAACCTTTTTATGTGTGAAAAGTGAACTATTGTTTTTGATATTCCATTTAAAGACAGCTTCTGCTTAAAGCCAGTGTTTCTTCCAAATTTGAACACAGCAAACTATATTTTAGACTTGGTTCTGTCTGCCAGAAAGAAAAATAGAAAGGAAGATTGCCATCTTAACCACTATTAGAGAAAAATTCCCAATGATGCATTGGTTGCATGCATACACCAATGGTTCTGCAACCAGTGTTGTTCATCATGCAGGTGTGTGGTTTGCTCTCAGCACTTTAGCTTTAACAGGGATGTTGGTGCAAATTCTACCAACTTTGATGCTAAAGTGGCAGCTATCCTACTGGCTTCAACTGAAATCTCTAGAGAAGATGATCATAACACACACACACACACATTATGATCTTCATTGATTCTCAGGCAACTATCAAAGCAAATTTTTCAGTCCTTCTTTCGATCAATAGACCAGTGAAACTTCCTAGTTATTTAAAAAATTTTGGGCAGATAATGGTTGTAATATCACCTTGCAGTGGATTCAAAATCACTGCGGAATCATAGGTCATGAGTTTGTTGACACAATAGCCAAGCCTGTCTCTGACCTTCCCTAACTTGATCCTCCGGTTTGTTCTCAAAGTGTCAAAAGAATCATCAATGCTAGATTTAAGACTCATTTTTTCAGAAGATTTGAAACACAGTGAGAAGAAAAATTAGAGACTCTTAATGGGAAAAGTCCCATTCCTTGTGACCTGCTTAGACCTGTCAATGAAGCTAACTTTAGAATTACAACCGGACATTTTATTACCTAATGAAACACCTGTGCAGATTCAGTTTAGCAGATTTTCCAGCTTGCCCTTTACGCAATACCACAGATACATGCAGAGACCATTTAGTCTCTTGTTCCAAACTTGAAGATGTATATATAACAGCAACTATTGTTTTCAAAAATTATGAACACATTGCAGATCTTATATTTCTGAATTGTATTACGATGACCCTCACATGCTTATGGTAGTCATGTCTAAATTTGGCATAGGATAGAAGGAAAAAAAACATTTGCAGGAGAATCAGGATTAGTATTTAAACCAGGTATTTGGAAATATTTGCAGGAATTTACAGCAATCAAGAAAAACATACACATTGAAAATATTTTTGTATAAAATAACCTACTTTTAAACAGGAAAAATAATCCTACTATAAACTTCATGATATCAAATATTTCTAGGATCTTAATAATTCTAAGTGTTTGTATATTTTCCTATATAAATAATTTTTAATTTATCATAGAAATTTACTTTTCCTTCAAAGTAAGCAAGTGGAAATAATCAATAAAAAGACAAATTTATGTGCTTTGTCACTAATAAAAAATTTTAAGACAATAAAACAATCATATTCAGGAAAGTTGTAAATGGCTAGATGTTCAAATTATCACCACTCGACTAAAAAATGTCAATGAATATTGATTCCACACCAATGTGCGTTAGGACTACATTTATACATTTTTGTATGCATTCAAAGCAAAATAATATAATTCAACCTTTCCTTCATACACTAAAAACTTATATTTAATTAGATATTGACCACTTGGTTGATTTGTCGAATCGGGCGCCTCTTGAGCCAAGTGTTTTCTCGCCAAATCGATAAATGCGCCAAATCTGGTAACCCTTCTGAATTTGTTTTCCAGTGAAGGAGAGTCGTTTTTTGGCGAAATTTAGAGCAAGCGCAGTAGAGAGAGAGAGATTTCTTTCATTTTAACAGTTTTAACGATATCGCGGCAAGTTAGCGCATTCGTAATTCGTTTTTTTTTTTATTTCAACAGTTTAATTCTTCAACAGTCTTTCTTGCACATGAGCAGAAAGCTTTTATTACTCTAAAAATTCCGTTAATGAGGAAACTGTTATTTCTTTTGCTCCGGTTGGGTCAGCTGTTCGGCTTCGTTTTGGGGATTACTTTTTACAGGTAATATTTCTATTTCTTTCTCCACATAAATTTCAAAAGATTGCCATGATGTCCAGCGATGCTCTTAGGATTAATTTGAATGAATGCATGAAAAATTACGATTACTATTGTTAAAGGTTTTTTTGTGCCATGTTGTCTGTGCTTGGAAAGAAAGCTGTTTTAGACTGGTGCATGAAAGAAGGTTTGATTGGATCATCGTATGTATGTCCGAAATGTGGAAAAAGTATGGAATTGAAAGAAAGAATGGGCAATAAAGTGAATGATTGTTTTTGAATGGTACTGCAAAATTCAGTCCAGTGTGAAAGAGGATACCCATCACGTGTTTAGGAGTGTAAAGAAATGGTTATGGTTTGAACTGAGTAATATGGATTTGTGTATGTACCGTTTTGTTAGTGATGCAAAAATAAAAATGTTTTGGAAGGTGCTCTCAGAAATATGCAGTAGCACACTGGTATAATTTCAGTTGGCAACTCATCGTCATCATTAATGTTGGAAATATATAGCAGCATTTTTTAACGGTAAGTGAAATTATTTCCTTTTTTAAATGCCTGATTTTTGCAGCGATTTACAGTTCCAAAACTTTAAAATGCTATTTTTTAATGATTTTCCTTCCTCCATCTTGAATTTCACGCTCCGGCGTTGCGTGTTTTGGTAGGGTTGCAACTCCGAAACACACAACACGCAAAAACGCGCCAAATTGGCGATTTTTCAAAATTTGGCGGAGAGACACCCGATTCGACAATTTCACCGACCACTTTATTTGCAAAACACTACAACATAAAATTAATACCAGAACTGAAAATTTTCATAATTCTTAGTATTTGATCAGTTATTTCTGGCTTTTCAGTACACCTAGTTGATTGCTATGCACTTAGGCCATAAGCTAGGTTTAGGTGCTATGGGATATTTTGATGAGATTCACTGCATTTCAACAATATATGTTGAGAAAAACGAAAAAAAAAATTCCAAAAAACCCTGCATTTAAAACCTTTATTTTTTTTTCTACAATATAGTAAAATATTTAATCCTATTCAAGAAATATAAAAGATAAGAGTTTGGTCAGTAAGAGCAAGATAACAAGTTATGATGTAGAAGTACACCAAGAAAAATATTTGTAAACCACTTACTGACATAAAATTTTAAAAAAACTAACTGGTACTCATTTTTCAAAAGATTCCATATTGAAAAATTTTGCTACGACTAAACACATGTCTATGTCAATAAAAAGGTATGTCAAAATAAAGTTAAAACAAATTATATGATTTGAAGACCCAGCAACTTTTGAAAATAAAGCAAAAAATATGCAATCTCCATTTCAAGGAAAATTTTTAATAACATATGAATGATGTTACAAGTAAATTCTTAAAATAATACATAAACATTTCACAATAAAGATATTTGATCAGGAAATTACTCAGAAACCATTACAATTGTATCAACTTACTTTATAAAAAACTTGTTCACTAAGGTTGATTTAAAGGGATGAATATTATATATGAGAAATTAATGATTTTACAATAAAGATAGTTTTATAAAAAACATAGCAAAATAACTTCTTTGAGAACATACCATATTTATTCAAATCTAAGCTGCACTTTTTTCTAATGTTATTGCTGTTGGAAATCAGATGCAGCTTAGAATTGAAGGTAAAAAAATTCATTGGATGAGGGAAATTGAACATGATACTGACAGTTAGAGCAATTAAAGCATGTATTTAAAAGTTTTTAATACTGGTGAAATAAATTCTTTGCACTATAATTCCCATTTTAATATTTTTCAATTTCGTAAATCATATCTGTCAACCTTCTTACTCTACTTTTTTTTTTACAAAGTAGCATTGACAACTTGGCAATCAATGACAGCTCAGATGCAAATAAATGTGGTATAAAAAATTACGCATTTAGATGTTAACAATCAAATCAGAAGTTGACATCAAGACTACAACCAATAGTCATGGAGCAAATGAATGTTTTATATTTTTTAAGGCTTCTTAATGGTACAAACTTAAAAAGTTTTATAGATAGCAGAATATATCTACATGCATTTAATCACCTTCTAAAGTTAAATCAACACCTTTTTTATGCCAAATTTATTAAATAAAACTAGCAACTTGTAATAAGATTAACTTTTTCTTTCAAATATTTGACAATTTTTTCCCATCATTACTATAACATTATCCATCATAAGTGAAAACAAATGTTTAAAGAGTATTCTACATTTTTAATTCATCTGTTATCAGTTGGTTAATATTTTCTCCAAAAGAATTCCCAATCAAATTGAGAACTGGAAAAAGGCTACACTGAACTAGACATTTTGTAGGATCAAAGTAGCTGACCACAATCAGGTATAATTTATAATTTTTATCATTAGTACCATAATGACACATCTGCAAAAAAAAAACATTCCATGCATTGAATCGTATACTCTTTCCTGATAACAACCTAAATGTCTCTCTAGTAATGTACCAGAAATTTAAATAATTACATTACAAATTTCATTTGTGCGATTTTTCCAAAGTTTAGCTTATAACACCCCAAATTATTCACCCCTGTAAGACAGTGCTTCCATCAGTATATCATCCAAAGCTGATCGAAACAGCTGTCATCAAAAGATTCAATGACATAGAAACCACTAACCATAAAAAGAAATGCAAAATTTTCTTAAATAAAAAAATAGCTTTTAGGGCAATTTCTAGCATTATCATTGCAGCAACTAACAATAATATAAAAATGCTGTTACTTTTAATTTGTAATAACATTCTTATATCCTTATAATTCAATTTTACAATATTTATAAAAGAATACGAGAATATTAAGCATTAATATACAACTTCCAATAACACTCTGAAAATAATTAAGGAATGAATTTTAATACAATAAATTCACAACAAAAGCAAAATTTCCTTTTATGTCTTTTAACAGCAGCCTTAATATGATTTCATAAAGAATCAATGAGACAATTACCAAGTTTGATTACCCAAACAATTCAGAAATGACAAGTATCCATAGTCAAAAGGCAAGTACAAAACCTCTGATGCTCAAAAAATTTTTTTCCAATTAAATTGGCAGTACAGTATTCACGGTCAAGGTCTTAGATATAGAAAGTGTGCTGGCTTGTCTCGGTTAAAAACTTTTATTGTAGTGCCCTATTGAAGCGAATGTCTCGATTCCAAATCCTTCCTACTATGAGCTAAGGAGCATTCTCTCGCAAAAAACGGTTACAGATATTTTATATAATAAAAATTGTTTATGAAGATAGTACCTAGAGTGTATACATAAGCTATGTCCAATTTAAAGCCATTAGAATGAATGTTCATGAAAAAACAAAATATTGTACATCAACCAATCATGACTGAAGAGATGGTGAGCAAAATTGGAAAAACAATGATGACCATTGATTAACTTGGAACAAGATGAATGATGTTTCAAAAAGTCTTAAGGTGTCTTATCCAAGTTCTTTACTGAGTAGTTAAGTTTTCAAAAATGCAAGAAGTAGGTTGCAAAACAACTAGTATATCAACATAAAGTTAACAGAATCACATCACAAGTTTTTTTTAGCATTTCTCACAGAAAGATAAGCAAATTCTAGTTGTGGCTGAAGAGAGATTTGGGTGGCTCCACCACACCTTTAAGAAAAGTCAATCAATACATAGGTAACATCCCTTTTCACCATCAGCAAAAAATTCAAAACTGTTGTTTCTGCTCTACAAAATCATGACCTTGGCACCTTCAGATTTTTAGGATTTTGCTTCTCCAAAGTTACTTGGAGGAGGAATAACTGATGAGCTCCAGAGTACAATCAAACAACTGTCTAAAGGGAATACAGGAGATTTTTTGACATAAATATGTCAAAATTCACCCCTTGACTTACACAGTACATTGAAGAAAAATGAGACTGACAAAAAATAACAGTAATATGTGCTTATAAATTTGTAATTTTTTTCGAAGATTATATCGCATTTTTGATTTTTAAAAATTGAGAACATGCTTTACAGATTATTTCTTCAAAGATTAAAATAAAGCTAGAAGTTCGAAAAAATACAGGTTCTAATGTTGAAATAAATTTATTATTTGGCAAAAAAATGACAGAAAGCCTTCTAAAGAGGATTTTACAAGTTTTAACATACAACATGTTAAAAAGAATATTAATTGCATAAAAAGATTCTCATGTTACATCATAAAAGATTCCTTTTATAAGCAACATAAATGTATACCATTATGAATTGTATATTGCAGATAAAAAGGAAATTTTATTAATATACAAGAATAAGTATGCAAAATATGTCATTCATAAGTAAATTACGATATTTACGTATGAACCTGTTAACCATATTTTTCAAATCAAAAACCACTGCCAAATGTCATAATATACAACTACAACAGCAGGAAAAATGCATTCCTCAAACACATTTAATATTAACTTTGTTTATAAGTTGAACCATGTAAGTTCTTCAAAATTTACTGCACACAATTTACAGGCTGATAGGCTAATATAACTCGGCTACCGCGGCCACAATGCATTCCTCAAACACAATAACTTTGTTTATAAGTTGAGTAAGTTCTTCAAAATCTTCACCAATTTACAGGCTGATAGGCTAATATAAATGTGCGAGGTATGATAAAAGGTATTTGTGCACTAATCATCTACACTAAATACATTCAAAAACAATTTAGAGATCAACTTAAAATACGTTTTTGTTTTGATTTACATATTTAAACTATCTCAGTAAGTCAGAAAAAAATATATATATAATAATTACCTGAAGAAGAAGGCACCTGTGATAACTGAGGCACAGCCTTGCCATCAATAGCAAGAGATTGTGGAGGTACACTTGTTAATTGGTTTGTGGGTGGAGGAACCCCACCTTCACCAGAGAGTTTTTGATTTGGCTGACCAGCGATTAGGGGCATCCTAAACTGAGGAGTCCATGGACTACTTGATGCTGGTACGTTATGAACTGGTTGCACCAAACGTTTTGCGGAGCTAACACCATTCACCTGTGAAGGATCAGCACCATTGACATTCTGTTCAGAATTTATATTATTGCATGGAGAATTAGGAAATGGTCCATTTTGATAGGGAGAATTTTGCTTCTCTGTGAGAAGAGGAGAAACAAGGTTCTTTGGACTAGGATTAATCCCACTTGGGGGTGGTTTCAAAGATGGTTCGGATGGTACTGGAGGCCTAGGACTGTAATTATAATTTTGAGCATTAAACGGAGACATGCCTTGAGGTTGTGGAAACGGTTGAGGCATCCTTGCAGGTGAATACTGCTGAGGTCCGCTCATCGGATTTAGAGATGTGGGAGGCTGACTTGTGTTGGGAGAATATGCATTCTGGTACATAAAAGGTTGTGATAAATTAGGATTTTGAGACATGGTTACCTAAAGGGAAAATAAAAAGGTTGAAAATGTGGACAGAAAAGATATAATTACTCAACATTGCTTCCAAATTTATTCATTTCATTTTACTAATACACAGCTAAGAATTAAATTATCCATGTGAAAATAAAGGAAAACATTTGGTGTTAAAGCAGTTAAACGCTGTCAGGGAAAAAAATTAATAAGATGGTCTTCACAATTAAACAAAAGTTGATTTTTACAACAATCAGATTAAAATAACAGTAGGTATTTGCGTATTATGGCATCAATCAGCAACATTCGTCAAGTTGGCAACCCCAATTTCACATGTGTCATATACACCAAATTGGCAATAATGTGCTTCGTTTAATATAATGTTGGCAATCGGTTGTGATAATTAGTACCAAACAATATCTCAAAACATATAAGCTTTAAAAATACAAGTTAGATCAACACCATATCAGAGAAAAAAAGGTATGCACTATCACAACCTATTGCCAACATATGAAACGAAGTATACGGTAGCCAATTCAACGCGAACACATAGGAAATAGGGGTTGCCAACTTGGTGAGTTATTAATTGTTGAGATCGTACGCAAGTATCAGAAAAAATATTCAATGAAATAAACCCAAATTAAGGAAAGAGAATTTGAGAATTTCAAAAATCTAAATCATTAGTAGTATAGGAGGGGCCACATCGGATTTAGCAATTTTTCTTCAGATTTGCCGATTTTTATCTAAATGTCATGGTGAGATATAGAGTTCATTATAAAATAAATAATAAGTACCTTGGCGACAGCTTTTAGTAGCCAAAAAAAAAGGACTGCACCAAGTATCCCCCCATAATACACTTTAATCGTAAATATTTTACTTAGATTATGCCATGTTCTGAAAAAATCAAAACAATAAGCTATTTGGTTATTTTTCATATAAGTATTCAGAATCAACACTTCAGCCACGACTATATTTTAAAGTTTGAAAGTATTAAATTCTCAAAGAAAAAGATTTTTTGAGCAATTAAAATATTCATATGCAAGCACAAATATCATTAAAAACACCATAGTCATCATTTTTAAAAATCTGTTAAGTGCAATAATGTTACGAAAAATTTAACGTATAGCCAATTATGAAACAAAAACCAATAAATGAATTAGCATATTTACAAAATGCAGTTTGAAAACAAAAAGTAAAAATACAGTTTCAGTAAAACATTCAAACCCAAATGATGGAAGCATATATTTGGCATGCTTTTCATAATAATTAAAATTGTTTTGATACCTATTTGATAAATAATCTACGGTAACTAATAAGAACCTGAAAATGAGAAATCAATCCGAAACATTCTAAGAGCATGAAGTGTTTTAACAATCAAAAGTACATCTTTATGAAATACAGATGAAGGTTACAGGAAAAAAAATTATTATTCAACACAACGATTTCCGTAATATATTTTAAAGAAACTATGAACTTTTCTGAAAAAAATTTTATGCATAATTTAGTATTTCGGGTTAAATGTGCAATAAATAAATGACAAATACAAGCAATACTGATTACGACTCGAATGCTTGTTTACTTCATGTTCAGCTGAAAATATGTAAATAAACGTAAGTTACAGAAAGTACATGACACAAATCAAAATCTATGTTTATTAAGCTCAAATTTAGGCAGTATATTTAGCACATAAAGTCTAAATGAAGTAGGAAAGTAAGTTTTATTTCGGTTTTCAAATGATTTGTTTGATTCTTCTTTCAAATATATTTTACGTTTAAAACCTCAAAAAGACATGAATGTAACGTGTTAATAAGAATGAAAGATTTAACTTACCTTTAAATATTTTCAAGAATTCTTCAATGATTTCTCCATCTAAAATTCGTATTTTTCCTGAACCTTGAACATTTAATTGATGACGTTAAAAAACTTTTAAGTGCAGCCAACACGACCGACGATCACACGAAAAGACAGCTGCGCATGTGCGATTACAAAATGACGTGGCGTGTGACTTCTTCAAACAAAAGAATAAAAGTATTCATGGATGATTCAATTTCTTGAGCAAAAAAAAAGGAAACTCTCTTTATAAAAGATCTATAGTTGGATTAAAACAATTATAAAATATTCATTAGTGGAAAAACCTTCACAGTAGTAGAATGCATAGAAAAAAGTTAACTGTTGACCGTTAAAATGAAAAGTCTAATGAACAAAAATAAATTTTCTGTATTATTCTTGGACGTTTTCTTGAATTTCTAATACCTTGAAATTCAGTAAGTATTTTCCTAAATTGTACAGCTTAAAAAATACCCTTTGTTCAAAACTGCTGTTATGTGCGTGATTTAAAATTAAATGAAACGTGATTTTGGTCTTGAAATGCTGGTGAATTCCAGTCAAACCTTATGTTTTGGTTTCGATTCCACTAAAGACTAATCATGCAGAAAGAATTGATTAACATTAAAAGAATCAGAGCTCGAAGCTTCCAAGGGGAGTATAAGCTCAGATACCGATAACGTTATCAAGCCCTAATTCAAAATTAAGCTGATGCTGTTAGTAAATCTTTGTGTCCTGAAAAAAAGGACAGTAAGAGGTGTGGAACAAAAACGTTACGCAAAAGGTGTATTGATAGAAACTCAAATTCAGTTTCTAAGTAAAAACATGAGAACGTAATACTATTCTAGAGAAATATTTACTCGGCTTGCACGCATGTGTGGTGGCGGATCTAGCGGCCACCCGAGGCCTCAATCTTGATGGATTGTTGTTACAAACTCAACGTGCAGCAAAAAGATGTTGAAACGATATAGTAACCAGGGACGTCTTAAGGCATAGGCCAGTTGGGCCTTGGGCTCAATGGGGACCTCATCTCGTTCACGAGTCAGCGTTCATAAGATTATGGTTCGAATAATTTTTACGGTCAAATTTTGTTTCCTGGTGTATTCTCCGAAAAACTAGGAATTTTTTGGACTATATGTCAACTGGTAACAATAGCAAGACGACTGCATTATTATGTGATGACCTTTGTCCATGTACAGGCCTACGCTTACCACTATAGACCACCATTACTCATTCAATCAAAAGAGCTAGCTGGTTTGTGCAAATGTAAGTAATGCACATTTATTTGTTACAGGTTACTGTTTGTACGAGTATTTGATAACGAAAACAATGTACTGTCTACTTTTAAGAACTGGCGTAACTAGTCATGAGTAGGCCTTGTATCAAAATTCCTTGGGGACCTTTTTTGAGGGCTCATTAACATCTTATGATTTTTTTCTTATACATATTGGGGCCCCTGTAGCTTGAAGCCTCGTATCATTGATACGATGGTAACTACACCCCTGCTTTAAAGGTGACCTACATTTGCGGGGCCTTCATTTGAGCAGAGGCTCAAAGTCTCAAAAAGTCTTAAGACGCCCCTGATTGTAACTCCAATAATTTCCCTTTATTTGAGTCGTGCTAGCCCTAGCCATCTTTCTTCTGTAAATCTGTATTGTTGCAATATGTACAAAACTCTCGCCTGCGTTTTCTTGAACAAATTTTATATCGAACAAATATATGCTATTCAAGTCAAACTTCATTTATAGTGAAATAAGCCGTGCTTAGTTACTCTCGGATGCATCTTACAATGATGGGGGGAATCCCAATATCAAGACAAAGTTATTGTAGATCAAGGGTAACCAAACCGTGGCATGGTGAAGTTGTAACAGTGGCACGCGAAGACTTAGTGAAAAATTTAAATAATTCTTAAAAGATAATAAATAACCCATTTTTACAGTTTTATTAAAGTGGCATTCTCTAAGACAAAAATACATAAAATTTGGATCAAAATGCACTACTGGCCATTAAAATTGCTACACCAGGAAGAAATGCAGTTAACCAATTGTTATTTATTGGACAAACGTACTGTACTGAAAATAACAAGTGATTAAATTTTCCAGAAATTTCGCTACATAGATCCTGAGAAATCAGTACCCAGAACAACCGCCTCTGACAGTAATGACAGCATTTATACAGCTGGGCATTGAGTTAAACAGATATCGGATGGTATGCACAGGTACAGATGCCCATGCAGCTTTAACACGATGCCACAGCTCAAAAACCGTAGTGACTGATGTATGGTGACGACCCAGGCACTCAGCAAGCATGGACGTTTTCTATTGCCGAGAAATCTGGTGAACGTATAGGCCAGGATGACAGCTAAACATTTTCAGTATCAAGGAAGATCCTTACAATACCGGAAGCATGTGGTCGTGCAATATCCTGCTGAAACGCAGGGTTTCGCAGGGCTCGAATAAAGGGTAAGGCCAAGGGTCGAAACGGGCCAGAAATGTAACGTGCACTGTTCAAAGTGCCATAAATGCGAACAAGAGATAACCAAGACATGTATCCAATAGCATCCCGTAACATCACACCAGGGGATACGCCATTATGAACGATGACGAATGCATGCTGCCAATGTGCGTTTACCACGATGCCTACAAACACAAATGCGACCATGTTGGTGCTGTAAATAGAACCTGAATTCACCTGAAATACCAAGTTTACCAAGTTTGAAACCCAAGTTTGCCGTTGACTACCTTTGAAGACGCTCCTGTCCGTGATGTGGTGGCAAGGGTAGCCGCAGCCATGGTTTCCAAGCTGAGATTCCATGCTACTGCAAACGTCATCCAACTGCTTGTGCAGATATTTGTGGTCTTGAAAACGACGCCAATTCTTGACTCAGGGCTCGTGACGTGGCTTCAAGATCCATTAAGGCCAAACGGGTACCATGCCTGTCTTCTCGGCTACTATGGATAGGGGCCCGTTGAGATCTAGCACGGTATTCTGTATTACCATTCTGAACCCACCAATTCCACACTCATTGTCATTGAATCTCGACCGACACGAGCAGCATTGCTGTGATACGATAAGTCGCAATCCCGGCACGCCACAGTTCGACCTTTATCAAAGTCAGAAACGTGTTGGTATGCATTTCTGTTTCTTACAAGAGTCATCACAATAACTTTTCACCAGGTAACAACATTCAAATGCAATTTGTGTTTGAGAAACCCGTTGAACAATTTCCTCATTTAAACATACTGTAGATGTCGCTACTGGCACCTGCTTTGTCTGAATGCGCTGAAAAGCTAATCATTTGCATATCACAGCACCTTCTTCCTGTTGTTTAAATTTCACGCCTGTAGCATGTCGCCTTCTTGGTGTAGCAATTTTAATGGCCAGTAGTGTATGTTTGTGAGTTAGTGTTCTTTTTGCTGTAAACATAATAAAATAAATATCAGTCAAAATTAGCTGATGTGCACCTATAATAACCTAATTTTGTTAACAGCTGTAAGAGCTAGCTTAATCTAGTTGACTTGGTAAAAAACAAAAAAGCAGTAATTCAAAAGCCTCATTAAGTAAATACTGAGCGTTTAATAATGATGAGAGGCCAGAATTGTCCTACTTTAGAATTCGCTCCTGAGACGGCTTGGAATTTGTATGCGAGTCACCCGAACCGGATGTGGTGAAATTCCTTTTGGTGGGGTGCGTCAAGAAAGTTCCCGCGTGAAAAAGTTCACTAAACCCATAAATTGCGAGGTGATGTAACACTACGCCGGCCTCGAGACCAATCAGAGAAATTATACTGGACAAGACAAAGAGTCCGCCCTAGGATTTGGGCGTGAAAAGTCACCGAATAAAAACGAGATGCACCCCGATTTTAGACACAGAGAGCCGATTCCAGAGCCGCAGATAATAAAAAAAACCCCGGAGATTCTGGGCATCAACCATGTCCATTCCCCAGCTCCCTCCCTATCTCAAGCTAAGTTAATTTTTGATCTTCTTGTAGTAAAGTAAGTTTCCATATACTTGGGCTTAAAATAAATTAAATAATGTTTTAAAACTATACGATCAGTGTTTGATTTAGTGTGAGATGAGTGTTTTAATTTTAGAATTAGTTAACTTAACTTGTAGTCATGATGCGATGTGAAATTAAGAAACTGGGTTCAAAATTTTAGAAATTAAATAAGTTTAAAATAGCGTAGCATCAATAATTAGGTGAATAAAATGATTCAAGTTACTAATTTTTATTTTATACCCAACCCAATTGATTGAACTTGTAAAAAGTTTATTAGCAATAAAACCTAAGTTTGTACTTTCGTTTTATTTATTACATTATTGTTAAATTTCGACTAGATAGATTTGCATTAAAAAATGTTCCATTTGAGTAAAAATCCCATGATAAGCTTACAAGTTAAATTTTTACTCTTTTCCAAGCTTTTTTGTTGGAAAGTTGGAAGTGGCACGCATAATTATTTTTTTATCAAATAGTGGCACTCTTCTCCAAAAGGTTGACCGCCCCTGTTGTAGACTAATGAAATTTCGGCAATACATTTGTCCAGGTAACATATTTAATTGATTAAACTTTCAAGGTCATAGGTTAATATAAACCTTAGAAGAGTCATCGCAAATGTGAAATGATGATACATAAAAACCGGTGTAAGTGGCAGAATTTTAAATGCAAGCATGCAAACATGCATACACTGTGTGGTACAAGTATCGGATATCAGTTTGTGGAATTGAATTGCATGCCTGTGGCTCTTGGTGAGTCAATATAAGGCTGTTTAATTTCGATTGGGGATGGTTCTGTTATTGCCGTTCAATAATGTCCATTCGTGCTTGATTGGAGAAAGATATGGTGATCTATCTTTCCAAACGCTGACGCTTTAATAGACCATGCTCCTTACAACAGGGTATGTGGGCGCACGTAATTCTTTTGGAAAAGACCTCTTAAATGATGTTCATGAATGACAGTGTAACAGTTTGTATCACCAAACTGAAATACAAGTTTGCAATTAAGGTGAGGGAATTAACCTCGAGAGCGCTTCTGCAATCAAAGAAATTTGCTCACACCAGACCATAACTCTAGGTGCAGGCCTAGTGTGTATAGGCCACAAAAAGATTGTTTGCAGGCCTTGGCCTGGCCTTCTTCTAATCAATATACAATCATCATCATACAGTGGTGTATCGTACACCCGCGCAACCAGTACATCGATGGGATGGCAGAATTCATGGGGGCCTTAGCATGACTGATGCCAAGTACGGCCTGGAGCCCAAAATCATTCAAAGCATTCTAGAAAATCATTGCAATAAGGTTGGTGTGAATTATTAAAAAGATCTGGTCTACTAAAATCTCTAGAAAATTTTATCCAAAATTTCATGAATGAAGTTGTAAATATAAAACCAGAAGCAACTGATTTATAAGGACTCTCGTTTGAAGTGGATGCTGAGATAGCTCTCAGGTAGCAAAAGAGCACATTTTTTCGGTAAAAGTAAAAAAGTCGGTCATGAATTTTTGAAAGAAGGAAACATTTCATAGTGAATTCTTTTTATGTCATATGCAACTGAGCAAGAGCAGAACTATCCCGAAGAGCTCATATGTATTAAAATGTTATAGAACACTTAACTGTATTTTTTAATGAGAGATTATTACCTGAAATTAAGAAGAAACCTACATAAAAACTAAAGGAAACTTACAAAGACGATATTGATTTTTTTAATTTTGACGATATGAATCGGATCTCTCAGTTTTTACTATTTTTATAAGAAAACAAAGGTATAGAAATTTATCCAGTTGCAAGAGAAATCCTAATGTAGAGATGCTTCAAAAATATTTTTAACAATAGCGATATTGAATGCATCAGATGAGAGATCTTCTTCAGTTTTAAAGCGATTAGAAAATTATTTAAGAAGTATTATCGGAGAGAAGACAAATTGAACAACATGGTCATAAATGGAACACAAAACGTTTGGGACAAAAAAAGATACGGCAAAAATAATTGATGAATTTGCCAGTGAGAAACCAAGAAGTTAAGTTGTATAGCAAAACCGTAAGCTTTGAGTAAAGGTTTTAATTTTTTACACGTTTTTATAAGTTTCACTTGTATGTAACGGAATCTTTAGACTCGATTTTTATCCACTTTAAAAGGTCAGATTAATTCGAAATTTTGCATACTTGTCAAAGACCGATGATAATACAATAATTTCCTACTTTTATTTCATTGTCCTGATCAGGATCCTCATAAATAAGGATTTTAAGGATTTCGAGATTTAGCGACTAATTCATTATATCGTTTCCAGATTTGGCGACTAATTCCGTACCCCATTTCCAAATTTGGCGACTAATTCCAGATATGGCGACTAAAAGACCCAACCTCTTAAAAAAGTGCAACCCTAAAAATGAAAACGCTTGTTATTAATACTAATAAAACAAACAGAAATAGTGTTCTTTATGTGAGAAAGGAAAGGGTGGGTGTGTTAGCAATTTCTTATCATAATATAAAGGATTGTCTAGTTTTTCTTAAAATGGAAATAAAAAAAAAACTCGTGCACCTGAAAAAAAAATTGTTTGAATAGTTTTTTTATTTATTTTTGTTTTATTTTTTTTTTATTTGAAATCCCTTGGTATCAGAGATTATCTAAAACTTTTCGAAGAAGACTATTAGACAGTTTATAAAAAGTTTTAATGTTTTTTTCAATTTTTGTGCCGGGATCTCAGATGACGAAGAAAAGGTACAGTTCTAGACATATGAGTATCCACGAGATCGGGTCCGAATAATTTTACTTTAACTACTTATTAAATGTAAGTATATTTTTACGTTTATTATAATTGATAGTACCTTTTTTCGATCCTAAATAAATTGTTTTTAAAAAACCTGAACCTTTAAAAAAATTCTCTATGAATACTCTCGTAAAAAGCAGTTTAATTGTTGATTACTCGTGGTTATAATAAGGGAATGTGAAATGATTAATATAAAGATTAAGAAAAAAGAAACTATAACACAAAAAAGAGGAGATTGGTGAATAAAAAACAAAAGTCGATAGAAAAACATCAAAACTCTCAGGTGAAGAATTAGGAGAGAAAATGAATAAAAGACTACTCTATATGAAAAGATATAGAGCCTCACACAACCAGAAGAAGACAGAGCAGCTCGCTTGCAGCAAATGCATTTGCATAATGTACATAATGTAGAATCAAGAAGATCAGGTAAGGCGAGCTTGACGGCCTTTATGCAGGCAATTAACACGTTTTGTGATAAGATATGGGAAATTTGCACTAAACGATACTATCTGCATTAGATTTCTAAGAGGACTATAAACTCTAAAACTGCACCTTATTTGTCTAATGAACTTAAGCAAAGAAATTGTTTGGTTGTTTACAGCCGTTGCAAAACTCATTTAAGTAGAAAGAAAAATATTGCACCATCTAAATCATATTGCTCTTCTCTCTCCCATAGTACTTCTTAAATAATTTTTAACACGCTTTAACATAAGTTAATAAATTTAACAAAATTATTATCAACCTGTTTGAAATCATTAATTTCGAAGAAGTCTAAGAGAAATTATCTGAAATAGAAAACAATGTGTTTTAAACACCGTGTAGAATTATTTTATAGAAAATAATAGAAAATTCAAGAATTAAAATTCAAGTAATCTAGGTAAATATGATAAGTTGTACAAAGAACTTATGAATTATAAACATTAATTTTTGCAAAAAAAATATTGATTGAAATCAGAACACAAGGAAAATTTTTGATTTTGTATTAAAATTCGTGAGAAATGAATGGCGAATATCAACATAGATCTCAGCACTTGGAAATCAAAGTCGTACATCTTTTTCAATTCCTACCATTATAGCTCACACTCTCTATATATTTATTTATTTATCTTAGTTGAATTTTCAGTCATTAATAAAATACATTTTAAAGTGCTCCATTGAGCTGAAATTTTATATACATGATTATTTTGGTTGCAAATACAATAATTTAATTATAACTTTTAAAAATTAATTGATTAAAACTAATTATTTAAAGAATTACAAATACAGCCACGTTGGCATCATTTTTGGCAACTTGTGTCAAAACTTAAAAAGGTTTTTTTCTCACGTTTTAAGGCATTCAGTTGAACTGAAATTTTATAGACACGATTGTTTTGGAAGGCAATACGATATTTTAATGATAATTAGTAAAAATTAATGACCACTTAATGTTGTGATTTTGTCCTATGTATATACATATTTATATTAATTGTAACTATTTAATAAAAAGTAGCTAAAATAAAAATTTTCTTTGTTGATTTAAGTAGGAATTGACTTAAAAAAATTCTTTTTTATATTATTATTTTTTTTTACTAAAGTTTACATCGCCTTAGAAAACTTTCTTTCGCGAATGAGAGAGAGACATTCAGTTAAAAAAAATCGAGCCTTACAGTACTCGTATATGATGTGTAACATCTGACATGTTATCGTAGTAAATACGCAACACAGTAATTTAAATTCTGAAAAAAAATGAATAATTATATCTTTAATGAAGATTTTATGATTGGAAATAAATTTTTTTATCAAAAAATATATTTATTCTTGTTCAGTTTAGGGAAGATTGGATACAATACATTTTTGAAAATTATATTTCTTTTTCAATGAAGATTTTATTTTGTATTTTACCATATACCGAAGATGGTTCTGCTCTTTTAAAACAAACTATCACTCGTAAGACAAATTGAATTGAGTTTTGAATCAAATTGAAAATATTTTCTATCGAATTTATTCTTTAATGTTTTTATCTAGTTTAACACAAGGGAAGATTGTTCAGTTTATTGGACAATACATTTTTGAAAATGAACAAACAGGGATTTCGGGGGCCATACACATTTCTCCGAATCAAACGTTTCAAAAAATAAAAGATTTCCTGCATTTTGTACTTTTACCATATACCGAAGATGGTTCTGCTCTTTTAAAAACAAACTATCACTCGCTTCTCATGATTTTGAGTGAGATTGAATTGAGTTTTGAATCGAGTATGATTGAAAATAATTTTCTATCGAATAATTATATCTTTAATGAAGATTTTATCTATTTAACACAAGGAGTAAGACAATTTTTTTATCAAAAAATATATTTATTCTTGTTCAGTTTAGGGAAGATTGGATACAATATATTTCAAACGTTTCAAAAAATAAAGATTTCATTTTTGTAACCATATACCGAAGATGGTTCTGCTTTTTTAAAAACAAACTATCACTCTTCTCATGATTTTGATGACGACATTTCTAATTTTCTATCGAATCAAACGTTTTTAAAAACAAGAAAGACAATTTTTATTAAAAAATATTTATTCTTGTTCAGTTTAGGGAAGAGTGGATACAATACATTTGAAAATGGACAAACAGGGATTTCGGGGGCCATACACATTTCTCCGAAGTTTAAAAAAAATGAAAGTTTCTGCTCTTTTAAAAATGGTTCTGCAAACTATCACTCGCTTCTCATGATTTTGAGTGAGATTGAATTGAGTTTTGAATCGAGTATGATTGGAAATAATTTTCTATCGAATAATTATATCTTTAATGAAAATTTTATTTTGGAGTAATGCAATTTTTTATCAAAAATATTTATTCTTGTTCAATTTGGGGAAGAGGGGGTACAATAGACAAATGATACGTAAAATATGACACATATACTTTTGCTTTCAAAGTATTTAAAAACCAATGAAAAACAGAGTCAAAAACTTTACCACTGTTAGCTGTCGAAATATTTCGATTTGTATTTGCCGCGTTGCGTGGTTAGACATTCTTCACTACAACACGGTTGAATGAAATAACAATAAATTTTTATTAACTTTAAAGATAAAAGATTAAATGAGCAATTAAGAGGTAAGCCTCCAAAAACTACAACACATGGTAAACCAGGCACGCTACAAGAATAACAGATCAATTCAGTTCAGTTTTGGAGTCGTTTTGTAGAGCTGTAAGGTCGCTGCATACTCCCCTTCCAGTGTCAACGATACCTAGTTGGAAAATGAACTTTGCGACCAGAACGTGTAGATGGCTCGGTAGGCGTTGAAGCTGTTGCATTAGGTTCCACAGTAGCAGGTGTTTCATTCTTGGTTTGAGGTAGTTGCAAGTCCTCAGTGTTAAGAAAGAAGGCAGGTTTGCATCTATCAATAGATACAGATACCCGTTTACCATTGATGTCAAGAAAAAACACTTTATCCTTCCTTTGTAAGACTTTGAAAGGGCCATCATAGGGTTGTTGAAGTGGACGACGTAACATGTCTCGGCGAAGAAAAACATGTGTTGCTTCCAACAGTCCTGGATGGATAAAAGCTGGACGTTTGCCATGGTGTTTTGGTAGTTTAGGGTGAAGTGATTGCATGCGAGACTTAAGTTTCGAAACAAAATTCACAACATCATCATCTGGCTTGGAAGAGTCAAACATCTCCCCTGGCAGTCGAATAGTGGTCCCAAAATCTAATTCAGCTGGGGTACACAGAATATCTTCTTTAAGAGAAGCTCGTAGACCAAGTAAGATGATAGGGAGTACTTCTGTCCAACGCTCAGTAGCATGGCACTTGATTGCACTTTTCAATGGGCGTTGCAATTCTTCGATCATCCCATTAGCTTGAGGGTGTTATCCAGTTGTACGACACTTCTGAACACCAAAAAGTTTGCTAAGAGCTTTGAAGAGCGAGGACTCAAACTGCCTGCCCCTGTCGGTTGTGAGAATTGCAGGAGTTCCAAAGCGAGACACCCAAGAGGAAAAGAAGGCATCAGCCACAGTCTCAGCGGTTATGTCTTTGAGAGGTTGGGCCTCTGGCCATTTCGAAAAACGGTCAATCATTGTCTGGCAATAGGTGTAGCCATTTGATGGAGGTAGAGGTCCAATGAGATCCAGATGAACATGATCAAAACGTTGGGAAGGTTCTTGAAATGATGAAAGAGGTGATCTAGTATGACGATGAATTTTGGATTTTTGGCAAGCTAGGCAGTGTCTTGCCCATTTAGCTTCATCTGATGAGATTGATGGACAAACAAAACGCTGCTTCATCAAATGTACTGATTGACGTATGCCAGGATGGGATAAATTATGCATAGCAGAGAAAACATCTTGGCGATGCTGTTTTGGGATGTAGGGTCTGGATGTGCCCGTAGATAAATCACACATAATTTCAGTAGACGAATTGGGAAAAGTTACCTTTTTGAGTTCCAAGGAAGTTCCAGATGCTATTAGGGTGTGAAGCTCCTGATCAGTCTGTTGTGTCTCAGCAATACAGTCATAGTCAATTTGACTTGGGAAGGTGATTGCAGAAACACGAGAGAGAACATCAGCAGCAATATTGTCAGATCCTGGAATGTGTACAATATTTGTGGTGAACTGAGAGATGAAATCCAGTTGACGGATCTGCCGTGGAGAACACTTGTCACTTTTTTGCCTAAAAGCATAAGTGAGGGGCTTGTGGTCAGTAAACACTGTGAAATCTCTAGCTTCCAGCATATACCGAAAGTGTCGGATAGCCGAGTAGATAGCAAGGAGTTCACGGTCGTAGGCACTGTAAGACTTTTCAGATGAAGTAAGTTTTCTGGAAAAGAAAGCCAATGGCTGTAGCTCAGAGTCCACAACTTGGTGAAGTGCACCTCCTATGACATAATCAGAGGCTTCCACATGAAGAACAAACGGGGCAGAAGGTGAAGGATGAGCAAGAAGTGCAGCATTAGCAAGAGCTTGTTTACACCTCTGAAATGCTGTAATTGCCTCAGAAGACCAGTTTAACCCTCTGAGTGGATGACCCGCTAATTGAATTTCACTTCGAAAGCGGTCTACTTTTTCAAAGCTAATGGTAGCGAAAACGTTTCGGATGAATTTCGCGAACTGCTTCGAAAGCGCACCGCAGTTTTATGCCTTCCCCCCTTAAAACTACGGGAGGTCCTCAAATGGTTTTGCAGGGGATGATTTTATTGCTTTTCGGTTTCTGTGTTGTTCGAAAGGGGAGGTTTCTCATTTACAGATGTGGCCTAGGGCGAGGATTGTGAAATGGACATTTTCTCTACTTCACGGCCAACAGAAACTTCTCCCAATTTATTGCAAATATATATTTCATATATTTGGAAAACTTTTTCAATTTCTGATCTAAAAACCAATTAGGTTTTAAGAAATTTTAATTTTCTGAGTTTTGATTTTAAATTCGGTTTCATTTTAAAGCATTTTTGAATTCCTAGATTGAATTAATTAAAAATATTTTTTTAACACAATCCATTATTTCGTGTGAAATGTCTATTAACTGCAATTTTAATTTCTAAAATCCTTTCTGTTTGCTTATGTTTTTAAGTTTTTGAATTTTCTCACCTTTACTTAATTAAGATTGATTTAAAGACCAATTTATTTTTTGACACATAGTTTATATAATTTAAAAGCTCTTTACTTTGTTTTAATTATTTTTTTTCCTTTTGAAAAATGCCATGACCAAAATGTACGCAGGCTACTGTGATAAATAATACTTGAAAGGGATGGAACATGAGTGAAAATGGTAAATCTAAAATCCAGCTTTCAGGTGATATAACGATTAGACTACAGAATGCAAATGTTGCAGAATGAACTAAATATTTCCCTGACGTATCTCAAACTACATAATAATAAATATATTGTAGTACTACATTACAGTATTTTAAAGTCATGCAACAAAAACTTAAACTTTCTTACCTGCCACGATGGGGAACTGAAAAAAAATATTATTTACAATCTTGGTGATTTCTGGATTACGTTTGTATCACTACTATTTTCTGTATAAATATTTTGCATTTAAAACTCTTGAGAATATATAAGGTTCTGATAAAACGGAATAATTGATCAAATTAACAATTGTTTTCAATATTATGTCGAAGAAAATTTTGAATTAGAAAAGATATTTTCAGTCATATATATATATTTCAAGTAGAATTTTCATGTAGAACATAAGTTGGATAGTAACATATTAAAAAATTAAAGCTTTACAGGCATTGGAATTTTTTTTATGCCTTTACAAATTTTAAATGTGTTTTTCTCAGATTTTTAATTTTGAAGATAAGAGTGTATTCTAATCCCTTAGGCGTTTTTCCTGTTCAAGATAGAGTCGTGAAATATCTTGTAAATATTCCCTAACATATTTTCTAGTAATTTGCTTCTAAAATCTAAGTATTTCTTTTCCCTTAATTTTTTATTCAAATATTTTATCCAATTTTTGATGTTTCACGACTAAATCGTAAATATAAGAAACAACAGTCAAATATCCCGAATGCAGACGGCGCTCGCTGATATTTGAGTGAGAAAATTACAGCAGCATAAAATGCGACCTCGTTTGAATTATATATTATGTGCATATTTGGAACTGTTTAGCGTACTCGAATTAACTCAAGTGCACACGTCAAGGGTTTATATTGCATTCTAAGTCAACACGGTGGCTACTGACGAGCGACTACGTAATTTTGAACCACGGTTAAGTGACGAGGACGATACCTGAGCTAATATAACTCCCCTTCCAAACTTCCACATCTCACCAACGTGAGGACTTTTGACCTCGACGTGTTTAACGTGCATCAGCTCCTCTTCAACGCTAAACTTTTGTGGTACCAGGGCTCGAGTACTGGACACGAGTTCATAACCATGATCATCAGGCTACCGTGGCCGCAAAAGAAAATAGCAAGTTTGAAAGAAATGTAATGGAGAAGTATATTTGAAGAATAACTTCAAAACTTAACGAAAAACCAAAATTTCAAAATTTATTTTAGAAATAATAGTGAATATAACTTCGTACACCTAAAACCACTTTATGCAGTGTATTTTGAAAGTGAACGTTTCCCCTTTTAGGGAAACTTACTATAATTATGTCAAATTCCTTTCATTTTGCTCTAAGGGGAACCCCGAAACAATGTATTTTATTTTATAAGCAAAATTACTTATGGTTGAATCTAATACAATTCCCTACAAAATGAATGAAAACCCTTTTTTATCATATAAATTGTGTTTGATTGATTGATTGAATATTAACGTCGCACTGTTCAGCTACACGAGGGCTTTTGGCGACGGACCACGTAATTTTGAACCATGGTCAAGTGACGTGGACGACACCTGAGCTGGCACCCCCCCTCTCCTAACTACCACACCAAAATTTCAGAAGATTTAACGATCGCTGCCCTAAACTGGGCTTTGACAAAGCAAGCCACAGTCCGATACCTATCCACTATAAATTGTGTTTGAATAGGAGATGGTTAGTTAATAAGAACATTTAAAACGTGTCGGCAATCTATGGACCTGTGGCACGTGGTACAATTCTTAGTGGCACTCAGCACTACTCTACAAATTTGTCAATTCTTGAGTGGATGGAAGTTGATAATAGACCTTATTTGAAAAACATCTTCTGAGTAATGGACATTTATGGAACTACAAAATAATCTGAAAGATAATTCTAAGGATAAATTTACAGCTATTTTGTAAATAATTGAATGTTATTGCTAGGGGATTTAATTGTTGAAAAAAGAAAATTGCATGTACTCTGCTTTCCAATTATGATTCGGCATATCAAAGTAAAAAATCTTTCCCCTAATATGAAAAATATTTCGACTCCGCAAAGAAATTGTTTAACAACTGAATGCTCAGAATCGTGTCACGCATTATACCCCCTGGTTTTGCGATATGAAAGAAGAGTGGTGAAAGAGTTAATTCGCATTACAATTTTTATTTAACTGTAATGAAGGGAATCATTTATATTTCACTTTGTCTAGTTCTTATTTAAGTAAATATGTTGGAAACATACATTTTTAATTTTTTTTATCTTTGTTGAAGAAATAGTAACATTTTATATTTTTTATTTTTATGTTAATAAATGTATTTTATTGATCCATAATTAATATAAAATAAAACTGTAAATCTAAATTATTTACCTCTATTCTTTAAATCTGCAAATATTACCGTAAGAATCGAAGGATTTCAAAAATTTCCTACTATGTGGCACGCTGAATGATACTGACAGATTGGTTTGGCACGTCTTAGCTACACAGTTGCCGCCCCTGATTTAAAATGTTGGGTAAGATAACCATTATATTTTTAAAAATTTTATAAATATACAAAAGGAGAGTATTTTGGCAATACATGTTTTAAAAGGAGTAAAGTTTAGGAGAACGAAATATAAAATTGCGTTAAATTTATTGGTACTCTATCAACCGTACTTCTTATATATATATATATATATATATATATATATATATATATATATATATATATATATATATATAAGTACGGTCGATAGAGTACCGTAGTTACTGCCAACTCGTGACAATGAATTGGAAATTAAGTTCACAATTCATTGTTATTAAAATATATAAAATTTTACATGACTTATTTTTGTATTTGTTATTTTTATATTCCTTACTGAGAAAGCAACAAATGGGAGTTCATTACCTGCCAAAACTGCAGAGGCCTGGTTGTTTACTCCACAAGCTCCTACCTTATGCTTACTCTGCCCTACTAAGTAAAAATGCCGTCTTCTGCTCGTCAAGATCATGGAATTGCAGATATTGTTTTTTCCATATATTTTAAATATTAGTTTTCTAACTTCTACATCAGTCTTTTAATAGTCTACACTCCTGCAAAGAAGTCTGAATTCAAAACTATAAAAACTTATTATTCCCAACAATGTCATTTATACTTTTATTTTTTATAATCTATGAATGCGTTAAACTATTAATTTGTTATCGCGACTATATATTTAATATTAAATGCGAAAAAAAAACGAATAATTTTCAAACTGAAACTTAAATTGAATTTTTCAAAAATTGTCATTGATATTCTCATAACTTTTACATATTGTCATTTTAGCATATTACGCATCTATCTTCTATGCAAAAATCTATTATAAGTTCATCAAATGTTTCAGCATATTTTTACTCATAACATGCAGTTTTCAACCACATTGTGAGGCCGCGGTAGCCTAATGGTCAAAGTAACGGAAACGGACTCGTAGCTGGTGTGTCATGAGTTCGACCCCAGCACCACTGAAGATCCGCCGTGTAAGGGAGCGATGCTCAAGCGTCCTCCTCCTCACTTGACCATGGTTTAAAATTACGAGATCCGTCGCCAAGTGAGTGAATATTAACGTCGCACTGTTCAGCTACACGAGGGATTTTAGTGATGGACCTTGTAATTTTGAAGCATGGTCAAATGACGAGGGTGACACTTGAGTTGGCACCCCCTCTCCTTACTACCGCACCACACCAACGAGAGGACATTTCAGCTCTCGATAGATTTAACGTGCATCGCTGGCCTACACGGCGGGTCTTTTGTGGCACCTGGCTCGAACTCGAGACATGCCAACCATGATTCGATACCTTGACCACCTGGTACCCCGGCCACAGGTCCGTCGCCAAAAGCCCTCAAGTAGTTGAGTAGAGAAGAGAGAGAGTGCGACTTTAATATCCCCTCACTTAATTAAATTATATGAAATTTAAGGAATACTTGAAAAAATATTAGAAGTCGAATATATATATATATATATATATATATTAAAAAATTAATCTGATGATAATCTTAAATATTCAAAGATTATTAGTATTTATGGTAAATATATGTTTTTCAACTGAGTATGTGAGACACGTATAAATATCTTTTTCGAAATTCCAATGCAGAATTTCACAGTGGAGCTAATACAAAATTCCTAGTTTTGCATGGTTAAGATTATAAAAATGTCCAAATTTTTTAATAACCATTTCTTCAGTCAACCACTAATGGAACATGAATGATGAGGGATTATGCATAAATATATATTTTTTTAACTTGAATTTAAAAAGGATCTTTATATTTATTTATATGCGCAAATGTTAACTGTAAATTTGTCCAGATGCTTTTAAATACTCTTTATTTGAAGATTCAAGTTCAAAAATATAAGCTTGCAGTTAAAGTTCTCTTTGAATGAAATTAATGTTCAGACATTCAAAATTCAAATATAATTTGTTATCTGAACATTACAAAACAAGGGATTCTATGTAAGATGCCCTGAATACCTGGCTTTAAAATTATGAAAAACTAAAAGATTTAAATAGGGTTTTTTTAACAATGCATAAAATTTTTTGTAAATAATGTAATACAGAAGCTTAAAAATTATTCATGTTTAGAAGTGTCCGAAATTTTAAAAGATTTTAAATTTTGAACCTTTTTTTTATTTTTTTGACACATAACAAAATAATAATCATTTTTTAAAAAAATCCCTGAAAGTATTGATTAAAATAAGAAAAATGAAACAGTAAATTATCCTCAATGTTTTAATATATAATTTGAATTTAAATACTACAGATATTTTTTAAAAATTTAGACATCCATTATAAAAACTTAATTCCATTTGAGAATTTTAAGGTAAAGAAAAAAATGAGAATTCTCAACTCGTTGACTTGCAATTATTTCCGTACACTTTAGGGTTTAAAGAAATTCTTCCCAGTTTTTTACGATTGCTGCAGGGGAAAGAACCGGTCTCCCCGTGAGCCATAAAACTTCCCCTCAATGCCCATTGTGTCTCCCCGACCGTCTCTAATTATCTTTCAAGATACTAAACCTTTAAAGGGGGGGGGGGAAGAATTCGGAAAAACACGACTTTACCGTTTTTGAACACATTACTTGAGGAGGAAAAAATCAGTTTGGTTCATTTTTGGTGAGTCCCCGGCCTTAAGAAAAATTCAGTGTGGTCCGTTTTCGAAGCCTCTCTAGTAGGGCAGAAAAATCCGTGCTGTCCGGTTGGAGGGTTAAAGGATTTGAGTCCTTCTTACCTTTAGAATCTTTTAAAAATTCACTTAAAAGATATTGTTGTTCAGCTGCTTTGGGCAAGAAACGTCTATAAAAATTTTACAGTCCTAAAAATTTTCTCAGAGAGCCAACAGTCTCTGGTTGTTTGTAATCAAGAACTGATTGAACTTTGTCAGGCAATGGCTTAATGCCATCAGGAGTGATAAGGTGGCCAAGGAAAATGAGTTCAGTCACACCAAATACACATTTAGAGATATTTAGTTTTAAACCATATGAGCTCAGTCTTTGGAATATAGTTCTTAAGAGAGAACGATACTCCTCAGCATTTTCTGAGTAACACAAAATATCATCCAAGTAGACAAAACAAAAAGAAAGTCCTCTTAGTACTTCATGCATGAATCGCATAAAGGTTTGTGGTGCATTCACAAGGCCAAAACACAAATGGGTATATTCGTAAAGACCCCATGGATTTGTTACAGCTGTCTTAGGAATATCACACTCAGCTATAGGGATTTGGTGGAATGCCTTAAAAATGTCTATTTTGGAAAATATCCTCTTGCCATGTAGTGCATGAGCAAAGTCATTCAAATAAGGCATAGGGTAGCTGTCGAACTCAGTAACAGAATTCAGCTACCTGTAATCCCCAACAGGTCTAACTGTAGAGTCAGATTTAGGCACAACATGAAGACGAGAACTCCAGGGACTTTTGGAAGGTCTAATAATGCCTTGAGCAAGAAGAAATTCAAATTCTACCTTCACTGCATCATACAGTTTAGGGTGTAGCCTTCTAGGCCTGGCAGTGACTGGTGGGCCAGTAGTAATAATATGGTGGACTGTGCCATGTGATGCTGATTTGGAAATTAAAGAAGGGTTGCTGAGGTCTGGATATTCCGATAAGATGTTTTTAAAACTAATGTTTGCATCTACAGTGAGGATTGAGGGCTGTACAATATTTGAAAAAACACAAGGAGTGAAAAGAGAAGTTTGCACATCCATCAACCTTTTTTTCTTAAGGTCAATTAAAAGGTTGAAATGCTTTAGAAAATCAGCACCAATTATAGGAGATGATTCATCAGCAATTATGAAAGTCCAGATAAAAGGTCGCCTCAGACCCAGGTTCAGTTCTTTACGGACCATACCATAGGCTGGAATTTTGGTATTATTAGCAGCAAATAAGGAGAATTTAGACTGAGGTGATTTATTCATAGTTGGAGAAGGTGGGATGACACAGATTTCACTTTCAGAGTCTATGAGGAATTTCTGGCCAGACTTGCGGTCTAATAAAAATAACCGGCTGGTATGTTGCGGTATGTTGCGGTATGTTGCTGGTATGTAAGGGCTCTGCCATTACAGCTATGACAGAGCTTACTCGTTTTTTTGCACAAATGCACAAGGTTAAACACACTTGCGGGCCTGCTCATTATAACGGCGATGCTAGTAGCAGATGCCACTTCCTCTATTGACACTCCTAGAGCGTGAATGTGATCTCCGGCGGTCAGAACTATATCGTTGGTGGCGAGAAGAATTGCGCTCTCTTGTCAGTTCAGCAACTTGTAGAGACAGCTCTTGGATCTGCCTGGCGAGAGAGTCCATGGTTGGTTGAGCACTGCATGAAGATGACTGGGATGGTGGAGGAACAGTTGTGGCCACACAGATAGTCGAGGACGCACCAACAACCTCAGAAACCTTATCAGCGATGATAGCCAGTTTATCCAAAGGCTCTGAGGATGCAGACAAAACAGTCTGGATATGTGGTGGCATTCTTTGAAGCCACAAACTTTGCAGAAAGTCATCCTGGAGTTGGCCATTAGACAGCTCTTTCATTTTTCGCAACAGGTGGCTCGGCTTCTCATCTAGCTGAAGGTCAGTAAGCAGTTTCTTAATTTTTTGAGTCTCCGAGTCGCTAAATTGGGTGATGAGCCGCTGCGAGAGAGTGTGATATTTGTCACTGTTTGGAGGGCTTAACACAATGTCCGACACGTAGGAGAGAGTTTCAGCATCCAGGTTCGCAACCAAAGCAGAATACTTAGTATCATCACTGGAGATACCACTGAATGTGAATGCATGGTCGCATTGCGCAATCCATAGACGAACGTTTGATTTCCAAAACGGCGGCAGCCGCAACGCAATACGAGCGACTTCAACGGTTTCACTAGTCATCTTGTTGAATAAGCAGGAAGCGAAACGAATCTCCGAGCAGATGCTTCAAGTGGCCTTGAAGAGAAGGAGAAAAAAATCTTTCGCTACGTATTGATCATATCGTAGCAGAAGAATTTGTATTGCATTCGGCCAGTAGAACAGAATAGCTTACGTGTTTTTAAGTCCAAAAGGGGTCACCACTGCCACGTTGCGTGGTTAGACATTCTTCACTACAACACGGTTGAATGAAATAACAATAAATTTTTATTAACTTTAAAGATAAAAGATTAAATGAGCAATTAAGAGGTAAGCTTCCAAAAACTACAACACATGGTAAACCAGGCATGCTACAAGAATAACAGATCAATTCAGTTCAGTTTTGGAGTCGTTTTGTTGAGCTGTAAGGTCGCTGCATATTCATTTCGAACATTAGTTCATCAGTCAAAAAGCTATTAGCGGCTCAACTCCTGGCAAACTGAAGTTAACGTTGAAGTCACCACTCAAAATCATGGGAAGCGAGTGATAGTTTGTTTTTAAAAGAGCAGAACCATCTTCCGTATATGGTAAAAGTACAAAATGCAGGAAATTTTTATTTTTTTGAATCGTTTGATTCGGAGAAATGTATACGGCCACCGAAATCACTGTTTGTCCATTTTCAAATGTGCAATCTGCCTCACATATGTCTCCAATATCTTGACTAGTCATAACCAGTCCACTTGTTTGACGATAAGTAATGTCCATGTGAGAAGTCACAACATGTGAGTTGTTCTGTTTGTTATTGACAGCGACAGAAATTAACCTCAAAGTATGAAAAAGATACGCACTCTAAAATATTTATTTAAATAATTCCATATTACTTACTCATATATTCTTAAGAATGTTGACCTTTTTCAGACACTTAACAGTAAATATAATTAATATAGTTCGCACATATAAATTAACCTCAGATTTCTTACACAACGAGTCCTGAGACTTTGACAATTGAGCGTAAGGATCGTAAGTTTATCCTAAATAAGAATTCGAATCTTTTGAAATGCTAACTTTTTAACAATATATTGTTGGGTGGATGACTTGAGTACCCAGCTCTTTCGAGCTACAACCTCATATCAGATGGTATTTGAGTGACTGTAAATGACTGACTTGTGCCCTTTGTTGAGATTAAGTGCTTTAAATATATAACAAAAATACTGGAAATTATGGAGAAATAAAATTTAAAATATTAGAATGCATTAAAATTGAGAAAAGAAGCTTCAAAGTCGGCACAAAACACCGAAAATGAAGTTAGAATTTCGATCTTGGGTAGCCCGGGCGAAATCGACCCATGGGAATGCAGCTAGGATCACGAAAAATGGTTGAAGAGAAAAACAGAAAATAGCTTTTTTAAAAGCTATTAAAAATACTATCATGAATAAAAATAGCAGAGGAACATTTAAATAAAAAAGAGATCTGTCGGAATAATTTTTCGAGGAAAATTAAAGAGTAAATAGTAAAATTGAAAAAAAGGAGAAAATCTGGGAATCGAACTCAATGAGCATTGAGAGCGAGAGTCTCTGGCCGCTAGACCACGGGGTACTTGTGGAAAGGGGTGAAATAAGAATTTATCATCAAAGAAGCGAATTTTGAAAACACAAAAATAATTACATGAAGAGGAGGTCTGAGAGAATATTTCTAGGTCTGTTGAAATTAGGATCAGGGATATATTTTTCAATATCCAAGATCGAGAGATTACTAGAATTAACAATATTATGAAAAAAGTTTGCTGCAATCTTTTCAATAAACTGTCTAATTGACAGCATTTTACTTGCAGTCCCGAGGTCAGTGTTCCTCATGAACCATCGAGCATTTAGGATTTGACGAAAGATGATACGTTGAGAAGCTTCCATTGGATTAATATGGGATCTAAAAATATTAAAAAACAACAACTACCTACTTGAGTTGGACCCGATGCGAGAGTAGTGAAAAGACACCATCCCGCGCTCATTCGTCAAATCAAATAGCTCGCGCTTACGTCACTTCCTGTTACCCACATCCGTCCCTTTTGACGAAATCACTCCAACAAAATTTGGTAACCGAGAGGAAAGATGTTACACATCAATAACAACTTTTATGCAAATCATCTCAGGAAGAAAGCAATGTCATCTGAGGAAGAAAATTAAGAAAGGAAAGAATGTTATGTTTATTTTAGTTTCAGAATGTTCTTCAGAGCATTCGCATTCGAACAGTTCAAACAGTTCGTTATAATATCATTTTATTAAGCATGAGGTAACAACGTCATCTCACAACAGCAACAACACAAGCAAATCATATACAGTTACAATACACAGTTAACACAAGTACACATTCACAGTTACAGTTATCATGACAAAGAAAACATGCTAAAAAGTGGCTTAATATCATCTATTTATAAACCACGATAAAAATAATTTTACTCATAATAAAGGAAAATGATATTGGCGATGAAGATACGACACGTTTAGAACAGGCTCACTCCGTCACCTGTAGAATGACAGTTGACAGATAAATAAAATGGCGTTTATTTCATTTGTCATCTTACAAGCAAACTGAGAATAGATGTTTCTCCCGCTTTTAAACAGATGGAGGTTGTCAATTTTGTCTAAAATGTGTGCTCAGATTCATTCAAATGTTTCTTTTTTACATAAGAAAAGACTTACGGAAGGTAAAAAATTCTCCTTAATTTTCATACGAACTTTGCATACGAAGTTGCAATGTATAAAAAGACATTTCGAAACATTTCCAATAACATGACAACACAACACAAGAGAAATTTTAAAGTAAATACAGCAGGATCTTAATCAAAATGAGAATTTTTCTTTTAAAAACTAATGATATGTGTATTTATGAAATTAAGGGAGGACATGATGAGCACTTTAAAAATATGCAGCGTGGAACAAAATTTAAAAAGGTGATGATTTTTTTTTTACGTGCGATTACCACCAACATAAAAGAAGATTGTTTGTAATGTATTTTATTGACAAATTCGGTTCACTTCAATTATTATTGCGTTTTATTTTGTTATTTTTTGTTTGTTGCTGGTGTGTACGATTGTCCTTAAAAATTATTCAAATAAGTGCAAATAACTACTGAAATGCTGTCAAAATGACCTAAGACGACAAGAGATGAAAAAAAAATTCACTGAGCGTCAATCCAACCACTAGAATTAAAATCTAAGATTAAATTAACGTCATTCACTTATGCGTCAATGGCAACATGCGTCATCAATTTCTGTGGCTTGGTAATAGTGTAACACACACGCAACGAGCTGAATTTTTACCGGATATCAATTTCCCATTCAATTCCTTTATTTTCATTCGACCCATTCAATGATATCGTATTGAATTATTTTACCGCATGAATTTTTTTCAATTATTATCAAATTCATTAATATCTACTTTTCGAGTAGGCACAATAACATAAAATTCACAAAGAATGCATTAATTTTGGAAGATTTCTATTCATAAATATTATTACACTGTGCGATGAAATTATTTTAGTCACACCCGTTTCCATTGGTTATTTTCTATCATAATTTTTTCCACCGAATGCCTTTATTAAATGTTTCAATACATTAGTAATCTCACATCTTTTGAGTTCTTGGAAGTATTTGTGCATCGGTTTGATAATATTGAAATCAAATATTCTTATTTGATACATTTGACTCAAACAATCCAGAATCACAATTTTTTTCTTTTTTGTAAAATATTTATGTATATATATAAATGGATATCTGTACATATGACCTCGCTTTACTCCAACACTGTTCAACCGATCACTATGAAAACTGTGCATGTATATGCATTTTTTTGTGGAGCAGGTTTTTGTACTACCTTTGTTGCAATTCCCCATCAGTATATCAACTTCTGCACCGTTCAATGAATCACCAAGTTGCCAACGTGGTCGCCAAAAATGATGCCAACTTGTCTTTATCACAAAGATTTCGCTATGTCTCCATTGAATTGCCATTATAATGCAAGGAACGGCGATGCTTGCGAATATTACAATTTTAACATAAAATAAATACAACAGAAGGTAATATTAACGTATTGCAGAGCCTGATATAAATTATTTACACTATTTTAAGCTTTCTTTTCTCAAAATGTGTAACAATATGTTACTTTTGCGGAGCAGAAATCAGCTTAGGAAGGTGTTTTCAAAAATCGACCTACAAGGAAGTTACACACGGGGGTGTTATAAATCTAAAAAATACTTTTAACCAGCTATTAGACCTACAGACTTAAAATTTAACAAATATGGCTTTTTATTCTGACTGACAAACCAACTACGTCACCCAGCCGGAGAAAAATGTATTTTGTTAAATGTAATAATAAATTGAAATTTCAGTATACAGCACTGGCGTAGCTGGATCGGAGTGGGTACATTATCAAAATTATTTGGGGACACTTTTATGGGGCCCCCTAAACATTTTGCAACTTTTCTTAGGCATTTTGGGTCCCTGTAGCTTGGAGGTCCCGTATCCTTTATACGGTTGATACGGCAGTAGCTACGCCCTTGGTGTACAGTAATACTTACGCGAAGGTTACAATTATCGCGCTACGGTATTACAAGAATTTCATAAAATAAAACCTCGAAAGCAAGAGACAAAAATTTGAAGTAAGTCAACTAGACAAAAGCATAAATGCTGCTATATTTCCCCCAAAAGTTAGACTGGGTATATGCACTAAAGTATATATATATATATATATATATAGTGTGCGTGTGTGCTAATTTATTCTTATTAATACAGTCACGTGTTTAGGCGAAGGGATTCATTACCTATTTATAGGAATGACATCATTGTTTGGGAATATTAATCCTGGTTAGAAAGGCGCATGAAAACAATTAATGATCTTGTACTTCTTGGAATCATCCATTAATCTATCAAAAATTCAAGGTCTAAAAAATCAGTAATAAATATATCAGTATAATGTTCTTAATGATTTAGAAAAAGATAAATTGAGATGCGTTTCGGAATCGGATATTAGGATTTGCGAATGAAATGTTATAAATAAAGTAGATTCGAATTATGAGTAGATATCAATTTAAGATATTATATATAGAGAGAGAGGGGGAGAGGTAGAAAGAAAAAGAGAAAAAAATAGAGATATTGTGTTGGCATTATCCAAGATTTGATTCAATGCAAGAACGAAAATACCGCTACTTCCAAATGGATGTTTATCTCTCTCACAAAAACAGTCCCAGACTGAACGAGTGAATGCAAAAAGCGTTTGTTCTTTCACATTCTACTTCTTCTAAAAGCGAGCTGAGTCAATAACTCTTCTGACGTCAAGAGAAGTCCGATGCAGATGCTATAAGTGAAATGCACCTCTACAAATGTTTTTACCTTTTCAAGTTGACCTCTCCTCTTTATTTCGGTCATTTGCCTTTCGGAGCTTTCATTTTCAAAAGAAATCAAATTTGATTCTTAAATCTGTAGAGAAAAAAAAATACCAGAGATGGGATTTGTCCTTTAATGTATAAGAGCGGTATAAAAAAGGTTTGATTATTCATTTTCGTACGACCTTGTCTGCAAGGTTGTTTGAAAGAAAAGTTGCGAATTAGGTTCAGTGTAATGAGCCGTTTGCAATAAGACATGAGGTTGTTGGATCAATTTTAAGATAAAAAAAAGATAAAGAAACTCATAACAAGACATGTTTTTATTCAAAAAAGTGGATATTTGAATAATTATTTTGTCGGCTTAAGGTGATCTACCACTGAACAGGAAATTTTGCTTTTATTTTTCTTTTCTAGTAATAAATAACTCGTTTGAGTGTCAAAGACAAAAAAAAATCTTCTACCAAAGTTTTTTGCGAATGAATGCTTATTTTACTGTAAAATAGGTTCAATATTTGTTTAATTATTTGTTTGAATTTGGTTAAAGAGTTATTTGCACATATAAAGTTAAAAATACAAATCTTTTTTTTTCCAGCAGCACTTTAATCAATCATAAAAAAAAGTGTTATAAGCAAGTTCCTTGAGTATGAAAACAATGAATTAAATTAGCCAATTGTATACCAAATAAATGTAAAATATTTAATTTACTTATAAAATTTAGTAAATTAAACACTTGATATAAAAATAACAAATAAAATTTTTGGTGCAATATTTTAAAAATATTTTGAACAAAATTAATTTTTTTAAGTAATTTAGATTTCTTTAATATTAGTCGTAATTTGAAAAGTGCAATTCAAATAATAATTTTTTGTTTGATTTCGTAGATAGAATCGTTGTGTAAAAAATTTAAGCTTTCTCGCGGTATGAAGTTGACAGACGTTGAAACAGGGCATATTTTACAAATAAACAAGGAGTTATCAATATACAAATTGAAAATTCTGGCTGTAATTTGGTTAAATACATTAAAAAAAAACGAGATTGTGGTCGCTTACTAATATTATTTCAACGGGATAAAATATATTTAATTCGAAAATCCTCTGATTCAAACCAAAAATGTCGTCAACTCACTCATATTTTGGAAATAAAACTCGTATCCGCAATGTGCTTCGTGAAATCAGACATTTAATGTCCGAAAACAATAATTCATATCCCATGTAATATGAACCGCAATTGGAAATTTTTTGTATGTATATTTATATATATACACTTGGTTCTTTTTTTATGCGGTAGATGCGTTCCAGGGAAATCCGCATAAAAAAAAAAAAAAAAAAAAGAAATCGCACAAAAAAGACATACATTTATATGCAAAATGATGGATACGTTCCATTTATTCAAAAAATCGCATAAAACCCAAATAATGTTTTAAAATGCACCAGAAATCGCATAAAAAAAGATTTATAAATAATAAGATTTATTTTTTCCATCATATTTTTAATAAATGGCACATATGTATGTTAAAAACAAAAACAAAACTTAATATGTAACAAAAAACAAAACTTCATTTAAAATCATATTAAGAATGTTTTCATCATTATTCGCTGTCTGATAATGTGCGAACCAGATTGTGGATTGGTGCAAGATCACTTTCATCACTTGAAGATAAAATTACGTCATCAGATTGCATATAAAGGAGAAATTCTTTCGTTGTATTGATTGCGTAATAGTAGAGTTGTAGTTGTTATTCTTATTCGTTTTCAGAAAAAGTGAATCACCAAAAAGAATTAAATATGAATAAAAATTTTTTGTATTGATTGCGTAATAGTAGAGTTGTAGTTGTTATTCTTATTCGTTTTCAGAAAAAGTGAATCACCAAAAAGAATTAAATATGAATAAAAATTTTTTGTATTGATTGCGTAATAGTAGAGTTGTAGTTGTTATTCTTATTCGTTTTCAGAAAAAGTGAATCACCAAAAGAATTAAATATGAATAAAAATTTTGTATTGATTGCGTAATAGTAGAGTTGTAGTTGTTATTCTTATTCGTTTTCAGAAAAAAGTGAATCACCAAAAGAATTAAATATGAATAAAAATTCTTTGTATTGATTGCGTAATAGTAGAGTTGTAGTTGTTATTCTTATTCGTTTTCAGAAAAAGTGAATCACCAAAAAGAATTAAATATGAATAAAAATTTTTTGTATTGATTGCGTAATAGTAGAGTTGTAGTTGTTATTCTTATTCGTTTTCAGAAAAAGTGAATCACCAAAAAGAATTAAATATGAATAAAAAATTTTTTTTCTTGCCATAAAAAAACCGCATAACTCTAAAATCGCATAAAAAAAAACCGCATAAAAAGAGAACCAAGTGTATATATATATATATATATATATATATATATATATATATATATATATATATACTTAAAAATGATTTCTACTTTAAAAAAATTACCTTTTTCTTCATTTTAACTCTGAACGTAATTTTTTCATTTGTGGTCATAATGACTATTGAGAAATAATACCACTTTGAAGGCCCAAAGATGGAAACAGGCATTATTGTCCAGATCGAAGAAAAGAAACCACAAATACTTCATCGGAAGGAATTTCGAAGGAGGATTGCTCATGATGCAGGTTGCAATATTCACAGTGAAACTGGCTTTTTATCATCAAATATGGCTTCCTGTGACTATATTTAGATCTTAGAGAATTATTTGCTACCATTTATTTAACCTGGGAGAAGGCGAGCACTCGATACTGACGTTAGTGGTCGTACGGGGTGACTGAGTCACCCCAATCCTTTTTTTTATAATTATTTTTATCGTACACCATAAAAATCGTAATTTCAATGAATAATTCATGGAAGAGAAAGTATATTTACTTACTTTTAAGGACTTTTTAATTTTTCTTTGATAATTTGAAAAAAAAATCCAATCCAACTGGACTAAAATGTTTCAAATATGTGTGACTTCAATAAAGGACACAAATTACGTGCACTTTTCTCTAACATTACAGGAATGATATTTGTAGGCAAAACTGTCATATTTTGTTCAAGTTATTGTAGTTTTGATTGTAAATAGCATGTTGAACTTTTTCTTGCTTGTGTCTTTTTGACAAGGTGAAGTGTGTCTTGTCTTGTAGCTTTATATGTTTCTTGATGGGAATTTTTAGGTAGCATTTTAAAACTTACTTTCAGCTCAAAAGTTTTATGTTCATCACTTTTCTCAAATTTACTTTCGTTGCCATAATTAATATCATTATTTCATCAGGTTCTTCTCTGGCTTGATCTGTTTCAACTTCACCAAAAATAGATCCCACAGGGGTTCATGTCTTTCTTTATATTTTATTTATTTCCATTTTATATTCTGTTCATTTACATTTATGAACCATAATGAGTCGTACAACAAACCAATCAAAACCACTAAGTCATTAACATGGGAAAAGGGTAGCTTTGTGATGACCCCCCTGGGTCCCACCTTGAACACCAAGATTAATTTGAGGCAAAGAACCACCAAAAGCCATTTTGAATAATAATATTATTTATTTTTGTTATAATTTTCTTCAAAAATCTCTGATAACAAGTAATATAATAATGTTACGTCTTCTAAAGGGATTTGTCTTTATATTAAATTAAATTACTAAGAATACAATTAATTACTAATCTAGCTCAACTCAAGTAAGATTTACCGAAATAGGAGATCCGAGAAACACACGTATTCGAATTCTTAATTGTCATTAACTTTAACTTAGTATCTCAAACTGGCGCTTACTTTAAGCGTACGTGAATTATATTTACCGCTGGCTTATATCAGCTTTCTGGTACGTCTAGCAGCACGACGTCTTCACGAATCTAATCTTTTTGAATCTTCTAGTTTTGCTTTTAACGTTGTTGTCTTAATTGCCTACCATCATCTCTCCTGTTATCTTGCAACCCTCGACTTAAATACCTTATCTAATTTAAATATACCAAACTTCTTTTTGGAGTTGATTGGAAATAAACGCGAATTTATATTTCCCAGAAAGACGCCTAAGAAGATTAGTGGAAAGGTTCCGTACAGATTCGTCACAGCTTGTTCATAGAAAATATTTCAGAACAAAAGTGGTCGCGTGGGGAACACAGTCATCCTCAAGTTCTTTGAGAAGTACCAAGTACCTTGCCCGAATAAAAGTGCCACGTGATCAGATGTGTGCACAAACTTAATCACTTGGATACCCATCTCACCACTATCGCTCCCAAAATTTCCATGACGCTATTTGAATTATTTCTTGGTGTTGCAATTTCACTTTTGAGGTATTTATCCTTTTTTACTTCTCAGTCCCCTCTTTCGATATCGACAACCACATTTTTTTAGTGAAAATGGAAAGAAATTTTTAACTATTCTAAATATATTTCATTTCAGTTATGAAATTTATCGATTGCATATTATCAATGATTTTGTAATTCTAAGTCATTACAAATAGCGAAAAAGTCCTATTTGTAAAAGTGCTCTTTGAATTAGAGAACTCCGTGATGTTATCAGGAATCTAGTTAATACATCTACACCGCGAGTTTGCAAAAAATACGAGTATTTGATGCATCATTGTATTTAGGAATTCAAATGCTGCCATTAGTTCTGCAAATTTTCCTTTATTGAGAGAAAAAATTGTTTATTTCCTTTTATATGTAATTTTGCATGAATGGATTTCATAATGTATACAATTTTAAAACGATTGGAAAATAGCAAATTCTTTTAGAGGATTAAAATTGGATTACAAACAACTTAAATAGTTACTCTACGACTTATTCGTAACCAAACATGCTGTTCTCAGAAAAGTACGGATCTGAGGGAACCTTGTTGCTCAGATTTTATCACAACCTTTCACATTTTATCACTCAGATTTTATCACGATCGCTTCTTTTCTCGCTCTAAAATTTAAGTACCAACTTTACCACTGAAATGAAATCAGTGGCGCAACAGCCCATGAGGACCAAGGCCTATTGTGCCTCAATTTACGTGACCTTAGGCGCTGGGGTGCATGTGCAGATGTTTAGGTCAAGAGGTCAGTCTGACGCGAAACCCCAGTGTTCAGTTCACCAGCAAGCTTGGTACTCATTTATCGACCCACTGAAGGGATGAAAGGCCGAGTTGACCTTGCCCAGTCCGAGATTTGAGCCTCATATGTGAAGCGTGGAAGCGCGATACACTACCACTCAGCCACTGAACTTCAATTTTGCCACTATTTCTGTTTAATCATAGGTTCCAGCCCTGGTGTCATTAAAGACTAAGTGTCGTCCTCGACACTTGATTGTGATTCAAAATTAAACGGTTCACCACCAATAGTCCTCATGTGGCTTCAGAGTGTGAGATAAATTGAAATAAAATCAAACCAAATAATTTTATAGATTAGAAGAAATTGTTTTTTATCTTCTTAATCGAAGAAGACAAACGATCAATTAATGATAAATACATAAAAGAAAGCAATTCAACTCCACCATATAGTATAAATGGAAAAATTATTCTTAAATTTTAAAATCAGGGACATTTTAAATCCATTGGAGTTTGTTAATTTTCTCAATCAAAAGTAAAAATAAAAAAACATATTCCAGAAGAAGGACTAAATAATAGTACTATTTCTTTTTATTGGAAGCGATTTATTTAAAATGATTTTAATGAGATAAATAATAAATTTTCAAAAAAAAGCCAAGAAACGGATTTATTTAAATAGTTCCAAACTTGTGTAATTTTAATTTCAATCGAAGTTCCATGATTTTTCAGCTCAAATTTCTTCTTATTATTCATTTTCCACAATTCCTACTCTCTACTAGTTCACTCTCTCCCTATATATATATATATATATCATGTTTTGGACTAAACTTACGAATTTGAAAACATCCCAAAATTTTAGCATTGGAAGTGTAATGATACCTTTGATTATTCAAAACGAAGTGTTTAAAAAGTTTTCCTTTCTTTTCTCACTACACACACTTTTTTGAATTTGAAGACGTACTGGTAGACTTTTGTTCTGTTGATTATCACAATGGGTTACTTGGAGAATTTTCTTGACACAAACATATATTTTGAATTCTGTTGATTTTCGAAGTGAAGTTTTGAAGAAACTTTCTTTTAAATAAATCGTATTCCGATCTATATAGCCGTACAAATTTTTAGATACAAATTGCTATGTTGCGCTATTATTCAATTTTTGAAGCAGTCATTTTTATTCTTGCCACGTATTCACATCCTACCGGCTATTATCATGTTTTGGAGAAATTCTTGGATTGACAGGAGAAATGGAACGGGCATCCATTTGTCCTATTATATTTTATTTCAATATTCAGTAAAGAAGTCTGCACTCCAAGCCATGACAAAAACGAGAGCTCCCTCAGCGTTGATCAGCAGCGGGAGTGAGTCCTTAGAACACGTGTCTTCTTTAAGTCCGGCGAAAGTAGTTCTTATGCGGGAGGTGGGTTGAGTTGTCCTTGTAGGAAGTTTACCCCAACTGACACTTGTGGGGCTGGGGATTCATCATATATATATATATGTGTGTGTGTGTGTGTGTGTGTGTGTGTGTGTGTGTGTGTGTGTGTGTGTGTGTGTGTGTGTGTGTGTGTGTGTGTGTGTGTGTGTGTGTGTGTGTGTGTGTGTGTGTATCTTCTTCTTCACGTTTTCAATCGTTAATAAAATACTTTCTATCCATCCATTCAAGTTCAAATACATTTTTTAAAACTTGTAGTGGAGGACACTTGATGTTAATACAGTTTTTTAAAATATTAATTCATTAATTCTATTTAACTAATGAATAAATAGTAGCAAACAAAAATAATAGTCCAAAAGCATATATGGAAAGAAAAATTGTTCGTTGTGTCTCTGTAGCGCAATGGATAGCGCGTTGTGCTTCTAATCCAAAAGTCATCGTGGATTGGAATCCCACAGGGGATGGCCTAATTTCTGAGAATGAGATTTCATTGTAACTATACTATTTTATTAGAATAATTAAATTTAATGAATGTGTTGACGCCTGCGTAATGATGACTACGAGTATGACGTATGCGTGAAGATGCCTGCGTGCGCACCTGCCAACCGGACTATATATGGTCGGAGAAGCTGAAAGAGAGATTTTGCTGACGTGGGTAATAACTTTTTACATCGAAACCCACAATAACTTCTGTTACCTTTTGGTTTTATTAAAATTTTAGTCGGAAAGACTTGGAGAAAAAGCCGATTCTGCTGTAAAGGCGGTGCAGGCGGTGCAGGCGGTGCAGGCGGTTGTAGGCGGTTGCAGGCGGTTGTAGGCGGTTGCAGGCGGTTGTAGGCGGTTGTAGGCGGTTGCAGGCGGCTGTAGGCGGTTGTAGGCGGTTTCAGGCGGTTGCAGGCGGTTGTAGGCGGTTGTAGGCGGTTGCAGGTGGTTGTAGGCGGTTGCAGGCGGTCGACGGCAGTGCAGAGTTGAGTTGTTTCGTTCCTACTGACGAGTTGAGTTGTTTCGTTCCTACTGCCGAGTTAAGTTGTTTTCTCCTGTTGAGTTGTTTCGCTCATGTTGGCGAGTGGAGTTGTTCGTTCCTTCTGCCGAGTTGAGTTGTTTCGTTCCTACTGACGAGTTGAGTTGTTTTTATCCTGCATTGGCTTTGATTTTCGAGTTGAGGGGGCGAGTTGAATTGTTTTTTTCTACAGCTAAGTTGAGTTGTTTTTAAAAAATGTGCACAAAAAATGGAAGTATGGGAATATTAAACGTGCTCATGGCGCCACCTATTGATTAAAATGTACACTAATTATAGATTTTAAAATGATTGAAATAAATAACGCTCAAATAAAAAAAAAAAAAAATCCAGATTCAAACTCACGGCCTCAGATCAAAATGTCTCCACAGGACAATAGTTTTTCAGTTACGCTAACCAATATCCTATGAAGGCATACAGACTTGAAGAAAACTTATGTTTATAATCTCATGAATTTAATTTTGCAGGCAAAGCAATAGTTAAAATATACCGGTTCTGGAACAGTGGAGCCGGTGGCGCCAGGAGGTTGAGGCGCATGCAAACAAAAGAGGGTGGAAGTCCCCCCCCGGATCTGAACCGGGAAGATGGTTTGTGATTGATAAGGGTTTCGGGGATCTGTACTGATAAGAAATGCACGCTTTTAGCGATAACGAGTTATATTCTGATATAGTTTTAATTAAATGATTATGATTTTTTTAATTACGTCATTGGAAGCAAATTTTAACTGGGATAAAGAGTCAAATTTTTCTGTACATATGATTATTTTTATATAATTCCGTATAAATCTATTTCTGAAAATCATGATATACGTGTTGAATGATTATTTGTTATATTTCAAATTTGATGCTTTGTGCTTGTGATTTCTGAAACAGAGGATTGAAAATTAGGCAAACGAAAGGGAGTGGAAATTCCCCCCTTGTCTGAACCGGGAGGATGGTACCCCCTCCGCTCTGATAAGGGTTTCGGGGCTCTGTAAATGGGTACTAGAAATGCATGTTTTTAGAGATAACAATTTATATTCTTATATAGTTTTAACTAAATGGGTAGAATTCTGATTTGTTTTTAAGTACGTCATTGGAAGCAAATTTTAATTAGGATAAAGGGTCAAACTTTTCTGTACATATAAATATTTGTATATAATTCTGATAAAGTCTATTTCTGAAAATTATGATATACGTGTTGAATTATTGTTTATTACATTTCAAATTTGATACTTTGTGCATAACTAAAATATATTTTTCATTGATTTTGCATGTATTTTTTTATAATTCTGAGATAACTTAAAAAATACTATGCTTATATAAAGTAAAAGTTCTGCATATGTTTTTTTCGTTTGCAAAGTAGTTTCCTTACATGAAACATCCCTTTCCTATGATAATATATGCGGACCTTGTAATTCTGGTAAAACTTTCTTTGTTAGACGAATCTTAGAAATAAAATTAATTAATTCTTTTCCTCCCAAAATTATTTGGCGTTATGGAATTTATCCAAAATTGTTTGATAAGATGTCTGACATAGAATTTCATGAAGGCATGCTTTTCGATGTAGAAGATATTACTAATGCTTTCGTAATAATAGATGACTTAATGAATGAAGTAGGAGATGACAAAAGAACTTTCAAACTTGTTCACGAAAGGAAGCCATCATAGAGATATTTCCGTAATATTTATTTTACAAAATATTTTTTGCAATGAAAAACAAATTATAGGAATATTTTTTAAATACTTCCTACCTAAGTTGTTTTAAAAATGTTAGAGACAAGCAATAGATCTCTTGTCTAGCAAGACAAATGTATCCATCTCAATATCGAAATTTATGATTGGAAAACTATACGAAATACAAATGCTGCAAATTTGACTATCCACTTTGTGAGAGATAGAAAAATAAAACCTTTCGTTCGAATCATTTAATGAATTTTTCAAAAGAAAAAATTTTTGATAGAGTTTTGTTACGAATAAATATCTCAGAACAAAAACATTGTATGCAAAACCTTTGTCATGGATAGAATATTAAGTGTGGTTTGTGTTCTTCAACATTTGTTTTTAATTTTTAGTCTGTTTCCCTTCTTGTTCCTTACACTTAAATATATTAATATGAGTAAAGTAATTAAAAAGTTGAAAAAATATTGAAAAAAAAAAAAGTTGAAAAGTATTGAAAAAAGATGAAAAATATTGAAATATTTAGAATATTGTTGGTGGACTTGAGTATTTAAGTTAAGAGCACACAATATAGAGTGATAAAATTTCTTTTTTTTTTCATATTAATCTTAAAATAATAATAACTTTATAAATTTAAATATATGGTAAACTTATAAAAAATTCAAAGCAAAATCTTATTCATCTTATAATAATAATAATACAAACACAAAATATGAGAACAAAAAATATTGTATTTATTCACCTTCTAAAATTTATTCTTACATTATATCATTTCTTAAAATATTGATACAATCTGAAATCTTTCTGTTTGCTACGAACAAATTCATATAAAATATAATTCATTGAAAAGCCTTTACTGATTTTCAACAAGAAAAATATAAAATAATGACCACATAGAAATAAGGAATATCCCTTGGTTAATCCATTTCTCAATAAATAAAGTCCTTCAGATCTCAACAATTTTCCTTTTATAAAACAATGTGCTAACAGAAAACTTAATTTAATCTTATATTTTTTAAAATGTATTATATGAGAAGCATTGAAATAAGTAACATCATTCAATATGAATAATAAATACATTCGACAGGTATATGCATAAAATGAAGAGGAAACATTTACATTCTTAAACAAGAAAGAATAAGATATATACAGAAATCAATATTTATAAAAAAGAAACTATTTAATTAAATTCTCATTTATATAAAATAGTTTTCATTTATATGGCAGTCACCGAAAGCTAAAGTTGTAATACCATCTTCAAGAATATAGCTTATCGAAGGGGCAAAGTGAATTTTTTTTTACTTTTTACAGAATGTATTTGATGTATAGAACTGTTAATGGGTTTAAACTCTTCACGACTTCTATACTTATTTATGAGGCAATTTTTTATAGTCTTCATGAGAAATTTTACTTTTAAAATAGATATATGTATCTCTTTTGCTGTATTTTTTTCTAAAGTTAATGTTTTTATGCTGTACATTTTTGCATTGAGACCTACGAACTCAGTTGCTACCATACCATTTAACTCATCTGTCATTTTTCCGAGAACATTATTAGTTAAAGGATTATAAAGAAAATGATTTGGAAGCAAATATATGGGTCATTTCAATAAAAAAAAGTGAGTGTTCTTTGAATAGATACAAGGTCGTTATTAATTATTTTATAAGCATGAAATGCTGGAGATGCTATGAATTTCTTAGCTCTTTTCTCTCTATTCACTAGATAAATCTTAACTTTTTGCGTAAATTTTTCATTGTTTTACCAAACACGGCATTGTTTAAAAGTTTAAAGAGATCTTTTTCAAAATTGTTGTTTGCTCGTTTTCGATGTTCAGTATTAAAATCTATATAATTTTTTAACCGAGGACTTTGTTTGAATTTTACAAATTGGTGTTTTTTTTTAATTTTTAAACCTAATTGTACATATAATTTCAAATTTCTATAATGAACATATTTAGTTTTATTTCTGAAGTTAGGAGCCAATTTTTCCACAGACTTCGATTCTAAAATACTGAATTCTTTAGCAATATTTTTAGTATAGGAGGAACATTCAGAGACACTTTAACTTTTTCTGGAGCTAATGGATAGCAGTTATGCAAATCGTGCAATTAATCTGGATATTCTAACTTAAAATATACAACTTATATCCGAATCGTCTGGTACATCCATGAAGTTAACGTATTCATCAGTCCAGGAAAAGTCGTGTGTAGACAAATTTTGCGACATTGCTCAACCATATAGATTGTTTGCATCTAAATATATAATGTAAATACTAGGTAGGCTTGAATCATAGGTTGATAAATACACATTGTTAGCCTTAGCGTAGCGATGACCAATCATCTCAACACCTCCGCGAATTCCTTTTTCGATGAATAAAGGCATGTCTATATCCGTTAAAAGCTCCAATCGTACTTTTGTCATTTTATGCTTGCCATACCAAACCAGGAACCATATATGTATTACATGGATCAATTTTGTAGTAATTCTGGCACAGAGTTCTAAAGTTTTCAAATATATCTGAAAATAATACGTCTACGGTTACACACAAATCACGATAATCTCCCAATGTGCGCATTTGAAACATGTTTCATCTATGGTGAGCATATTCGTAGTCTTCTCTGGATACATTTTTATTTGTTAGACTGTTGAAAAAAGCTGATTGAGGAGGGAGCTGCGTTTCATAAAATTTAGAAAAGGAATCAAAATATTCATATGGATAGCAACCCTTTCTAGTTATAAGTTATGCATTACTTGCAAAATACCTATCCCAAAGATGAAATTTACAAGGCTTTAAAGTTGGGCAAGTTTCTCTAGAGAAGTATTTAAAAATTGAAAAGAGTCAATGAAACGTAATGACCTCAGAGTAAAAAAAAAAAATTTCACTATGTCGGGAATGCATTGAAAAAAGAAATCGAAACTTTTAGTTGATTTTTTAAAATCAAAATTCAATTTAATTATGTCAAATGATCCAAATGAAGCACGAGGAAGTACGGAATAACGCTTGAAGGAGTTTTTTTTTTTGTAAAAATTTAAATAACATTTTGAATCTAAAGGACTTATAACCTATTTCAGCTACCATAAACCTATTGTTTTCTTCTTAGAATACAATTAATTCCCAAATATGATTGTATATTTCGCACAAAAACATTCCTTTATGAGTACAGACATATGAACAAATAATTTTATAGGGCGATACTAACATCTCCTGGTTTTTTATTCACTTAACTGACCTCAGAAATAACATTACAAAATTTGAAGTTATCACTTCTAACGTGTGGTCATAAGCACACACACGATCTTTTAATCGAAGTTTTCTGTTTTTACCCTCGATTATCGAATTTCAAGGATAAATACATTTTTACCAATCAAATTTAATTATTTACATTGAATTGTTAAGATATTATAGTGGGAATGCGTTTTAAACATAGCAAAATGTATTAAAAATAAAAACTTTCAGAGAAATATTTAAAAATTAATAGTAAGTAATAGTATAATAAAGAGTATGGTCAAATCTCAGGGATTTGTATTTTAGAGTTAAATAAATTAATTACCATAAAATTAATTAGCTTCATTAATGTAAGTAAAGATAAATACTAGAAGAGTAAAGTATATAAAACAGATACAAGTATATAAAAGAAAAATAAATACAAGTAAATTAATACTAACCTGTATTACAAAGGCATAAATGTCGTTTACCATTGGATTTAGTCTCACTTGTTACAAAACTTAAAGATTTTAGGCATTTTTCTAAATTTTTCGATATTTCGAATTCTTTTACGACGTTTTCAAATGGTACGATGTTTATATATTTAAGAAAATTGTTTCGGATAACTTTTAAAAGTTCCATCTAAGAAAATGGTCTTTCTATTTTCCAAAAGTTACAGAGACTCTTCTCCAAATACTAAAATCCTGTTATCTTGATCATTTCGAAAGTCTAAACCAGTGGCCTTCAAACTATATTCCATGGAACCCTGAGGTTCCATGAGGCGTACCCAAGAGTTCCACGAGTCACAATAAAAAAAAATCCAAAAGAAACTTATAAATGTATATCAAAAATGGATCCACGTTCTGTATGAAGTTTCTATACCCACAAGAATTTAAAGCTTAACCCTGTCTTTAAGAAATTAAAAGTTTTTTTTTTAATACACAACAATTTTATTTTGCAATACTTTTTAAACATTTATTATAATTTAATAAAGAATATAAAACGCTAAAAGAAATCTTTATATGTATTACCTACTGCAATTTTAATATTTTATTGTTTGCTATACGGGTTTTTTAATCGTTAGTACAATGTCTTGCAAAACTAAATGCACATTTTTATATTTGTTAGAAAAAACCTACAATAAAAGAGAATGAATAAATTATTGATATATCAACAGATTCGATGTAAAAATCTAAATTAAAGCAAGAACATCTCCTTAATTTTATGTTGCAAATTCATGTAAACTACACAATATTTCTCACACAGTTATAAACATTTTGATGTCAATTGGGTAGTGGATGGACAATACTCGAAAAAAAAAACAGAAAAACTTCGGTTAAAAAAAGATCGTGTGTGTGCTTATGACCACACGTTAGAAGTGATAACTTCAAATTTTGTAATGTTATTTCTGAGGTCAGTTAAGTGAATAAAAAACCAGGAGATGTTAGTATCGCCCTATAAAATTATTTGTTCATATGTCTGTACTCATAAAGGAATGTTTTTGTGCGAAATATACAATCATATTTGGGAATTAATTGTATTCTAAGAAGAAAACAATAGGTTTATGGTAGCTGAAATAGGTTATAAGTCCTTTAGATTCAAAATGTTATTTAAATTTTTACAAAAAAAAAAAAAAAAACTCCTTCAAGCGTTATTCCGTACTTCCTCGTGCTTCATTTGGATCATTTGACATAATTAAATTGAATTTTGATTTTAAAAATCAACTAAAAGTTTCGATTTCTTTTTCAATGCATTCCCGACATAGTGAAATTTTTTTTTTTACTCTGAGGTCATTACGTTTCATTGACTCTTTTCAATTTTTAAATACTTCTCTAGAGAAACTTGCCCAACTTTAAAGCCTTGTAAATTTCATCTTTGGGATAGGTATTTTGCAAGTAATGCATAACTTATAACTAGAAAGGGTTGCTATCCATATGAATATTTTGATTCCTTTTCTAAATTTTATGAAACGCAGCTCCCTCCTCAATCAGCTTTTTTCAACAGTCTAACAAATAAAAATGTATCCAGAGAAGACTACGAATATGCTCACCATAGATGAAACATGTTTCAAATGCGCACATTGGGAGATTATCGTGATTTGTGTGTAACCGTAGACGTATTATTTTCAGATATATTTGAAAACTTTAGAACTCTGTGCCAGAATTACTACAAAATTGATCCATGTAATACATATATGGTTCCTGGTTTGGTATGGCAAGCATAAAATGACAAAAGTACGATTGGAGCTTTTAACGGATATAGACATGCCTTTATTCATCGAAAAAGGAATTCGCGGAGGTGTTGAGATGATGGGTCATCGCTACGCTAAGGCTAAAAATGTCTATTTATCAACCTATGATTCAAGCCTACCTAGTAGTTACATTATATATTTAGATGCAAACAATCTATATGGTTGAGCAATGTCGCAAAATTTGTCTACACACGACTTTTCCTGGACTGATGAATACGTTAACTTCATGGATGTACCAGACGATTCGGATCTAAGTTGTATATTTTAAGTTAGAATATCCAGATTAATTGCACGATTTGCATAACTGCTATCCATTAGCTCCAGAAAAAGTTAAAGTGTCTCTGAATGTTCCTCCTATACTAAAAATATTGCTAAAGAATTCAGTATTTTAGAATCGAAGTCTGTGGAAAAAATTGGCTCCTAACTTCAGAAATAAAACTAAATATGTTCATTATAGAAATTTGAAATTATATGTACAATTAGGTTTAAAAATTAAAAAAAAAAATACACCAATTTGTAAAATTCAAACAAAGTCCTCGGTTAAAAAATTATATAGATTTTAATACTGAACATCGAAAACGAGCAAACAACAATTTTGAAAAAGATCTCTTTAAACTTTTAAACAATGCCGTGTTTGGTAAAACAATGAAAAATTTACGCAAAAAGTTAAGATTTATCTAGTGAATAGAGAGAAAAGAGCTAAGAAATTCATAGCATCTCCAGCATTTCATGCTTATAAAATAATTAATAACGACCTTGTATCTATTCAAAGAAAACTCACTTCTTTTTATTGAAATGACCCATATATTTGCTTCCAAATCATTTTCTTTATAATCCTTTAACTAATAATGTTCTCGGAAAAATGACAGATGAGTTAAATGGTATGGTAGCAACTGAGTTCGTAGGTCTCAATGCAAAAATGTACAGCATAAAAACATTAACTTTAGAAAAATACAGCAAAAGAGATACATATATCTATTTTAAAAGTAAAATTTCTCATGAAGACTATAAAAATTGCCTCATAAATAAGTATAGAAGTCGTGAAGAGTTTAAACCCATTAACAGTTCTATACATCAAATACATTCTGTAAAAAAGTAAAAAAAAAAATTCACTTTGCCCCTTCGATAAGCTATATTCTTGAAGATGGTATTACAACTTTAGCTTTCGGTGACTGCCATATAAATGAAAACTAATATTTTATATAAATGAGAATTTAATTAAATAGTTTCTTTTTTATAAATATTGATTTCTGTATATATCTTATTCTTTCTTGTTTAAGAATGTAAATGTTTCCTCTTCATTTTATGCATATACCTGTCGAATGTATTTATTATTCATATTGAATGATGTTACTTATTTCAATGCTTCTCATATAATACATTTTAAAAAATATAAGATTAAATTAAGTTTTCTGTTAAAACACATTGTTTTATAAAAGGAAAATTGTTGAGATCTGAAGGACTTTATTTATTGAGAAATGGATTAACCAAGGGATATTCCTTATTTCTATGTGGTCATTATTTTATATTTTTCTTGTTGAAAATCAGTAAAGGCTTTTCAATGAATTATATTTTATATGAATTTGTTCGTAGCAAACAGAAAGATTTCAGATTGTATCAATATTTTAAGAAATGATATAATGTAAGAATAAATTTTAGAAGGTGAATAAATACAATATTTTTTGTTCTCATATTTTGTGTTTGTATTATTATTATTATAAGATGAATAAGATTTTGCTTTGAATTTTTTTATAAGTTTACCATATATTTAAATTTATAAAGTTATTATTATTTTAAGATTAATATGAAAAAAAAAAGAAATTTTATCACTCTATATTGTGTGCTCTTAACTTAAATACTCAAGTCCACCAACAATATTCTAAATATTTCAATATTTTTCATCTTTTTCAATACTTTTCAACTTTTTTTTTTCAATATTTTTTCAACTTTTTAATTACTTTACTCATATTAATATATTTAAGTGTAAGGAACAAGAAGGGAAACAGACTAAAAATTAAAAACAAATGTTGAAGAACACAAACCACACTTAATATTCTATCCATGACAAAGGTTTTGCATACATTTCTATCTCTCACAAAGTGGATAGTCAAATTTGCAGCATTTGTATTTCGTATAGTTTTCCAATCATAAATTTCGATATTGAGATGGATACATTTGTCTTGCTAGACAAGAGATCTATTGCTTGTCTCTAACATTTTTAAAACAACTTAGGTAGGAAGTATTTAAAAAATATTCCTATAATTTGTTTTTCATTGCAAAAATATTTTGTAAAATAAATATTACGGAAATATCTCTATGATGGCTTCCTTTCGTGAACAAGTTTGAAAGTTCTTTTGTCATCTCCTACTTCATTCATTAAGTCATCTATTATTACGAAAGCATTAGTAATATCTTCTACATCGAAAAAGCATGCCTTCATGAAATTCTATGTCAGACATCTTATCAAACAATTTTGGATAAATTCCATAACGCCAAATAATTTTGGGAGGAAAAGAATTAATTAATTTTATTTCTAAGATTCGTCTAACAAAGAAAGTTTTACCAGAATTACAAGGTCCGCATATATTATCATAGGAAAGGGATGTTTCATGTAAGGAAACTACTTTGCAAACGAAAAACATATGCAGAACTTTTACTTTATATAAGCATAGTATTTTTTTAAGTTATCTCAGAATTATAAAAAAAATACATGCAAAATCAATGAAAAATATATTTTAGTTATGCACAAAGTATCAAATTTGAAATGTAATAAACAATAATTCAACACGTATATCATAATTTTCAGAAATAGACTTTATCAGAATTATATACAAATATTTATATGTACAGAAAAGTTTGACCCTTTATCCTAATTAAAATTTGCTTCCAATGACGTACTTAAAAACAAATCAGAATTCTACCCATTTAGTTAAAACTATATAAGAATATAAATTGTTATCTCTAAAAACACGCATTTCTAGTACCCATTTACAGAGCCCCGAAACCATTATCAGAGCGGAGGGGGTACCATCCTCCCGGTTCAGACCCGGGGGAATTTCCACTCCCTTTCATTTGCCTAATTTTCAATCCTCTGTTTCAGAAATCACAAGCACAAAGCATCAAATTTGAAATATAACAAATAATCATTCAACACGTATATCATGATTTTCAGAAATAGATTTATACGGAATTATATAAAAATAATCATATGTACAGAAAAATTTGACTCTTTATCCCAGTTAAAATTTGCTTCCAATGACGTAATTAAAAAAATCATAATCATTTAATTAAAACTATATCAGAATATAACTCGTTATCGCTAAAAGCGTGCATTTCTTATCAGTACAGATCCCCGAAACCCTTATCAATCACAAACCATCTTCCCGGTTCAGATCCGGGGGGACTTCCACCCTCTTTTGTTTGCATGCGCCTCAACCTCCTGGCGCCACCGGCTCCACTGTTCCAGAACCGGTATATTTTAACTATTGCTTCGCCTGCAAAATTAAATTCATGAGATTATTAACATAAGTTTTCTTCAAGTCTGTATGCCTTCATAGGATATTGGTTAGCGTAACTGAAAAACTATTGTCCTGTGGAGACATTTTGATCTGAGGCCGTGAGTTTGAATCTGGATTTTTTTTTATTTGAGCGTTATTTATTTCAATCATTTTAAAATCTATAATTAGTGTACATTTTAATCAATAGGTGGCGCCATGAGCACGTTTAATATTCCCATACTTCCATTTTTTGTGCACATTTTTAAAAACAACTCAACTTAGCTGTAGAAAAAAAAACAATTCAACTCGCCCCCTCAACTCGAAAATCAAAGCCAATGCAGGAGAAAAACAACTCAACTCGTCAGTAGGAACGAAACAACTCAACTCAACAGGAGAAAACAACTCAACTCAGCAGCAGGAACGAACAACTCAACTCGTCAGTAGGAACGAAACAACTCAACTCGTCAGTAGGAACGAAACAGCTCAACTCTGCACTGACGTCGACCGCCTACGACCGCCTACAACGCCTACAACCGCCTACAACCGCCTGCAACCGCCTGCAACCGCCTACAACCGCCTACAACCGCCTGCAACCGCCTACAACCGCCTACAACCGCCTACAACGCCTACAACCGCCTACAACCGCCTACAACCGCCTGCAACCGCCTACAACCGCCTGCACCGCCTGCACCGCCTTTACAGCAGAATCGGCTTTTTCTACCTACTAACATTTTTTGGTCCGTCGAGCCGGAGTCACGAACTAAAGCGCGATGGATATTTTAAAATTAAACAAAGCTAAAACTTCCTTAAAAGGAAGTATTACTAGAATATCAACCTTCATGGACAACGTGTCCGAACATGTTGACATCACCGAGCTGGAGGTCAAACTCAAGAAAATTGACCAACTCCAGAGGAAAATTGAAGAATTGAAGGAGCTACTTTTTGATTAGAAACCGCAAACCCAACAGAAGAAGCGGAATTCGAAGAAGATTTATACAAATGTGAAACACGTCTGACGATTTGGAGGTAAGAGTTAAAAAAATTGATTAACTCAATTAATGTATCATTGTCTGTGACTGCAGTTGAAAAAACAAATACGGAAACGGAACTTTTGCTCAAACAAAAAATTCCACCTATAATACTTCCCACCTTTTCGGGAAAATATGAACAATTTAGTAACTTTAAATCCCAATTTGACGATTTAATTACAACTAACGAACAACTGACTCAGTCACAGAAATTGTATTATTTGAATTCCTGTCTATCAAATGAAGTTAAAGAATTTGCCTCCACTTTCGATACATTTTCTTCATTGTATGAAGCACTCGAATCCCGATATGATAACAAAAGATTGATTGTCGATATTCATGTGCAACAAATATTAAATTTTAAGAAGATAGAACGTGAGAATCCGAAAAAGAAATTCGTGAAATGATTGATTGCATTAAAAAAAAAAAACTTACGGGCTCTAAAATTACTAAACTATGAGCAAAATAATTTATTTAATGTATTTTTATTAAATATTATGCTAAAGAAATTGGATAATGAATCACGAAAAATTTCGAACTGAGTTTAAAAGCAAAAGATGTTCCCACATTTGATGAATTTATTGCATTTTTAGAACAACGCGAAACCATTCTTTTATCCGTAGATAAAAATTGTATTGTCGAAACAAAAACAATATTAAGAAAATCTAACTTATCCTTTAAGACAAAAACCAACCTTTTAATGAATCGATCTGTTGAAAACAAGAGTTGCATAGTTTGTAAGGATAAAACTTTACATCCGATATTTCGATGCAAAAGGTTTCTAGAATTGAACCCCGAAAACGATTCGATTTAGTCCGTCTGCATAAGTTATGTGAACTGTGTTTGCGAAAAAACCACAAAAGGATGCAATGTACTTCGACGTATGTGTGTGCCCATGTGGCAAAAAAAAAACATTCTCGCTCCCTCTGTACTGCGGCAATAGATGACCGAAAAAATGGGTTATTCCCTCTGCCGAACTTCCAGTACTAACTAACCCGGAGGACCGGGAATCAAATGTGGTGGATTCTTCCACACAGAACACAGTTTTGAGTAGCACTGCTTCTCAACATAGAAAGAACGTGTTAATATCGACTGGTAGCGTTTTCTTTACGAAATAATGAAGGCCGAGAACTAAAATGTCCCGTCATTTTTGACTCAGCGTCTAACATTAATATTATATCCAGAAAAATGTGTGATTTTCTTGGTATTGCAATAGAAAAGATAAATTCTCAGTTTCAGGACTCAATTCATTAAAACAAAACTTAAAGGGAAAACTAATACTTTAATTTCTAATAAAAGTGGTACTTTAGAGAAAACGTAGAATTTTTTGTGACTGAAAAAATTACCGGGTTGACACCAAGTGTTACGTTAGATGTTTCCGGAAATAAAAAATTCCTGAATTTTTAGAATTATCAGATCCCTATTTTTACGAAGCTAAGGAAATTCACGCTTTACTGAATGCGGATATTTTCTTTAGAATAATTAAAGATCACGTATATAAAGTAAATAAAGAATTGTTGTTTAGGAAACTGAATTTGGATGGATTGCTGGAGGACGACTCCAGGGAACCAATACTAATAACTTCTCATGTTACTTTCTTAAAGATAATGATTCGGTTGATGATACATTAAAGCTGTTTTTTGAGCTCGAATCCCTTGGCATAAAAGATGACCCTTGCTATCGGAAAGATGACCAAGCTATGAATATTTTTAAGGAAACTGTACAATATAATAATAATCGGTATGTAGTTGAATTACCTTTTCGTAAACATTGGAACGAATTGTCGAATAACATTTCTGTGGCAAAGCAACGTTTCCAGAGTTTATGGGGAAGGTTACGAAGAGATAAAACCCTTTACACTCAATACAAAGAAACGATTCAAGATTATTTGAATCAAGGAATCATAGAAAAGGTCAATGATACTGAAATTAATGTACACAAACCAATGTATTACTTACCACACCAAGCGATAAAAAAGGAGGGTCGTGTTACTACTTCTACTCGTATTGTTTTTGATGCAGCTTCACACCAAGCTAACGAACTATCACTGAACGATTGCTTGTGGCCTGGACCTAATTTGAATCCTAATCTTTTAGATGTTTTAATTAATTTCAGGCTAAATCGAGTTGCAATATCATCGGATATTTGTCAGGCTTTTCTTCAAATTTGCTTGGCGGATAAACATAAAGATTTTGTACGGTTTTTATGGACAGATAGTAATCCACGTATTGGGGAAAAGCTCACTTTGCAAGTTTATAGATTTAACAGGGTGATATTTGGAGTTAATTCTAGTCCATTTCTACTAGCAGCAACAATCAAATATCACATTGAGAAATATAACGAAATTCATCCCATAACTGTACAACATTTAGATTCTTTCATGTATGTGGATGATTGGATTGCGGGACAGGATGCTCGAGGGGGGGCTCTTTTCGTGTCTCGCCACGCTGGGAATATTGTGAAAGAAGCAGGGGTGGAGATGCGAAAATGGATCAGCAATGATACCGTTTTAATGGCTCAGTGGGCGGCTGAAGGTTTTGACACACATCCTATGGATGCATCCATCAGGTTAGGAACAAACAAAACAAAAGTGTTAGGCATGGCTTGGCAAACTCTAGATGACTGTCTGACGTTGGATACTAAAGGTTTGCTGGAATTCGTTTCGATAAACGAAAATACTAAAAGATTTATGTTACAAACAATAGGGAAGATATTTGATCCCCTGGGATTGCTCTCACCCTTTACTATAAGAATAAAATGTCTCATACAAGAACTTTGGATAAAAAAGTAACTTGGGATGAAATTTTACCCCCAAAGGTAAAGGAAAAGTGGTTAATTTGGTGTAAAGAACTGCCCCTATTAGATAATCTTAGAATTCCAAGGTTAGTTCTTGATTCAACGAATGATGAGGTAAGTGACCTCATTGAAATTCACATATTCTGCGATGCCTCTAAACTCGCTTACTGGTGCAGCAGCTTACGTGAAAGTAAGAAAACAAAAAATGAAGTCCTCGTAAATCTCATCGCTTCAAAAACGAGGGTGGCACCCCTGAAAGCAGTTACTTTGCCTCGACTTGAGCTCCTGGGAGCTTTAGTAGCAGCTCGATTGAGTTCAAGGGTTCAAGAAATCGTCCGCAAGAAAAAGGAGTGCAAAGTGTTCCATTGGACAGACTCCAAAATAGTCCTATTCTGGATTAAAGGCTCTTCTAAAAGATGGAAACAATTCGTGGCTAACAGAGTGCAGCAGATCTCCGAGCTAACTGATCCTGATGCTTGGTTTCATTGCTCAGGACAAGACAATCCCTCAGATTTCTTGTCTAGGGACTTAGTGTTGATACACTTATTTCCAACAACAAATGGTGGACTGTCCAGCCTTCCTAAGAACTGACGAACTCCCCAAAACTGTCTCTGAGTGCCCGGAACTGAATGAAGTAGATTATTTGCCTGAACTAAAATCAAAGGATTCTAAAGAACATACTGTATTGACTTTAAACTTTAATCAAACATTTTTGATCATTTACTTTCTCGTAGTAATAAGTTTCTAACTATCGTTCGAGTGTTAAGTTTTCTTTACAGGTTTCTATTTAACATTAGAAATCCAACTAACAAGAAAACGGGACCTCTTACTTCAGATGAGATGAAAGAAGCAGAAATTTATTTAATGAAACAAGTACAGCTTAGCTCATTCTATAAGGAAATTAGAGCTATGCAAAATGGTGATGACATTTGTAATAAAAGTAAGATTTTAAATTTATCCCCATTTTTTAGATGATAAGGGAATCATTAGAGTAGGTGGAAGACTGAAACACTCTCGACTTCCTTATTCGAGTAAACATCCTATATTGCTTCCTGCGAAAAGTAAACTAACTATAATTATTGTTAAATACTACCATGAGAAATATTTTCATCTTGGGCCCCAACATTTACTTTATCAGGTTAGACTTAAATATTGGCCAATTCACGGGCGAAATATTTGCAGAAAAGTTGTGCATAACTGTGTAATTTGCTTTAAATTTAATCCTAAAATTTGTTCTCAAAAAATGGGCGATTTGCCAAAAGAAAGAATAACTCCCGATAAGGTCTTTAATTCAACTGGAATTGATTTGTGTGGACCCTTCTTTATCAAAAATAAGTATCAGAGGAAAGGTCCTGAAATTAAAGTTTATGTTTGTATATTTATTTGCCTTGTAACAAAGGCCATTCACTTAGAGATAATCAGCGACTTAACTTCGCAAGCTTTAATTGCTGCATTGAAAAGATTTATTTCAAGAAGGGGTAAGTGTCATAAAATATTTTCGGATAATGGTACTAACATGATAGGCGCTAATCGAGAAATAAAAGCTTTGTCTAAGTTAGTAAGAGATAGAGAAGAGTCTTTATTTGCGTTTTTCGCAGAAGAAGGCATTGAATGGTCATTTATTCCCCCTAGAAGCCCAAACTGGGGAGGTCTATGGGAGGCTAATATAAAATCTTTAAAATATCATTTTAAACGCGTTGCAGGAAACTCAAAATTTAGTTATGAAGAATTATTGACTTTAATAACGCAAATTGAAGCAATTTTGAACTCGACCTCTTACGCCACTTTCATCTGACGTAGATGATTTGGAGGTTTTAACCCCAGCTCACTTTTTAATCGGGAGACCGATCACAGCTATAGTGGAACCGTCTCTGTTGCAATGCGAATCAAATCGTTTAAATGTTTGGCAGAGAATAACTAAATCAGTTCAAACGATCTGGAAAAGGTGGAGCCTTTCATATTTAAATAGTCTGCAACAACGAAATAAATGGATTGTTAATAAAGAAAATCTCAAATTGGGAGATATGGTTTTAATAAGAGAAGAAAATCTTCCTCCTTGTAAATGGTTATTGGGACGTGTTGTTAAAATATACATGGGGAAAGATAAGAAAGTTAGAGTTGTAGATATTAAAACTGGTAAAGGTATTTATAAAAGGTCTATCAATAGGTTGAGCATACTGCCTATTGAAAATTAAATGTGTATGGTTATTTATGATATTATTAACTTGAATTTATTGTTAGAATTTTGGTATTCTCGTGTATCAAATTATTTACTATGTATTATTATGTATTTTATTATTTGAGAACTTAAGCTAATTCTCTCTGCTGAAATTTGATATTCACTTAATATTTATTAGTATTAATTCATGTTTAAAATTTATTGAGTATTTTTTGTTAAGATACAAATTGTTAAGTTCTTGCATGTGGACATAGCAAGGCCGGGCGGGATGTTGACGCCTGCGTAATGATGACTACGAGTATGACGTATGCGTGAAGATGCCTGCGTGCGCACCTGCCAACCGGACTATATATGGTCGGAGAAGCTGAAAGAGAGATTTTGCTGACGTGGGTAATAACTTGTTTACATCGAAACCCACAATAACTTCTGTTACCTTTTGGTTTTATTAAAATTTTAGTCGCAAAGACTTGGTCCGTCATATTATTAAAACTCGTGACACTCACGAACAGAATGAATAAACAGTAACAAAAAAATCGTCCAACGCCCTGTATGGAAAAGAAAAGGAAAAATCGCTTTCTATTTTGATACTTAATTTTGTGATTCTGTCGTATGTATATACATATTTATATTAATTGTAATAATTTAATAAACAGTAAGTAAAGTAAATCTTTTCTTTGCTGATCTAATTAAGAATTGACTTTATTCATTTATTTTTTTTACATATATTTTACTTGTTTTTATCATGTTTTCTGCTAGTAATGTTTTTCAATATTTCATTTTCAATCCAAAGTTAGAAGTAAAGCTACATTGACACAAAAAAAGGATTCTACAGAAAGGACTGTTAGAATAATTGTCAATCTCGATAGTTAATCTTGAGTTTTAATGTGTTTTACTTGTAAGTTTTCAATACTTGCTTGTATTTCTTTAAGTAATTTAATAAAAGAGATAAAAAGAAAAAAAGGCGCAAATTGTTCATTATTCATTTACTAACGACAGAATATAATAATAAGCAAATTTATTGGTTTTCAAAAAATAACCATTTTTTTAAGTAATTTTAAAAATACAAAGCTTACTTTTGTGGAGCTATAAGGCAACGCGAAGGCTATTGGTGACGGATCTCGTATTTTTACTCCTCTGAAAAGTTACAAACACGACACCTGAGCTCTGGCACCATCTCTCCACGCTACCACACCGCGTCCATTGGAGGACTTTGAACCTCGAGAGATTCAAAGTGCATCAGTCCTTTGTGAACGGCGGGTCTTCAGTGGGACCAAGACTCGAACCCGAGCCAGAAGTTCGTGACCAGGATCACTACGCTACCACTGCAACGTATCAAAGAGAAATAGGCGTAAGAATTGTAATAAAAACATTTTCTATAATATAGGAAATAAAATGACTAAAAAAATAATATATAGCATATTTTTTGACACCCTTGTTTTACACGAAAGGTAATTTTTAAAAAAGGAAGAAATATTTGTGCATGATATTATTAGTAAAATAATTTGATTGTCTTTCTGAATTTCCTTCGCAAAGATGGGTATTTCTGTAACGTTCTCCTGGCATGTGTTAAATAGAACTCGCCTGTAAAATATAAAAAATTCACTTGGATCGAGCAATTCAATATCCGAGACGTCCGACTCTTCACAAAGAATAATCACACCTTTCAAGCTGGTAGATACACTCACGGGCAACTGACATACATATCAGTCTACTTCACTTTTTAAGTAACCTGTTTTTGAAACAATTATTATTGTTGCAATTGTCACTTTTTTAGCATGACTTTGCAGATTCTTTCATACGATCAGGACGTTAATACCCGATAAAAGAAACTGTGACTTGCGGAAGTTCTTGTATTCTTTTTGAATATTCTAAGGTTTGCGTTTTTAATAACGTATGTGACATTGGTAAAGTTGGTAATAGAATTGCGAACATGTCATAGATAACGAGATATTGTGGTTACACTTTCTACGGTATTTAAATACCATCACCAAGAAAAACAATCGCAGCTCTTTATTAAATTCAGACGGACCTCGAATACTTCTTTTAATATATGAGTTTTTATTATTTTATTTTATTTATTTTATTACAAAGTAAGCTCACCCATGAAGAATTTGGAGCTTTTAAATGGGTTTCTTGGAAAGATTACCGCCTCAACACGCCGAGGGTTGATGTGTAGAAGTTAACATGTGATTCTGAAACACGGTTAAGAGAGAGAGACAACAACAAATACTAAGTAATGTTTGTTTTGAAATGATTCTCGTAATACGAAGTTAGAACAAAGTCAACTCAGTAGGTTTATTTTTATTTTGTTTTCCAGAGGTGACCGATGTTTGAGCTGCCAACCAGTTCTCCGGAAGACCTACATATTCAGAAAAAGCCCGAGAAAGAAGGCAGTTCATTTCCGCATTATATAAATAATAAACATGTAGATAAAAATAGACTCATTAATTATTATTATACTACTAACCAATTCACGAAATTTATGATTAGAAAACAAGTAAATTTAGAAATAAGAGTATATCAATATAATGTGCTAATAAATTAATAATATATTTATATTAGTAACCTAGGAATTTTTTTACTTCATATAATTTAAAATTTTTTACATTTAAATAATTTTTATATATCTTCCACCTTGCAGACCGTACAAAATAAGAAGTATAACTTCAAAAGGATATAGATAAGAAGTAAAAAAAAAATATTCTCTTAGTTTTTAAACTATATTTGTACACTAAATGGTGTATGCGTTCTTCGCACGGGTGAATTGAAAAATTAAACAATACAATTTGAAGGATAAAGAAGTTTTTAATGAGTTAATTTTACGTGAAATGCAAATTAAACAAAAAAAAAAGCTTTTTGCATATCTCAGCTGAACAAAAAAAAACATGTTTGTTAAATTTTACGTTTGTAGATCTAATAGCTGATAAAAAAGGGGTTTTTTTTGTTTATAATTTCCCGTAAATCTCTTGAAGGTGCCAATTTTTGAAAACACCTTCCTAAACTGATCTCTGCTCAGCCAAAGTAACACATTGTGACAAATTTTGTTTAATGAACGCTTAAATTAGTGCAAAAAATTTATATCTGGAAGTGCAATACGTTAATATTACTCTCTGTTGTATTTATTTTATGTTAAAATTGTTACATTGCTATAATACGCCGTTCCTTACATTATAATGGCGATTCAATGGTAACATAGCGAAATGTTAGCGATAGAGTCAAGTTGGCAACTGTCTAGCTGCTTTCATAGCTCGAGCTTTATTAGAGCTTTGGGAAAGATTAGACTTAGTTTTCGTGGTATAATTCTTAGTAGGTACTTTTTCTACACTTCCAAAAATACAGTAGAGTAGTTATTATTATTTTTATACTTAAAATATGCAATACCTGCCTATTCAGTTAAAATTATAGCGTTATAATTAACTACTAACCATAAACAAATTATGCAAATTTGTCCAAATGATGTAGTGTGAAAGACAAAGTTTATCTACTTAACATACCAGAAGCGATAAAAGTACTTATTTTGATATAAGGATCACTTTGTTACTGCCAAATATGCATCATAAAATCATAAAAAAATGTGCATAGAAATAAATTATAAATTTTTATTGTATTTGTGGTTCACTATTTTGGCGATAATGGCTTACACATGAAAAAATATCAATAGCAGCTATTTAAATAGAGACATAACACAACCTATCCCTTCGAAATCTAGTTTTATTCTGAAGTAAAAAAATAGTGATTACACTGATTAAAGCAATAAATTAGAAGTCAGGGCCGGCGTAGACAAAACAAAAAGGGAAAGTTTTGCTTGACACATAAAATATAGATATATGCTGTCGCGAGCTTTTTCTTTACAGCGCACGCCAGAATAGCTTGCAAATGGCAGAATTTTTTCCTACTTACTTGACAATTATCACTATATTTTGGACAGTTCACACAATATCTTCATAAATTATAGTATATGTGTTATTCTGATGTATAAGCTATATTATTGTAAAGTTCCTTTAAAATCCATTCAGTTGTTTTTGCGTAAAAGAGTAACAAACATGCATACACACATACAAACTTTCGCGTTTATAATATTAGTAAGGATATAAACAATACACATTTACGAGCAGCAACACACACACAAAACGAGACTGGTCCAATAAATTATTGTACTTACAGAATCAGTTTTCCGTGAAAGTATCACCTTCAAAGTAGTTCCCTTCAGCATCCGGTGCTGGTAACAGTTCTGGAACGAGGTTTTTGGAAGGCTGTTCGGGAGATTTTCCCTTTTTGCCTAGACCTCTTAAAATGAGGTAAAATGTGCTCCCTTTAAGCAAGGTTTAATTATAGGAAATAAAAAAAGAGTCGCATGGGGTCAAATCAAGTGAATAAGGAGGATATCCCATCACAGTAATTTTTTTGATGGTCAGAAACTGCTTGATAGATAGGGCCATGTTAGCGGGTGCATTGTCCTGGTGCAACAGTTATCCATCACTCCCCAATTTTGTCCTCTTTTCCATATTTTTTCACGAAGTCTTTTTAGTACTTCAATGTAGTAGTGCTGATTAACAGTCCGACCACTGATAAGAATGGAAACCTACTCATAACACGAATTTTGGCAATGTTTTGGTCTGTAATCGCTAATCTTGAGTGCCCAGAAGGTTCATCATCTTCCACACTGACCCTTCCCCCTAAAAACCTCTTATACCATTCAAACACATGCGCACGAGTGAAGGTTTCCTCTCCATAGCCTCGGTAAATATTTAAAATATTTTCATGGCTGATTTTTTAAGTTTCACAAGAAATTTTGTAGTGGATGGCAATGGATGTTAACGTGAGAGGGTCGGAAGGAAGATAATCCATAGTCAATACAACTTCTATTTATTAACAAACTCTCAACAACGGCACAAATTCAACTATCCAAGTTAAGAAATGCACCAATTGATAAATCTGGGGAGCAATAGCGAGGTAGACAAGAAATTAGAAGATTTAATAATAAATCGGATCACTTACACTTTGCACGTCCAGGTAATGCATCTTTTTATATTTGAAGATGATTTAAAAATTAATCTAATTCAAACCGACCTGAATCCAATTTAATGATTCATTGAACAAATCGTCTCAATCTTAATAATAATCAAATTATCTACGAAGAGCTGTCGCCTAACTTTAAGTTAATTACTACTTGCAATCCTGTTAGCTTCTAACCTCTCTCTCCTATTGAGCTCGATAGTTAATATCTTCATATACAAGCCTTGATTTGCATAAGCATATCTTCTTCGGTGGAAAGTTTTCAATATAATAATATTTAAAGACCCATTATTCTTCCAAGAAGATTAGTTGGAAGAACGCGAATAGACCCGTTACATTTGATGTTGATTCGACATTTTTTCTGCAGAATGCAGTTACACGTGTTCACTTAATGACGCAGTTCCTCCAACTGGCATGGTCGATTGAGGCAAGACTGGCCACATGGATAGAGGAGGTGCGTGGGATGACGTCACGAAAACAGTTACTGCCAACTCCATTATTTTTTCAAGCTTCTCATTTTTTGCGTCGCACCTTGTATACACACACATATACATGCACGTATATTTAACTGTACAAATATATATTTAATGCTGTCGCTATTCGCAGACTTACGCAGCAATAACTTGTTTTGTAGCTTTAACTTATTTTGTAGTGCAGAACTTGAGCCCTCTTAACTCACAGAGTCAAATTCTCTTGTGCATCTGAAATGAGAATACACTAAAACAAGTGGTGGTCCACATCCATGACAGAATCCAAGAACATTTTTAATTAACACAAAGTTTAAAATGGGGAAGATAAGGTGGGAATCGTTCATGCTTAGAAAAAAAAGGTTAAATATTTAAAAGGAAGTTCAAATTTGATATCAGGTCCTCACAAAAAAAGGTTTTGCTGTAGAACCGGCGATAGAGCTTTGTCAATGATTATTCTACTGTAAAATATGTTTATTTTTGAGAAAGCTGTGTATTTTTTTTACGATGTCAGAAATACAGGGAAGAACTAACATGGGGGTGTGAATAGTTGCTGGTTTTATGCAAAAACCGATGATAACGTTTAATAAGTTATTGAGGGATTACATCCAATAAAGTTAAAAAACTAGATAAGTGAGTCAAATTAAATTAAAATAGAAAAATTTATTCTTGCAAACTTTAAAGAGCAAAACTGATGACCAACTCTTGTCTGTGGATACATCGATCCATGTGAGTACTGAGGTTACTATTTCCGCACATTCACTCCATAAATTTGACACCTTTTCTTATTCCAACTATCTTTGCCCTGCTCTGTGCATCTTAGACTCCTCTTGAGTGGTAATTAGCTACGATTTGAAGTAAGGAGACCAAACTACTTGTCTAAGTTCAAACACCATGCCCCTCGTAAAATTGTCTGACTGCAGTAAATGACTCCATTGGTAGGTGGTCTGGCATTCTCTGCTATTACATATGTCCACTGAGATGCGGAAAAAAGTTCCATAATTATTTCCCTGACAGAGAAATTCTTGGCGCTTTATTCTCAACGCATTTGGTGGATCTCAGATGCTGTTCTTGAAGCTCAATCACAACTAATATTTGGATAGGTAGAATCAAAGTTAATGAAATAAAATTAAATAAGAACTAACACAGTATCATTCTATGAAGGAAATGTCAATATTGGAGTGAGTGAATATTAATGTCACACTATTCAGCTACATGAGGGCTTTTGGTGATGGACATCGTAATTTTGAACCATGGTCAAATGACGAAGATGACACCTGAGCTGGCGCCTTCTCTCTTAACTTCCACACCAACGAGAGGACGTGTGAGTTTTGGCAGATTTAACGTGCATTGTATTTATACATAATATAACTTTGTTTGGAAATACAATTTAAACTTGCAATATAATATATAATAAAAGAATATTAAAACTTTTTTCTTTTTATCTACTCTCTACTAGATTGTGATTATTCTATTATTTGTAATATCAGGCTCCACGAAAAAATTTCATACTCGTTAATACAATGTTTAGTTTTCTAACAGAAAATTTTCCTTTTTGGAGTTTATACCTTAAGAATCGATTTTCATATAAAGCTCCCGGTATGGAAATATTATGAGGAGTGAAATTTGTACCAGCGCGTTAAAACAACAACAAAAGAGTTACGCTGTGATCTTCGCATGCGCCAAGTTGCTGTCAAAAAGTAGAATGATTACTTTTTTTGAAATAACGATAATTTTTTTCTTACCGAAAATAAGAAAATACACTCTATAACAACAACAAAAAAAAAGCGACACACCCAGAAGGAGTTGTAATGAAATTTCGTGTGCAAAGACATTTGTACCGACCATGCAAACGATTAAAGTTGGGTGTCCAACGAAAATGAATAGCAGGAGCTACAGCGCATCGGAACTGAACACTCAGTAGGTGTCTATAAGAAGCGATTCTCAGTCTGATAGTCAAAATTTCGCTTGCATTGCAATTTAGGATACCTTTCAAAGACTGAAAAAATGCCTCGCCGAGGGATTCGAGCTCATTACGAGCAACTGCCAGAGTTTGAAAGAGGTCATATGATTGAACTGAAAGAGGCAGGTTTTTTGGGCAAATCGAAGAATCACTCATCATATGGGTCGAAGAAATACGGCCATTAGAAGATGCTGGCAAGAATGGGTAGAAAATGGCAGATTTCAGCGTCATGATGGTAGCGGTCGACTTAGGGCCAAAGCAGATCGGGAGGACAAACTGATTGTCTGATCAGCTGTCACAGCGTCTGATTCATCGTTATCAACCATAAGACGTACTACTCGCACCCGAGTGTCCAGCATGACCATTCACAGAAGGCTGATAGAGCAAAATTTACACTCGTACCGACCTCTACGCCACCTGCCATTTACGCCTGCACTCTCGAGCCAGATTACTGTGATGCTTGGCTCAATTAGATTGGAATCATGCTGACTGGGGACCTATAGTATTTAGCGACGAATCCCGCTTCCAACTGTGTCCTGACGATCGTCGAGGACGTTTCTGGAGAAACCCAGGGCATCGTGCCGATCCTGCTTTCACTATTGCACGCCACACAGGTCCTCAACCAGGAGTTATTGTCTGGAGCGCCATTTTTTTTACAGCCGGACCCCTTTGGTCGTCATTAGAGCACACTTACAGCACAGCAGTACGTCGACGACATTCTGAGAGCTGTTTTGCTACCGTTCCTTTAGCAGCACTCTGGCGTCATTTTTCAGCAAGATAACTCCCGACCACATACGGTAAGTGTTGCTATAAACTGTCTTACAGCTTGACAAACACTTCCTTGGTCAGCCAGATCGCCAGATCTCTCTCCAATCAAGCATCTCTAGGATATGATGGGAAGGCGACTGCATCTAACAGGGAATGTTGATGACCTGGCCCGACAATTGGAGAAAACTTCTCAAAAAATACCGCAGGAGAACACCAGGGTGCTTTATCACTCTTTTGCACGGCATGTAACAGCTTGCATCCAGGCTATAGGTGGGTCAATAACTTATTGAGCTCGTTAATTTGTAACGATGTAACTCTGAAATAAATCATTCAATTTTTCTGAAATTTTAATCATTTCTTACTCTGTGCATACTTTTTCTACCCACCAATTTTTGTGTTAATCGGACGACTCATTCATGGTGCGTCGTTTTTTTTTTGTTATAGAGTGTAATTACAGAATCGGAAAGATCATTTATTTCATTTTTTGTGGGGGAGACCTATGATATGAAAGGAGAGGGAACAACTTATCGACATATTAACAGACTTGAAATTAAAGTCTGAATTTCAGCAAGAACAGCTTCTAAACTTTAGGGTACACCGGCTGAGTGGCGTAGTTGGTATGGAGCAGGCCTTGTACGCCCAAGTTTACGGGTTTGACCCCGGCACAATTTGGTGGATTTTCATGATGCAGAAAATCGGCAGCTTCCATTTCTAATGATCATGCGGTATATTAAAGATCCCTAGAATGCCTATTTGGCTTAGATGCTCTCAGAAAAATTAAATTCCTAGTACAATATCTTATCGTCAGAGCTCAAGTGCCTCCCTCAGGGGAGGAAACTGGGCGTTGAAATTATATTCTGGCAATTCGTATCCACCTATATGGTGCCACACTAGAAAGTGATTCTAGCTCTCGGAGAATGTACTAGTTCTGCAATGGCAATTAATAATCCGCAGTTCCATTTGAAAGAAAAACAATTTAAGGTGCAAATTCATACAAAATATACAATATTTTTCACGCTGCTGTAAACATTCCAATGCCCCTCAGAACAAAGTATTGCAGTGAAAAATATTTCTCAGTTTAAGTGACTACAAAAACAAAATATTGCATAAAAACAAATTAAACGCAGGATATGAAATATGACTACAGATAATTTCAATAGACCCGGACATTGACAGTTTGTGTACAAAAATACAAACATATAAATATAATGCGTGGGTTTGTGACACTTGGATCATAAATTAATAATATGAATGTTATGATTGTTATATGAGTAATATGAAAATTAGATTACATTTTTTTAAATATAAAAACTGCAGAACTTTTTAAAATTATCTTTACATTAAGAACCTTTAACGTGTTGATCCACTTTAAATATATTATTTTAAGACGTATTCTTCTAAAAATGGTGGAGGGGGGAATGGGATTCCAAGAAAACACATATAGTTCTAGGGGTTCCGTGAGTCAAAAAAGTTTGAAGACCACTGATTTAATGTATTATTTCATTTAAGAAAATATCAAGTTCAAGATTTTTGTGTGGTGTAATTGAGCAACATGAAATATATTCAATTACTTTCTTACACATCACAAAAATGTGAATCAAGTTTCCTACTACTTTAGATGAAGAGTTGTGAAACTCTCAACTCAACTATAAAATATTCATGTACTCTTAGACGTTGTGAATTCCTTGTATATAGACGTTAAGATAGAAACACTAAATTTACATTAGTTTCAAAACGATTCATTTAATTGCTCTTCGATTGTATGTAATGTATTTTAATATTCTTTGAACAGCAGGAAATGTTGACTGAACCTGCTTCAAAGTGAAGGTCGGATGAAAGCAAATAGATTTATTTTATATAGTATTTGAGTTTTATCTTTCCATTATCACCTTTTTAGTAGACACATCTAATTCTCATGGGGAAAAAGGATAATGAGACTACATTTCAGTTGTCCTGTAACAAATGAGAAACTAAGAGGGAAACACATCCTTATCAAATCGATTTATCAATAAATCCAGAGAGTTGAGTTGCACTGCTTATGAATGTGAAGCGTAATTCGAAATCGATTTTGTAAACAGATTTCATTAGAACTGGTTTTTTAGGCAAACTGTCTTTAGTTTAGTGTCTGATGAAAAATGAAATCAAATGCAAATGAAATTGATTTCCTCCTTTGGTTTGGGTAACCTTTTTAGTAGACGAAAATGGCTTTGTCCTCTACAACAATGAAAATAAGCGGCGATCGCTATCAGAATAAAAAGGATGTAGTTTAAAAAGATAGGTATTCACGGAAACTAAGCACAAAATAATAATTTATAACGATGTACTTTATACAAACTTCTTTTTCATTTAAGCACGAATTTTCTACAATTTTGTACGATTTCGTAATATTTGGCATTATTCAAAATTAATATTGTTTCGCATATGTTCATAGAGCCAATTATGTGAATTTAAGGAGAAATTATTATTCGGTCTACAACTCAGAAAAACAGACTCTTCACACTGTTAAACAGAAATTCCAAAGATCTTACTGATTTTATTTTATTGATCCTTGCTTATTTATTGAACGTATTTCTGTATTTCTAGATTTGATTTTAACTTACTTCACACTGTGAAATAACCCTTGGGCTATTGGAGAAATTCTCGTAATTTAGAACCGCGGGCAAGTGACGCGGTAGACATCTGAACTGACATTTCCCTCACCGAACATCCACATCACACCAACGGGATGACTTTGATCCACGACAGATAACGTGAATCAACCCCTCTGCACGACAGGTCTTCAGTGGTACTAAGTCTTGAATCCACAACTCAACAAAGCCAGCCATGAGCTCCTAATGAGGACCACTCGGCTACCGTGGCCACTAATTTCTGCCCTACGGAAAGTGCGTCAACCACTACCAATACACATAGTAATTATAATTCACGATTGTTGCCCATCCGATATAGTGTTTAGCGACGTTGATTGCTGTATCGTAGGGCCTGGCTTCGAATCCCGGAGAAGACATTAATGTTTTTAAATGTTTGCGGCAGGGGATACTCTAAATAGCCGTTGAGCCACAAGTCCTCTCGTGAGATTGGTGGAAGGAAAAGAGAGGTGGGAGTCGCCTGACCGTCCCCAGGCTATTCTCCCTCAAAATTGGGGTGGAACCGAGCTAAAACGCACTGTCACCTGCATGGTGCTCAAGGCTACGATAACGACAGTCGTACAATCTAGTCCTTTGCCATGATGAATTTCATGGGCCTCGAACTGGCTCATGCCGATCAGGTGGCACTAGTAACAACGGCAACAATTCACGATCAGATGACAAGGTCGACATCTGCAATGATACTTTATTTTTCTCATTGACGCTACACCAATTCATTGGTTCTTTTGAGATTCATTTTACAATTTCTTGAGGTGTCATAGAAGGCGATTAAAGAGGCAAATTTGCTTCTCTTTAATGTGTTCGGCATATGATCGCTTGAACAGCTTAGTATAACTTAACCCTTTACTGGGCTACTTTTTTCTAGCAATGGTATATTAAAGTGTTTTAGAGAATGAGATTGTTTTAAGAAAAGGAATTAATTTAGTTTATGAGGTAAAATTATTTTGATATATTTACGACTCCTTTGTGTTAGTGGGAATATGTTTATTCCAGAACACTGTGTGCTATTGAAAGACATTTATATACCATTTTTTGTTTCCTCTTGCCTCTCCCCACATGAAATTTCTAGAACATATTTTATAAATACTACAGCCTTCCCACACATGCACATGGACACATACAGACGCACGCACACACACACACATAATTATAAATATTTTGTGTTCTTAAATGATGACGATAAAATAAAGAATTTCTGCACATTTTTTCCTATGAAATTCACAAAAAAAGAGATCAGTAAATAGCAGTGCTTTTCGAATTTTCAATATTTGCGACCCAATATGATAATTTTCATCGCCCCCCCAACATTCAAATAATGCATTGAATTCAGTTATGCTATACTTTGACGCTAAAGCTACAATATGACTTTAACTTCTTAAGTGCTGCTGGCGTATATATACGTCTCACTCAATCGGTGTGTTAAATGTCTCGGTCGTGTATATACGTCTTTCCGAAGTTCGATCTTTTCTATGCAGTGCTATCCATAAATTATTCCGAAGGTCTTGGAATGGAATAAAGGAACCTTGATAGTGTTAGCGAAGGATTAACTTATATATATCGGTGGATTTTTCCTTAATTATTCCTTTTCTTCTCCCCCTCCCCAATACATCCCATACGTGCGCTTACGTAGTATTGGGGAGCGAATCACGTAACTTTTAATCGGCAATTCTGGGATTTTATGAACGATACAAATTTTCAAGAAAGTATTGTAATTTTTGTATATGTTTTTGGAAAAAACCGATGGAGTCATTAGTAATAATTAAACTTGTTCCTCACTTAGTATTGTTAAATTAATTATAAAATGCAATTTGCAGTATTATGTCAGTGTAAATGTTATTTTTATTTTTTATTATGTCAGAATGTATTTTATTTGTTTACTTTCAGGAAATTCATAATTTTTTTAAATAATCTTTTGTTTTCAACTTTTTATTATGCTCCCGCCCTCCTCGTTGAGTTATCGACCTCTCCCACCTCCTTACGGGGGCTCGCTCCACAGTTTGAGAAGCGCTTTTTTTGTGAACACAACAAATTTTTGAAATATATTTAGAAAAACAGTAGAGTTCCGTAAACGCAGCACTCGATAACCCTGCAGTCCTGATAACTAGGCCACACCTTTGCAGATCTGAGAAAAAAAACAACGTGCACTTTTAAAAAAAGAATCTGTTTTTACAAAATTGGATACTTAACATTCATTGTAGATAACTTTATGCTTTCATAATGTATTCTGAGATGTGTCTGATCAGGTAAATTAATGTATACCAGAGGATGGCAACTTATGGCGCATGTGCCACATTTGTCATGAGGTACAATTTTCAGAGGCTCTCTACATTGCTCTATAAATTTGGTAATTTTTGAATGGATGGAAGTTAATAATTTTGAATTGCAGTTTATTGGACTAGAATTTTAACAAATTTAGAGTACATAAAATTTACGGAATTACGAAAATATCTCAAAGATAATTCTGACGATAAACCGACAGCTATTATTGGATGTCATTGCTGGAGAGATTTAATTGTTTGAAAAAAAGTGTATGTACTATATACTTTCCGTTTTTGGTTTTATATAACTATGTGTACAAACCTCTTCTCACAAGAAAAATAATTTGAGTCCGCTGAACGTTCAGAATAGTGTGAAACTGAAAGTCACAAATTATACTCGCGATATTGTGCAATACGTAGAGAGGTTCGCATTCAAATATTTATTTTTTATTTAACTATACTGAAGAGGGTTATGTATATTTTTGTTGTTTATTTCTTATTTTAAAAAGTAGATATATTATGCATCTTTTAAATATATGTGTACAATTACAATTTTTTTTATTTACTTTGAAGAAATAGTTATGCTTCATGTTGTTTATATTTTTGTTAATAAATTTTTTTTACACGATGCATAGTTAAAAAATTATAAAACTCTTAATTCTATTTAAAATTTAATAAACTCTTAAATTTATTTAATATATAATAAAACTCTTAAGCCTACATTCTTGACATCTATTCCCTAACCTTACGTAGATTATCGTGGGACTCGAATTGTTTCAAATATTTCTTACAGTGTGACACCTTGTATCATATTGGTAGATAAGTTTGACACACCACACACACAAGGTTGGCACCTTTGCTGTATAATTTGTATTCATTAATTTTCAATTTCATGCAGTAAACGCTCTCTTCCTTTATAAAGCCTTTGTTTAAGGGTGTTTAAGCAGTTTATTTTCTGTTTTATTCTCAAGAAAACAATATATACATGAGAAGTACAATATTTTCTGAGGTAACACTTTGAGGTATTCTTTGTTAATTCCATTTTCGGCAACCCGGCATTTTCACAAACTCGGCCCCCTTTCAGTCTACATTAAGCAGAGTTTTCAGGACTCTAGTGCACTCAAACTCAGTGGCGCAACAGCCCCTTAGGGCCAAGGCCTACTGTGCTCATCCCAGTATACGTGACCATTGGGCACTTAGGTGCCTGAACAGACGTCCCAATCAGATGGTCAGTCTGTAGCGAGACCCCCAGTGTTTAAGTCCCCAAGCAAGCTTGGAACTCATTTATCAACCCACTGCAGGTTGAATTGACCTTGCCCAGGATAGAACCTGGAACCTGTGGTGTGGAAGCGCGAAACGCTACCATTCGGCCACTGTGCCTCTGGCACTCTATTTCTCTACAATATGTAAAATGAAATGTAAATTAGAAAAACGAAGAAGCCTGATCAAGAGATTAGATTGATGCATTTTAGGTGGCAAGCATATTTACCACTGTTTGTTAAAGAGTTGACTGAGTATATTGTTGTGTATTTTTCAAAATACAGTGAAATGCGTTTCACGCGAAAATTCTTGAGACGAAATATCGGTTGACGTGAAATAATACAACAGTGCAACTGTGTGTTTTCGTACATTTTTTCTCTCAACACGAAATGAAAATCGCTTAACACGAAAAGATTTTCTTTGTGGGAACGGAAAACACCAGCCGGATTGAACCCTCCTATTCTATTATCGGAAGAATACATTGCAGTTGATAATGATAATGTGAGTACAGCCCCAATTATGACAGACAAAGAAATTTTGGAGTTCATTCAAAAAATATCATTCAGGCAGTTCACGACGATGAAAATGAAATGAATAATGCGGCTCCTGCTCCAAATCATCGGAAATAAGGAACGTCAAAAAAGTAAGAGCAGTTATTTAGACGCACATTCTACTAGTGAAACGAATAAAAAAATGGATGATATCTAATAATTTGTTGACAATATGATGCTAAAAACAATTGAAAAAAATCAGATTATTTTCCAATAGCTCAATAAATGTTTTGTTTCTCAAAAAAATGTGAAAATTTTGTGTTAAATTTATTTAAGTTCTTTTGAATATCTTTATTTCATTTATTTTTTTATCAAATATATGCTTGCATACATATTTATGTAAATAAAATAAACTCTAATAAACTTAGTTTTGTTGATTTAAGGGGGGTTTTTTTCAATATTTTTTAACACGAAAAAATATTTCAGCCCCTTCAGTTTCGTGTTATAAGCGATTTTCACTCTGTAATGTTAATTTCGACAGAAATCAAAGGCAAACATAATCTTACATTTAGAAATGCGGAAAGAGCTCCTGACTTATAATAACAGAATCTTTGGTACAATCTCAATTTAGTTCACACATTTGGTGATGGAGACAAAAATTAGGACTTATTGTGTCATATTAGCTTATTTTTTTGTTATAGACTTTTACCCTTTGATAGATGTATTTTCCATAGGGATGAGCTATGAAATGTGTATTCGAGAGTCATCCACATTAAAACACAACTTTCAAAGAACTTTTGGACTGTGAAGTAGTTAATAAACAAGGGCTTAAAGTTTTCCTGCAGAAAATGAAATATTTTGTGTGTGAAATTGCTCCGTATTTCTAACAAACCTATTACCCGTAAGTGAGATTCTAACCAGTATAAAGATAATAATTCGCTATTTTGGAGAAAAATAAAGATGCGTATTAAAACAGCACGCAACCAAGTTTTTTTCTATGTTTGTTCTGAATATATTTATACAGTTATTCGAATTCATATTAACGTTTTCAAGCAAGTTCTTTTTCACAGGGGATTTCAATATTATGGACCTAATAAGTAAAGTGAAAAAAAAAACATCTGGAGTTGCGCGATATAGAAATAGAGTGAAATGAGAAATTTTTTGAATACGAACCATGCGCAAGAGTGCAAATAAAATTTGAGCAAAAGTGATTCCTCAGCATACTTTCGATACAATAGCTTCAGCATATTTAAAATCCCCGTGATAATCGATTGTTGTACTAAGACAATTTAACAAACAAACGTTTCCCCGACACAAATATTTATCTAGATTTCTTCCTCCAAAAGTAAAACAGCTTCCGTTTTTTTTTCAAACTTTTAAGCCAGTACTATTTTATTTTTTGTGCAGTTATGTATAAAGAAAAGTATATCTTTACGGTTAAACCCTGTATCATTTTTAAATGCACGTAGTATCTGGATTTTTTTTAAAGTATAGTCTAAGCTCGTTTTTAAACAAATATTAGATCTATCGATGAAAAAAATTCAACTCAGTTCAATAAGATTAGAATCACGAGAGTTTGTAATACGTTTGAAGAGTGGTTCGAAAAAGCACAATCTATTTCCTCAGCATTTACGATAACAAAAAAACTAACTAAATATGCATTTATTATGTGCCATATTCAAAATAAAAAGCGTTGATAAATTATTAGCAGATTTTGGTAAATTATATATATATACTGAGGATTTTTCACATCGATCATTATATTTAACATTACGATGCTCATTTCTCATCGTTGGCGGCAGTGGCGTAACGCACACCCTCGCGGGGTATCCAAGGGGGCTTAGGATTCTAGGAGCCCAAAGCCTGACTGGCGCCAAATTCGGCATGGGGCACAAAACCAGACTTTGCAGGGAGCTATAATATTTCCCGTTACGCTACTTCGTAACGTACACCCCCGAAAGCCTGACTGCCGACGAAATACGTACCCATTGTAAAATCCGACTTGGTGCCCAAAACCTGACTTTGCAAGAGGGCCCTAATGTTCTCCGTTACACCACTAGTTGGTGGCTTAATTCTTACAGGACCATAAGGTTGCTAAGAGTAAATATTGCTATGAAATTATTTATTTTAGTTTGTGCGTGTGTGGATGTTAAATACAATTAAAAATCATAAATATACCTAGCAGTGTGTAGTTTTTTGGTTTAATGTGTCAGTTATTTAATGTGTAGTTTTATTAGGCATTTTTTACCGTTTGTTCAAATATACTTCTTATTGCACAAAGCTATACTTACCAAATAGCATTAAAGATGTGAGAAAACACAGAAATATTATAACAAGAAACAATCAATTGAAATAAGTAATAAAAACCATAGCCCGCGCGAATATTTTATCATTAGTGCCAATGGATTTGACAGATCCCGACTAAATGTTCCCGTTTACGTCATCGCGTTTGGCATATGTTCTATTTCAACATTCTGTTTAGAAAATGTAAATCAGGTTTTAAATACGACAATCACCAATTTTAAAAATGGTGAAAAATAATTTTCTTCATCTTGAAAGAATTGATTCTCATCTTTTGAATTCATTTTTATCTATGCCAAGTTGAGTAGAGTTGCTCTCGGGCGCGCTCCAATGGATTTCTTTTGGTAATAAAAAAAGGATTCGTTTTTTTTTTCTTTGGGGGAGTAAAGTGCTATTAAAATATAACTGAATCCACAAGAATCCTATTCGTATACTAGTTATTTAGAATTATAAGTATTTTTGTCAATAGAAAATATGAGAGGTTAAAAAACCTTGTTACTGCCGTAGATTACATAAGCTTTTACAATTTTCCGTCATTATTTTAAAAACTAACTGTTGTTATTTAACTGATATGCTCTAAAGTACTGAGTTTCTTCTATCTCGTGGAATTATCTTTTTTTTTCTAATACTAGGTTTTCATCAAATCATTCAGAATTAATTTGGAGTACATGTACTAGGGCCTTGAAATTCTGAAGATTAAAGTTCATGTAACTTTTTTGTTCTTGTAGTTCAACTAAGAGTCATCCTCGTCACTTGAACGAAGCTAAAAATTAAGATGTCCATTGCCGACATCTCTTATGCTGCTTCGAAGGGAGACGTCAATGTACATTTTTTTACTTAATATTTAATTTTAATAATTCATTTAAAGGAAATACACACTACAGAAAAAAAATCCAGTCAAAGTTTGCAAGGCACAAAAGCGAACAAGAACCACATAAAAAAAGCATCACTAAAGATAATTTAAGTCATAAAGAACTGGTAAAGAAAACTGATTAAAAATAAAAAGTGCATTAGAAAACAGAACACACACAAAAACACGTAAATTCCAGTACGTTTTCTGTCACAAAATATTTTCAAAATTCAATTTTGTATGACACAGCAACGAAATTAATCCAGCTTTAAATTTTTTTTCAAAGGATGCAAAAAAAAACACTATCTTGAAACTTTGAATGAATCGGAGCTTAAACGTACCCCTGAAACGATTTTAGTGCGAATTCCGAAACACCACGTGCATCTTGATTTTCAAAAATACATTTAATTTTAAGACAAACGTGCTTTTACGTAGCCGAAAACCATTCTTTTTGGAAGCATTTATCTAAAGTACGTGTACGGATCCATGATAAAATTCATTGTTTCATGGCGATATCACTTTTCCCTTCAAAAAGTATTTCTAAACAGAGCAATAGAGCTCCAAATTGTGAACAGTGTCCGTCACTTCCTTCAAACAATGAGAGCTGTTCACATACTCAATGTGTACACCTGAAAGAAATTATAATCGATCGGTCACGTCGTTTCATAGTTATTCGAGTCATGCGGCTCCTGATAATCTTGTGATTATCAGAGAATTCCCATCAGAAATGAGAAAACATGAGATAAACTGCTTAATACGCACACAATTGCTCACCGTTTTGAAAGTGTATGTACTTCTTCTTTCTCTTCCAGGGTTGCCTTTTTAACCTGGAAAAGCATTGCATGCACGCATATAGTTATCGATTGCATAAATCCCTGACACATAATTTTTAAATAGGTCGGAATTAATATTCACAATGCGAAAGAAGCAGGGAGCATTAATATTTAAGGCGATTCTAAGAATACAAAAAATGAGGGTTAGACAATTTTTTTACGTTTATATAAAGGAACAAATTATTTAATACCATTTACCTGGGTAAATATTTCGTAAAATGTGTATTACGTATTTTTTCATGATTCGAAACGAAATAGTTTAACAGTAACTAGTTTTTAAAACCAATATTAGCTTTATTGTAAGCTACTAGCAAACTCCTCGAATGTGGAGAGGTAAAGTTATATTAACGTCGCACTTTAAGCTGAACGATGGCTATTTGCGACGGACCTCGTCATTTTGTACCATGATAAGTAACGAGGACGACAACAGAGCCGGAAACCCTCTCTCTTAATTTCCACACCACATCAACGGGATGATGTTAGAGCCTCGACAGATTTTCCGTGCAGCTGCACTCTACACGGCGGGTCTTCAGTGGCATTAGCCTCGAACTCATGACACTCCAGCCACGAATGTTTTACCTTGACCACTAGGTTTGGGCAACCACCCTCGAATGCGGCATCTCATAAGTTCGATCTCTTGTGCGGCAGAAGACCCGCAGTGTAAAGGAACTGAGGCTCATTAAATCTGCCGTGGTTCAGTTCCTTTCCTTTTCAATTCCTTTCGTTGGTGTGGTGTGGTAGTTTGGAGGTTAGGGCCAGCTTAGGTTTCGTTCTCCACACTTTACCATGGCTCAAAATTACGAGATCCATCCCCAGTAGCTCTCGTGTTGCTTTATAGCGCGACTTTAATAAACTCGGGATCACTCACATCTCCTCGAATGAAAGTACGTGGCTGCTGAAGCCGAGGGGTCATGGTCACAAACTCGTGGTTGATACTGCTTCTACAGAGTCATGGATTGAAGTCCTGATGCCTCTAAGTACCCACCGTGTTAAAGTTCAATGTATTTTAAATCTATCGTGGGCTCAAAGTCCTAACGGCGAGGTGTGGAAGTTGGAAGAGAGATGCACTACCTTAGGTGTCATCCTCATTACTTGACTGTAGCTCAAAAGATCGAAGTCTATCTTCAATACACCTGGTTATTTTATTGTCGTCCACTGTTTAAAATGTAAACTTTGATTTTTTTCAATAAAGACTGGATTTGGGGGTGGTTGTTTCCCGAGGGATCGGTTTGTAGCTCTAAACCCTCTTCCTGTGAGCTTGGTTCCTTTGGACATTCCGCCAATATCCCTCATGCAGTTTCGAAGTGCGATGGCAATGAAATTCAAATCAAAACAATAGTAGTACATGGAATATAAGGAAACAGTAATGTTAACTAATTGAAATGGATGATTTAATTCCATAAATTAGTGATAAATAGTTTTGAAATAATTCATTCACACACCAAATACACCTGTCAAGTTTAAGTAAGTTCACACACATTATGACTATCCATCAAGTTTTAACAATTTAATAGCCCTTAAAAATATTTCCTTTTGTGAAGGAAAGATTTGTTTCTCATTCTTCACGAAAAAATCTTATTTTAATTTTATACAAAAAACTTAATTTTAAACATTTAAAAAAAATAAATATTAAACTGCAATACGTTGTATTTGAATGTCGGAACTGATTAAATAAATGCAAAGCATCGTGAGCCAAAGGGACGCTTAAATTGTTGAGATTATTTCAAAATTTCCTATTAGATTTCTCATAGCGATAGATTCTTATCATAAAACAATAGATGCGTTTTCCTTAGTATAGGATAAGGAAATGCAACTCAGCGTCTTGCAGGAAGAAATCATTGGAGAAGATTACCCGGAATAAATAAAAATTATTGAGAATTTAACCTCTAGAAATTTGTGATTCAGTAAACAACCCACATACAAAAACGTGTGACGGCTCTATCCGCGACCTTCTCACTAACAAATCCTCTGGGGGAATCTTTTGTCCTTAAAAACTATTTTATTAGAATACTCTCTCTGAAGGAGAGAATGTGAACATGTAAATTAGGTCTACTATATAAAATCCTGGCTTTCAAGTTAGAGAGAGATATATATAGGGTAGACTGTTAGCGGAGCAGTGATTAATCAAATTTGTAGTGTAACGTAGATGTTTGCTATTTGATAATTGTAATGATTAAGGTGACGATTTATCACTGGAGATTGAATATAGATTAGATAGCTAAGAAGGCAGTGTACTTGAACCAGAAATATGTGTTACTGGTATTTAAAGTCTTCTCATACTTCCCGTACCTCGTTAACTGTCTACATATTGCTTTAATTGGGTGCATATCTTAGTTTGGATAGATAGAACTTATGTTGTTTTTGGTGTTGCAAATAAACTAAGTAATTTAGAACAGGGCTAGAGTCTTCCTTCCCTTTCTCCCGCATCTCTAGGCTAGGAGGCAAGATTCTTACAAACGGTTTTATTTTTATTCATTTTTTATAAAATGATTCGAAGTATTTAATTTTATTGATGAAATCTTTCATAATTTGTACTGGATAGTAAAAAAATACTTCAATGTAAAGGGGCTTTTTTTCTCGATTTTTCCTTAAATATACTCTAATTTGTAAAAGAAATACAGCAATCTTTACAATATGCATGTAAAAAAAACCTTATTCAAAGCAGATTTTTACTTGTAAAGGAAAGTGGTCGATTTAAAACTGTTATTTAGAACAATAATAATTATTGTTTATTTTAAAATTTAGCCTTATATTTACTCTAAAAAGTTTCATTAATAGTGGTCTTTTTTAGGGCGTTTAATCTTTTTGGGGTTTTTTATTTATTTATTTTGCCACTTTCATTAAACTAAATTTTTGTTTCAGTGCCACTTTTTAAGCACACGGTTGTGACGAGAAATTGGAAAATGAGTATTAATGATCAATTTTATAATTTCAAATCCCAAGAAGGAAATTATAATTATTAAATAATGAATATGTTTGTTTTTTATTATACATTTTACACATCAGATACGTTTCCATTTTTCCATAAAAAATTTTTTCCGTTTGTCAACCCTTCTCTTAATTTATGAGGTATGGAATGTGAAACAATTGAAAGAACCAAATGTTGAAACCTTTCTACAATTTTGAATGTTTTTCTTACATAGTGAATGTACATAACGAAGATTTGAAATCCATTTTATTATTTTAAATTCTAAGGATATTTATTGCTATATATATATATATATATATATATATATATATATATATATATATATATATATATATATATATACGTTACTGGTCATTAAAATTGCTACACCAGGAAGAAATGCAGATAATAAAATGATATGTATCGGACAAATATATTATACTAGAAATAAATTTTCAAGAAATTTGGGGGCACAGATCCTGAGAAATCAGTATGCAGAGAAACCACCTCTAGTAGTAATAACTCACTTATAAGCTAGGACATTGAGTCAAACAGAGATTGGATGGGATGAGCAGGTACAGATCCCAAGCAGCTTCAACACGATACCATAGCTCCTCAATCATAGTGACTAACGTATAGTGACGAACCAGTCACTCAGCAACCATAGACCAGACGTTTTCTAATCGGCGAGAGATCTAGTGAACGTGCAGGCCAGGACAAAAGCCAAACATTTTTCGTATCAAAGGAGGTCCGTACAATACCGGTAACATGCGGTTGTGCATTATCCTGCTGAAACGCGGGGTTTCGCAGGGCTCGACTAAAGGGTACAGCCAGGATCGTAACACCCCAGAAATGTAACGTGCACTGTTCAAAGTGCCGTCAATGCAAACAACAGTTGACCGAGACGTGTATCCAATAGCACCCCATACCATCAAGCCAGTTAATTGGCCAGTATGACATTGAAGAATGCACGCAGCCAATGTGCATTCACCACGATGCCACCAAACACGGATGTGACCATCTTGATGCTGTTAACAGAACCGGGATTCATCTGAAAAATTAGCGTCTTGCCATTTGTGTGCCCAGGTTCGTCGTTGATCACACCCTTGAATACGCTCCTGTCAGTGACGCAGCATCAAAGGCAGCCGCATCCATGGTCTCGGCGTTGAGAGTCCATGCTTCTGTAAACGTCGTCGAACTGTTCGTGTAGACACTTGTTGTTTAGCAAACGACCTCAATTCATGACTCAGGGATTGTGACGGAGCTGCACTATCCACTAAGGCCATGTGGATAACATGCCTGTCTTTTCGGCTGCTAGTGATAGGGTGCCGTTGAGATCCGTCACGGTGTTCCGTATTACCATCCTGAACCCATCAAATCCATATTCTGCTGACTGACATTGGATCTCGACCGACGCGAGCAGCAAAACTGCGAAATAATAAACTGCAATCCCCATACGCTACAATTCGACCTTTTTCAAAGTCAGAAACGAGCTGGTACGCATTTCTACTTCTTACGCAAGGCATCACAACAACTTTTCACAAGGCAGCAACGTTCAAATCCGATTTGTGTATGAGAAACCGACTGAAAAATTCCTTCATTTAAATACATTGTAGGTGTCGCTACCGGCTCCTGCTTTGTCTGAATACGCTGAGAGAGAGAGAAAAGCTAATCATTTACATATCGCAGTACTTTCATCCTATCGTTTTAATTTCACTTCTGTAGCATATCGCCTTCTTGGTGTATCAATTTTAATGGCCAGTAGTGTATAAAAAATAATGAATCTGAGTTTTAGCAAACACGGAAGGTGATTCTAAGCTAGTTAAGACACATTATCTTGTACAGGAGGCCATAATTAAACTACAAGTGTTCACGGGGTGCTGGAGAGAAAACTACTGGTTAATATTCCAGTGAAATTTGGTATCTACACGTTTCGGAACCTGCGCAAGTCAAATATGAAAACAAAGTCACCATTTCCACCCGATAGATGGCGCTGTGCCGTGTTTCAATGCTTATCGACGGCATATATGCACATTTTAAGCCCATCGAACAGTATAAAAACAAGACCACATTGAGTAATGGTCAATCATGACTCTGAATTAGAAGAAACGTCCATTGTTAGCCGTTGCAAAATGAAGCGAAATAAAAGTGCCGCTAGGCGGCGTTGTTTTGTGACGTCAGTCTGCGAGCAGACGAATATATTCAGAGAACTGGTTGGACGCTCGGCGGTTGCCGAACGTTTATTTTTTATGTATTTTAATGTGCCGTCCTCAATAGAATAAACGAATAATTATATAGAAAGACGTCTAGTCTTATTTTGACCAAAGTTACTCAGCATCTGGTAGATGTACCTGCAATTGAATTTATAGAAGAGTTAGTGAAGATATTCTACTAGAATGTAGCAATTATTCAGCTACTGTGAAAGAATACCGGCGTATGAAGTCATTAAGAAAAGGACCAATGAGTGTCAATAGATTGAAAAATATGATTTCTAAATTTGAAGAAACAGGAGAGTTAGGCGTTATTCCAGGCAAGAAGTGTGCTCGGACATTACATCTCCCTTGGTCAACTGTGCATAAAGTGTTGCGCCACATTCTTTGGCGTTATCAGTATAAAATTAAAATGATTCAATAATTAAAACCTCATGATGACACCCTAAGAATTGATTTTGCAAACTTTATCCTGTCGAAAATCAGTGAGGATGACACTTGGATACAGAGAACCCTGTGGACAGACGAAGCGCATTTTACATTATGAGATAATGTAAATGTGCATAACTGCAGGATATGGGGAACGAGCAACCAATACGCTAAACATGGAACACCCCTCCATTTCGATTATTTAACTGTATGGTGTAGAATTGGAATATTCTTGTGATCCACATTTCTTTCAGATCCCGATGTTTGGGAAGTTGTATATGCCACCGGTGAGCATTGAAAAACGCTACAGCGCCCTCTATCGAGTGAAAATGGCAATTTTTTTACATATGTGATTTGCGCATGTTCTGAAACGTGTAGATACCAAATTTCACCGGAATATTCTCAGTGGTTTCACTCCAACACCCCTTGAACACTTGCAGTTTAATTATGCCACCCTGTACTTCCACTCATACTTGGCACCGATTTCAGCATTGATTTCGATAAAGATGAAGGATTGAGATTTCTACAATCTTTAAAATCAGAGCTTAATTTAGATTTTGTTTCTGGTAGAGCATTGGGACGATTAGGTATAGTACAACTACTGATGCGATGTTTTCATGATTCGTAAATCACGTATCATACCTTAGTTGCCACCAACCTCTTGTCATAGTGGTTAATAATGGCGAGAGTATTACAAATGTAATTAATACTCAAAGTGATATTAATAGAGAAGTAAATCAACCTTCTTAAAAATGTACTTATATGCTATGAGTAACATATATATACGTAACATAATTGATGTATATTATTTTACCGAATAAATATGAAAAATGTGAATAGAATAAGGAAAATGTATGCATACTTTCAGTATTATATTAGAGGCATTTATTTGCCCCTGTATGCCTACTATATAATCAAAGACAACCATATGTGTAAGGAGTAAACCTCAGTCATACGTCAGAACCGTCACACACAGTTATTTTATTATTTTATTATTATAATTTAAGGGAATCCATTTTAGAAAACTAAACAAAAATAAAAAAATAATAATTAAAAATATTTTTAACTCTGTATTTTGATCCACATTACAGATATGAACCGAATATCGAAATCTTGCACGTACGTCGACTTTCTTATCTTTCTTTTCGAATAGCTGTTTCGAAAAGAAATATTTTTATTAGCAAAAATACTTATGTATGCTTTTTTAATAGAAATAATATTACTAGTACTTATTAAAAAAATATTCAAAATTTTCTTTTGACTGATGTGTTTGGAAGCAAAGTGTAGCACAGAGGTGACAAACTCGCGGCCTTCAACGAACATTTTTGCGGCCAGTGTACTGGCACACCATATAATTATAATAAAATATAAAAATTTCTCCCGAAACAGGAAAGATAGTAGCAGAGGAGAGATGTCAAGTGTCTGGAAGTAAACATTGAATTTTTTTGTTCTTTTTTATTTATGTTTATTATATTGTATTATTCGAAATAAAATAACGTTTCTATAAATATCGATTTTTTTTGCTGCTCACACACAGTTAAATATTGTTTATTTAGTCCAAGTTAACCTTTAAGAGTTTGACACCCTTTGTGTAGTATATAGCCCAACATTGCAATTATTACATATAAAACGACTCTTATTTCTTTTCCCTTTTCTTTTGCTATCCCTTTCAGCAAACACAGTATCTTGTGGGAGTTTCTTTCATTGATGTTGATGGAGTGAGTGAATGTCGCACGCTACTATACGAGGTCATTTGGCGATGGACCTCGTAATTTTGAAAGATGGTCAAGTGACGAGGACGACACCTGAGCTGGCACTAAGGTTTCTTTCCCGGGAAATCATAAGATTTCTGTACTTTTTCTATTCCCGGGATTTCCCAGAAATCGCATGCGACTTCAAAAGTTTGTTGGCAATGCTTGAAATATTTTTAGAAATAAAGTCAGCAATTTTAAAAGCATCAATTGACATTAAAGAAGAACAAATGATGGCGAATGTAGAGTTTGAAAATGTGACTACGATTGTAGCAGGCTTAAAGCCAGTAAAAATTGGCTTAGAAAAATTATGCAGTCGAAATGCAACTTTGCTGACTGCAAGTTTCTTTCGTTATTGGAGAATTAAACGAACAAAATTCAGAGAATTTGCAAAAAATATGAAATATTCTCTAATCCAAAGAATTAATGAAAGACGCAACGTTAATTTGATGGATTAATGTAATACCTGAATTTTGGGAGAAAATACGAAGCAGCCGTAGTTACTATCGATATTTTGCGATTGCCCAGTAAAAATTGTTTTGTTAGACAAGCCCAAATGATAGGCACAAGGCTTTTCTGCGAAGAAGAGGAATCAATATGCAACTGTTCGCAGTCAGAAGAAGAGAGCATGGGGATTTTGAAAGAAAAACCTCTGACGTTGGACAAAAAATTAGAGAAAGCAATATACTCTAAAACAAAAGTTTTACATTGTTCAACCAAAAAAAAGTACTAGTTTCAACAAAATCATAAAACAAAGAGTGCAGTTGTTTGACTAGAATGATAATCCATCACCAAACATTATAAAACTATGTGAGGCTTAAAAACAATTCCTACAACGTCAGTTGAAACCGAGAAAACATTCTCTGCTGCCGGATTGTTCATCACAAAGCGTAGAATAAGCTGAGTGATAAAAGTTTAAATTGTTTATGCTTTCTGAAATCCTATTTTAAAAAAATGAATAATCAATTTATTATACATTTTTTGTACTTTTTAGCTCATTATATAAATAAGTATTAATTTTTTGGAATTTATATGCATCCTAATTTTATATAATTATTATTGATTTTATTTAAAAATAACTTGTTTTTTTAAATTTTGATGTATTTCCGGAAGGGCAATTACATTCCTGGGAATGTAAAACCCCTGGAAATCAGAAACCCTCGCTGGCACCCCCATCTCCTAACTACCACACCAACGGGAGGAAGTTTGAGCTCTCGACAGATTTAACGTGCATCGCTCCCCTACACGGCTGGTCTTTAGTGGCACTGGGCTTAAACTCGTGACATGTCAGCCCTGACTACTAGGCTACCGCGGCCTTGATGTTCATAGAACAAAACCCGAAATGTGACGTTCCATCAGTTGTAGAGCTCCAAAAGAGATATAAGTTCATATTTGTGTTACTGATAGTTTTGTATAAGTTTTTCTACTAATTTACTTCTGAAATCTAAATTTTTTTTTCAATTTTATACGAAAGATATACGCTCCAAATCTCTGGCAAATGTGGCACTACCTTTATGTGGAAGAATACTTTTTAATATTTATCTAAATTTACCGAAAAACTTTAAATTTACGAAATCACGACGGATGGATCACAGTCGGTCTCACGAGTGCAGAAGACGATCACTTATACTCTAGTGTGAAACTTACTACAGCATAAAATACGACTACGCTCGAATTATCTCGATTGTGCACAATTAGGCCAATTTAGCATGTTAGCATGTTTAGCACAATTAGGCCAATTTAGCAATCACGCATGTTAAGGGGATAAACAAGATTTCCAAATAGTCATAAAATTATATATAGTCCCTTTGAATTTTCATAAAATTTTCTGATTACCCGTTATTTTTCTAAATTAAATATACGGTTTTTTAATATTAGTTTTTATTAAATTTGTATTTTATGTGTCTGATTTATTTTATGCATATTTCTATCAAAGTACAGATTATTTTTTATTTTTATGAAAATACAGATCTTATTAAAATGTGTTATCACACACATAATGTTTTTATACGTATACCTTTTGAAAATGTCGTATCTTTTTTAAATGAAATAATGATTTTTCCCGTCGCTGTATACACACACATATCAGTTTATTACATCTACATTCAATATTATAGCACTACCTTTATAAATTTATCCTCATCAATGAATAAAAAATGTTTTTAAAAAGAAAAAAAATCACTAAAGGAAGACTAGATACGTTATTAATATATATGTATATATATATATTTTGGCCTTTCCCTGAAATTATTATTTTCTTCAAATCTTTCACGTCCGGATGATTTAAGTTCACGCATGCGTAAATACAAACTCTTCTTCCAGACCTTGACCTAGTCGTGCTAATTCTTATTTAACATTTCGATCAATACCGTATAAAGAGCTGAAACGATCTTTTTCTAAGGTATGAATTTGTGTCTTTTTGATACATGTTTGCTTTTAATTTGTGGTCGCCATTGATTTTGTATTCTTTTTTACTTCGACTGTAGACTAGTAAAAACAAATAAATAAAATATGGTAAAACTGAGAAAATGATGCAGATTACATACGGATAAGAGTCATTGTAAAATACGCTGCGTTTTCTTATATTTATAAAGCATTTTAAATTTATTTCATCAAATACAGAAACTATGATTTTCTAAACTTGAAAATTGAACGTATTAATATATTAGGAAAAATAATATGAATAAATAAAATTGAGTTTTATGACCGGTTAGTTAAAAAAATGATTCACTCTGACATCAAATTCAATGCTTGTTCTCCCGTTTTTGTGTATTTTTTTTGCAATTTATAGATCTTAAACTAAACTATTTAATTAAATGAAGCATCACACAATTTATTCAAGTGCAAAAGATTTACGATATTTAATAAAAAGTCTTAATATCAAATACTTTCAATTTTTACACAAATTGTATTGTTAAACAAAAGATTTATATGGATAAAAAAGATAAATAAATTATGTAAGGCCTCAAAACACGCGAAGTAGGAAGTCAAATGAAGGAATAGTTTGTAGGTCTCGAGACACAAAACTGTTGGCCTTAAAACTGTCATTAAGCTCTGAATAATTCTACTGCCCCCCTTTCTTAGGTTTCTGTATTTTCGTTTACATACTGAAATAAAAAGAAACTGATTTTCGTTAAACGATGCATTCATTGTTGTTTTGATTTTATAACGAGGTCTATCCTCTCTTACTCAGGTTATTTTCCGTCCAGCCAAATTGGCTCACAGACCAGCTAGTAGAAATGTAAGATAATTACGGCAGCAGAATAAAAATGTTTAATATTTTAACCATCTGAAATTATGTAACTTTTTCATTTTATGAAACATATTTAATCACGATGCAATAATTAATATCATACAATAAGAAACTAAACATTTGGCTATCGGGCAGAAAAAAAACTTTTTTTGATAAACAGTGTAATAATTACAAAGCTGTTCTTCTTTACTTATTTTTTTTTTGCATTTGAAATAAAAATTTTGAAAATCTAAATCAATTTTATGCAAACATACTGTAACACAAGCATAAAATGTGAAGTTGTTACGCACACAGTTGTTATACTACGTAACCTCAGATGGCAGCATAAATCTACTGTAGATAAGAACCTTGTAGGTTAAGAGATATTCTTCCACCAACAAGTGCAATCGGTCGACTTTCAACTTTGTTGTGATTGTGATCCAGTAAAAGGTAAACTTAGTGTTTTTTGATTATATCATATTTTGAATGCTGTACGATAGTAAAATATTTTAAATATTTTTTTTTTATTTTGATATGTGCGGCCCACCTCAGTTTAGTAAATTTTTACGTGGCCCACCAACCGATTTGGGCTGGGCACCCCTGATATAGACAGTCAGTGAGATAGAGAATAGGTGTTGTTTAGTGGAAAATGTAGCCACACTAGTGAATTCCTGAATTATAGCCACTTAGCAATTAAAAGATATCGGAGGATTTTCTCTTTGGCGAGTTTCAGAGGTTGCATCTCACAACTAAGATATAAGTACCCATTATTTCTCGCCATTTAGTTTTTCTAGTCCGTACATCATGTACTTAGTTCTAACGTATAAATTAATTAAAGTAAGTTATTAAAAATATATGTTTGCAACCATTTTGTATCCGATTTAATGGCTTCTCAATCCTTAATGCGTTCGGATCCCCGAGTACGTTTAATGACCTCCACCTCAACCAACGTGAGTAGGAAGTACAGTGCCAATTTTACCATTCATTATTGGGTGGAATGAGGGAAGGTATAATGCTGGTTAAATTAAACCAAATTTCAGAACTCTCAGATGGCGTGGTAGGGAAGTTACTTATTTAGTGAGTAAACTAAAACCGAAGAGCCATTCTCGTTGTATCATCGGGACAAAGTAACTTACTTCAAGACTCTTTCTACGTAATTATAGGAGTTGCTGCTGATTAAATGGAAATAGGTTCCAAAGTCCTCACGTGGTAAGGCATTGAAGATAGGAGAGGGAAAAAATAATAACCATCCCCTCGTCAGATGCCTGAAATTTAGAATAACGTAGCCCATCTCAAAAATTGTTGAATTCAATAATTTTATGTATTTTAACTGACTTGTTCAGTTATTTCATGAAATACCTAGTTATTCTGTGAAATAACAGATTTCACACTTAAACGGTAGCATATGCATGTATTTATATAAGACGATTTCACTAGAATTAAGATATTTTAGGCAAAATCACAATTATATTCGTTGCAGTTTTTGAAGGACCGAGGAGTCTTCTTTGGATTTTAGCAATACATTTATTGATTTAAAACAGATAAAGCGGCGACACAAAAAGTACAGCACAAACATACGCGGTTTTAAGCATAAAGCACAAAAACATTCTTTGTTTGCTCCGGAGATCTCGGCTTTCATGGTTTTTTAAACTATAAGCTTTTCGAATCAAATGATTGGTCAGAATACATGGAGGATGAAAGATCACATCATCTTGTTTTAAAAACGAGAAACTGCAGTTTTATATAATATAAATTTGTGGCTATTTCCCGTTAGGCGGGTAAGCTAAAAATTAATTATCATTCGTAGTCTTGGAGTCAATACTATCATGAATAAAATAAAATTAATCGAGAGAAAATTTAAGTGAATTGTTATACATATACATACGTATACAATACCACCGAGTAGAGGAGCGTTTTAGATACCGAATCTGAAAAACTTAACAAATATGGAAATAGGTAATCCATCTCAAGTGTCACCCTCGTCACTTGAGTTCGTAGCTTAAAATTATTACATCCATAGCCAATAGCCCTCGTGTTGCTTCTAAGAAAGACATTAAAAAAACAGCACTCAACCAAATCATTTACTGAAAACTTGAAACTAACACTAATCAACTTATAACAGAAAACATAGATAATAACTTCACATATTATAGATCATAAATTAACTATCAATATTTTTGATAAAAAAGGTCTTTTTTAATGTTAACATTATTAAAGTTCTTCAGAATCTTAATATTCATATATTATCATATAGCAGGGTCGTCAAAGTGGTGAAAATTTCGCTGATCCCCAGAAAAATGTGGAATATAATTACTCATCACGTTATGTTTTAAGATGCATTGAAATATAATTCAATTCATTATAGTAAGTGAAAAGTTATAAAAATGATTCCTAATAGAATAACGCCACGTAAATAAGTCGTACTGCTGTAGTTGCCTTGTGTTATACATGGATACTAGGTCCAAGTGCAGTGAAAATTCAGAATAATAATTTAAGCATGCATCTAAGAGAAAACCTCATCGACCTATCGTCCGACAAAGCTCTCAACTTTAAATTTCATTCATCCTTATCAAGATCTCAGTTTTGGCTTTCCATAAAAAGTGAACAGACGATGAAAATTCTGATAAAATTCCTCCATAACTTATTTATGTGAAAAGGTCTTTTCATCTGTCACAGCCATCAAAACACGGCACCGATCTCAGCTTGAAATAAATGCAGTTCTCCGTCTTGCAGTGGATCCAAATATTCATGTTCTTATTTCAATTAAGGTATCCGACTACATTCGGAACCGTGATTTTGCAAAATCGTATAAATGGATAATATTTATGAAATTTAAAGTCGCTTAGATTAGAAAATGAATATAAAATTGTTTTGAGAATAGTATTACAATAAAAAACAACTTAAGTACAATATTTTGACAAAAAATGAACATAGAATGACCAATTTTCAAAATATTTTCCTTTTTTTTAAAAAATGCTTCTATTATAATAATATTTTACCTGTATATAGCTCAGACCTCTGTACAAAGGCTCAACTAGAATTTTTGAACTATATAACTCAGAAGTGGGTTTATCCATGTTTTACGACAACAGAGGGGAGAAATTTTAAGAAAAAAACGCCGATAATTATTTTAATGTGTTGTAACTCTGAAAATAATGTGAATTTTTCAATAATCATAGTTGAGCCTCTGTACAGAGGTCTGAGCTATATACAGGCAAAATATTATTATAATAGAAGCATTTTTTATAAAAGAACATTTTGAAAAAAATTTGTTTTAAATTAATTTTTTGCCAAAATATTGTATTTAAATAATTTTTTTGGCAAAATATCCTTAAAGCAATTTTGTACATGTGGTCTAATCTAAGTGACTCTAAATATCATGAAAACTATCCATTTATGCGCTTTCTTAAAATCAGGGTTCTGAACGTAGTCGGATACCTTAAGCAACAACATCCATCATACTAGGAATAAATAATGCTAAAAGTTTGATAGACTTAAACCATTTTTTAATTGTTTTTACAGTTTTTGTTTGTTTTATTATGGTTTATTAATAAAGCGCTTTCATAATTCTTGGTTACAATTAATAATTTCATTTTATTAACTAGATACATTTTATGTGTTCTTAGATCACAATTTTTTTCATAAATATATTTAACACTTAAAAAATGCTATTAGTAGTCCACGGGATTTAAATTATAAATTTACTGGTCCGTGAGGCCCAAAGGCTTGGCGACCGTTGTCATATAGGACTATATTATTTAACTATTAGCAGTGTAATTATTATTTAGTTGATACGAGTGAGTGAATATTAACGTCGCACTGTTCAGCTACACAAGGGCGTTTGGCGACGGACCACGTCATTTTGAACCATGGTCAAGTAACGTGAACGACACCTAAGCTGGCACACTCCTCTCCTAACTACCACACCACACCAACGGGAGGACGTTTCGGCTAACGTGCATCGCTACCCTACACGGCGGGTCTTTAGTGGTACTGGGCTCGAACTCGGTACAAAGCCAGTCATGATCCATACTCGGATACCGCGGCCACTTAGTTGATCCAAACTGTGTGATTAAAGTAATTGGTTTTTGTTAAAAAATTATAGAATACTGTTTAGAACATCATTATACTCTGTCAAATTTCTTAAGTTATCAAAATTAGTTTTACCAAACAAAAAACGAACTTCGTGAAAAATTGACAAAAAATAATTTATAGGTTAAATTTGTAGGTTTCTTAAATTGGTTTATAAAACTAATACTTTTTATTTTGTGTTTTCTAGTTGAAAATTTACTACTGTTTTAGTATTCGTAGATGGCATTTCTACTGTGCTGTTACTGACTTTAAAACGCCTTTAACGCTAAATGTTGGGTTTTTTTTCGGAAAATTTGAAACGGGATTGATGGAAAAGTTATATCAATATTTAGATACTGATCAGATTATATGCCGATTTTTTGTGTACATTTTATGCAATATTAGAATTATTTAGAACACACGCAACGCTTTTAAAAATCACTACATTATTATGTATAAAAAATTCTACTCGTATAAATATAATAAGTGTTTTTATAAGCGGTTTCTCTCATACTGAGTCTAAGATAAACTGTTCTAATTTTGGTACCAACTTAAATATCTTATCTATTTTGTCATTTCAAAAATGAAAAAAGTAATGTAACAGATAAATATTCAAATATTAAAAAAAATTTTCCTCAACATCTTGTTCAGAGCGCAGGTTGAGTTTATGTAATTTTTATACATTTTCACACACAAGTTTATTCTTCTTTTGATATTAAATTTTTTCTTTATAATTTTATCTCTTTCCTCACAATAATTTACTAAACACATATGGAGACCACAGGGGAAAAACCCCACAGATCTTAATTTTAAAAATGTCTCACGCGCACTTAGATACCTTAAATCCAACTAAAAAGGAACTGTTACAAATGTATGATATGTATACCGTAAAATTCAGCGTATTACGGGCACAGCCGTATAACGTGCACCTACACAATTTCAAGCTGCAATATCTGATTTTTTGGTACATATAACGCGAACCCTGTTTTTTACAAAGGAACCTGAAATGCGCGTGCGCAATGATCTTATGTGTGTTTCAGAGTCATTTATTCAGGGTATTATATATTCCAAGCTTTAGAAAAAAAATAGTTTATTTCTAAAACTACACCTTTTTTTAAAATCACAAGGAAAGTCATTTCTTTTAAATAAACTGTATTTCTATATATATAAAGCCTAATTTTTTTCTGTGCTCATTTTTTTAAAGCTCTCGTTTTTGTATCCGGTGTATAACGCCCACCCGTAAAGTTCAATCTTATTTTTCGTGTTAAAAGGGGGCGTTCTACGCCGGATTTTACGGTAATTTATTTTTTTCCAAAATCTCAGCTACCGTTTTATAATAATCCTTAGTATTCAAATTACTTTTGTCTCTCAATTAGAGTATATATAAAATGTACATAATTTAAGTAAAAATGCAGCAAATAATATTATTTGAAAATGTCCATGTAAAATATATACATTTAATTTTTTATTATTGAGTTACACAATTCCATAATTTATTCCCCCCCCCCTTTATTTAGTTACTTTCATTAAATCTTATTTTAAGAATGAACGTAAATGCTTGAATCATTTTAAAAAAAACTCTCATTTTTTTATTTGTATTCTTCAAGTGATCTTTTGTCTTCGAAATAAACAACTTCGCAATTATTTATAGTAACTCCTCAGAAATTATCTTAAAAGATTCTTATTCTTATTGTATTCTGAGGTGTATTTATTCTCAAGTTTGAGCTTACCTCTTTTCTGATTCAATATTATGTATGTTTCTTTAATCAATAAATTTTTAATTTATCATGAGTTCTGCGTCAGTCTAATAAGACGAAATTAAATTACTTTAAAACTTGTAACATATACAGAGTACATCATAGTCAAGTACGATTTAACCTTATTCTCAAAAACTCGCAGTAGCGTAACGGAGAATATTAGGGCCTCCCTGCAAAGTCAGGTTTTGAGTCCCAAGTCAGATGTTATAGAGCCGGGGTGGGCATTACGTCGATCGCGATCGACCGGCGGACCGCCAAGGCATTTTGGGGTGACCGTCTGAAGATCTTAGCAGTTAGTAATAATATAGGGAAATATTCAACATTGGCTCAAGTACGCTGACTATAAGAACAAAAACTAACTTTAGTTAAAAGTGCTTTATTTATATATATTTTTATGTATTTTGAATTGTTTCGTAACAAACGCATCATTTCATATTGTTATATTTGGGTCTTTTATTATTATGTTCGTAGCTTGCATTTTACTTTAAACGCGGTTTTCATAAGTGCAAATTTTTTTTAGTTCTGTAGGTTAGTACATAGTCCGCATTTATTATACAGAGGGGTTTTTCCCAGGTAGACAAGTTTAAGACTTTCCAAGATGGCGACCCATTGAACAGCTGTCAAGTGATTTATTCTCAGTTGGGTCTGGCGATTCATCATGAATAGACTCACGCTTCAAATTGTGCAATTTTATTTCGAAAGTAATGGTCGATTTTCATAAGCGAATTTGGTGTAGCGAGGAAGCGCACTTCTGGTTGAATGGCTACGTCAACAAACAAAACGGCCGCATTCGGAGTGAAGCTAATCCACAAGTGTATGTCCGTTACATCCAGAAAGACTGACTGTTTGGTGCGCTTTATGGGCTGGTGGAATCCTTCTTCAAGAACGATGAAGGCCACAACGTTACAGTCAATGCTGATCGGTATAGAGCCATGATTACTAGCCTTTTCATTCCTGAATTGAACAATCATGATGTCCGGGAGCTGTGGTTCCAACAAGACGGCGCAACATGTCACGCAGCTCGTGCCACAATCGATTTATTGAAAGACACGTTTGGTGACCGCCTAATTTCACGTTTTGGACCTGTGAATGGGCCTCCAAGATCTTGTGATTTAACACCGATAGACTATTTTTTGTGGGGCTGTGTAAAGTCATTGGTCTATGCGGATAAGCCACAAACGCTTGACCATTTGGAAGACAACATTCGCCGTGTTATTGCCGATATACGGCCACAAATGTTGGAAAAAGTCATCGAAAATTGGAGCCAGCCATGGCAGTCCTATGCCAGAAATCATATTTAAAATGTAATGCCACAAGATTATCTTTCGAATAAAAAAAAATTCACGTCAATCGAATAATACATCGTTGCTTTATTGCAATTTAAAGTTCTGTACCTCTCAAAAAAACACCCTTTATTAAGTTATAAAATAAATATTGTAGACCTTTTTTTCTGCCTCACCACACCTACGACACAGAGCTTTGGAGCACACAAGAATTTTTCAAGGGGTAGAGGGTGTCGAGGGTTGAAAGTCTACCATTATCGTATCATACTGCAATACGCAGCCAAACATAATTTTTGATTTTGAATTCTGTCGAGAACAAAAAACAGTAAAAAATAAATTACTAAATAAATAATCAACATTAATTAATAAAAAATTAAAAATAAACAATTTCGTTTTACGTCCTATATACATGGGATTAAAATCAATCGGAAAAAAAGTCAAGGAAGGGTCCGGACCCGTGGACCCCTTCGACCTCCCCCCTCCTCTTTGTGTGCGCCACTGGCACTGGGTGAACCGTAACACCTTGAAAAAATTAGAAGTAGCCCGTAACCCTGAAAAAGTCTGCCCACCCTTGTTATAGAGGATTGCAAAACCAGTAGCGTAACGTACACCCCTACAACCCCCGCATCGCAGGGGGGCTAGGGTTCTAGGTGGCTCTCAAAGCCTGACTTTGCAGGGGGCCCAAATGTTCTCCGTTACGCCACTCTGCAAAACCATAACCTTTGGGTCCCCTAGAATCTTGACTCCCTCACGATGGAGGGGTGTACGTTACGCCACTGAAATCTCATAAATATAAAAAAATCTATTACCATTTTGGGAATAAGCTCACTGTTTTCAAAACGTTAACATAACCGTAACAAGAAAAGAAAACGCATACGCATTTTAATTAATTGAAAGTTCATGTGAAAAGTGATTCAGAAAATGTTCCCATTTCCAAAATTATAATTTGATTAGAATGTGGAATAAAAAAAAGTCCGTAAGGTTTGGATATGGATTTAATCTTGACAGAACTAATGTTTAAGAATTTTGGTATAAGTAACTTGCAATTAATAACTCGGTTATTTGGACTCATTGCATAGTTATAGCATCAGGATTGAGAAGGAAAACGTAAAATTTTTATGTTTTTCAAGTGTCCCCAGCGACGTAACGTACACCCCTGCAATGCCAATGACTCTAAGAGGCCTAAAGTCTGACTAATGACAAGTAGGCGAAAACTAAAACCTGACTTTACAGGAGGGAGGGCCCTAATATTCTCCCTTACCTCACTGATTGTCCCATTAAAGCAACACGAAATATCATAGATTTATGTACTTCAATTTTGATCAGCAATCTTTTCGGGAAACAGAAATTTTCTTTTGAATGTATTTTATACTCACATTATAAATAATTTCAAAAGGAAATAAACCACACACTCTAAAATTTGTATAAATCGAGGAATGAAATTTGTTGGTCTGGCTAATTCAATAAACTTCAGCTAGTAATCCAAACAGAAGTTAAATAGTGTTTGTAATTTTAAGAAAAGACAAAACGTCCTTTGAAAACATAAATCCTTTGGAAAGATTAAGATATTAAAAACAATGAGCAACATACTGTGAAGGCTAAATAATCGCCGAATGCTGCTCTCCCGTGTTGATTCAAGAGAAAAGCTACAATAAATGAATGCTGTGAAACCCAAGTCTCGTGCTGCCATCTAGTGCTTAGAAAGTGTAATAATGACTTAAGAACGATTTGATTCTTTCTAACGTTTCATCTGCAAAATTTTTTAAATTTTAATCAATTTCAGTTCAGCTTTGGAATTGTCTTAATAACTCCACCCTTTCTTTTTAATGCTTTTTCTTAATATGTATTATTTTTTTATAACATTTCTTATTTTAATATTCAATCATATTATAACAGTAAAAAAATTTCATTTATTAGTTTTTTACAGTTTATAGAAGCAATACTCAACAGACGACCCGCGGGCCGCATGTGGCCCACCGGACCTTTCTAAGTGGCCCTTTCATAGACAATTTCAATAAAAATTCTATCATTCAAGAATAATGCATAACACAATTAACGAGGATTTATATCAATCAAGCAATCAAATATATTAATTTTGCTACCAGCACGAATTGCGAGATATCCCCCCTTATTGTAGTTGTAGTCGCTAGAGTGACAACAAATAACGGTTGAGTGACAGCCATTTTATGGGTGAAACTAATTTTTAATTAATTCTCAAGTCTTCAAAGCGAAAACTATCTAAAAATATATGTTGTTTCAAGACGATTGAGAACTTGACTATAAAAAAAATTAAATTATCAAAGTAGATGGCAGCTTTGTTTTTATGACAGTAAAATGAAAACAAGGGCTTGAGATCATTGAAGAAAGGAAATCAAAATTACTTTATTACTGGGTAAAAAATGTATAAAACCTATTTTATATAAGTTGAGTCTGATAGATTAATATAGTTTTAAAATAGAATCCAAAATTAGGAGTTTTAATATTTTGATCAATTTTCCGTTTTTTAATGTTTTTTATCTTAGAGTCCCCCTCCCCATTAATCCTCATTCTTCATGTTGCGGCCCGCATGAAATACTTGTCAAATGTACGTGGCCCGGCCGAAAAAAAAAGATTGAGTACCCCTGGTTCATAGCTTTCATTGCGAATGTATAGTCGAGGCGATATATAATTAATTTAATTTATTTGTTTGATTGCTCTTGGGTAAGAATCACAAAAAGTGGTAAATGTTTTGAGATCCATAAGTAGTTTAAATCTTTATTATAATAATAATAATTATTATTTTATTTGCTACACAAACGTTATACTATCCTTAGCATAAAAAATTTGAACTATTTTATCATTAATAGCAAAATTTTAAAATTTTTGTGACTTTTGTCAATACAAAAATAATGCTATATATATATATTTTTTTATTTTAGAGAAATCTTTAACTGAGAGAAGAATCGCTTGTATAGCTAAAAACGTTCTTAAAGTATGGTATTAAGGAGTAAATAGAACATTCTTAGATTATATCTCCGTATCACATAGTTATGTGTGTATGTGCTAATACCAGTAGCGCACACAGGAATTTTTCAAGGGGGTCGAAAGTTCACCATTCTTGTATCATGCTCCTTTTGATTGTGTCGATTTTCGGGAACAAAACACAGTAATAAACTAATTTTTGAATAAATAATTAGCATTAATTAATAAAATTAATCATTAATAACAAGTAATTAATTAAATTTTACGTACTATATACTTAGAATTATAATCAATCGGGGAAAAAATTAAGGGCTTTGGGGGGGTCCACCCCCCCCCCTTCTGTGCGCCACTGGCTGATACCAATTATATCATTAATCATATTGAATTTTTTTAAGTTGTATTGTTTTTACCGTGTTAGGATTTCTTTAAAAATTATCAGATTCTAAGTATAAAACTTTTATGAATGATACATGACATCTTTGTTGACGAAGTCTTAGGCACAGTCATTTGAATGTTTTTAACAGACGGTTTCACACAAAAAACTTATAATTTCTTTACAATTCACTTCGCTAAAATTCTGTTATATCCATAATGTATATTTTCTTTCTATTTAAAATTATTGAGAGACATTTTTAGTGAAATAGAATGGCAACAACATCACTCTGTAAGTTTAAGAACAGTGTTTCTAAAATGCTCTGCTTCAATGGAATCCTTAGTCGTAATTGTAACTCAGGTTACTCATGATCCTGTGATAGAAATTATTGCACAACACACTAAAATATATCGTTTCTAAGTAACAGTTTTACAAACTTTGTCTGTCTATGGCATATATTAATGAATGCGATAAAATTGTGGAACAAGTGAGCTTAGCTCTGCTTAAGATATTTTTTTTCTCGTAGCATATACTTTTTTAAAATTAAATCCAGTTTCGGCGTTTAGAAAAAGTGCCACTCATTTTTGTTCTTGCATAGGGATGGCGATCTGAGATCGATTAATCGAAGAATCGATTTCTCGGGCAAAAAAGTCGATTTTTTAAATCGATATGTATCAGTGAATCGATATTTCATCCTGGAAAATCGACATTCGATTTTTTCTGTTTTGGTAAAAACCATAAAATAATTTACTATTAGTTGAATGCACCGAAAGTTTCAGGATTTAAACGATGAATTTAAACACTATTTATCACAGGCAGTTGTGCACCTGAAATATGATCCTATAATTTTCTGGAAAGAACAAAACTCCACGCTCACTCAATAGCCATGGTGTATATGAGTATTGTGGGATCATCTGTTCCTCGTAAGCGCCTTTTTTCGATTGCCGGCAACATCGCAAATCATGAGGGGAACCGCTTGGATCCCTGTAGACTTGACAGACTGTTGGTTTTAAAAAGCTTAGATATATTAAGCTTTGGGAACTATAAGCTATATTATCTATTTTCTTAACTTTTTAATGTAACAAATACATTTAGAAAATATAAATATATTCTCTTATACCTTATACTTTGATATGGTAATAAAATTAATGATAATTGTCGAATTCCCTGAACTAAAAAATTCCCTGATTTTACTGATAACAGATCGTTTATTATGGTATCTTTTTTGTTTTCCATAAAATGTACTTGCAGACTTGGAAAAAAAATCGATTTTGTTAGAAATCTATCTTTTAGACCTCGATTTTTTTGTGAATCGATTCATCAGGTTACGATTCGAATCGATTTAAATATCGATCTTTTTAGGAAAGAATCGCCATCCCTATTCTCGCAGTGACGTACCGGAGAATATTGCCCCCTGCAAAGTCAGGATTTGGGTCCGAAGCCAGATCTTTTAAAGGATTACAAAACCATAACATTAGGCTTTGGGCCCCTTAGAATCCTGCGTTAAACGTATTTCACTGTACATTAAAAGACTGAAAGAACAGTTCGATTTGTGAATAAATATTGCTTTTAATGATAGATCAACTGTTCATAGCTTTTTTTTTCCAAATAAAGATGCATTTCCACGTTTCATTTTGCGCTATTTTTATGTCATGCGTCCTTTTAAGCCAATTTTAGCAACTCCTCAACGACCAGATTAATATGTCAGTTTCTATCAATATAATTTTACAGCTGACGGGTCGCGAAAAAATATCACGTTACAAAGCGAATTCTTGACCACAAGTCTCACGTTTAAATCACAAATCTTTCAACCATTTTACACGCGATAAGTACAAAGCAATTAAGCCTTTTTCAATCAGTTGTTGAATTTTTGTAATTATACAGGAATTCAACAAAACAACTAATCTAGAAGGAAAATATTCCTTTATGATTAATTAGATAAAAGTTTTTCTTTTTGTTCGAGCAATGTTTTGAAACTGACGATCGGATAGAGTTATAATCTTCATCAGAGTCAGAGATCTTTCGGAAACAATGAATGTTTTCTTTTCGAGTAACTGTTTTTGTTTTCTTGAACTCATTCGAGTAAATTCTACACTGTGAAGAAAGATTCGGCTCTTTTTTTTCTCAACTTAAAAAGTGAAAGTAAATTCTTCCTGTTGCTCGACGGCTTTTGTCGGCAACAAATTTAATTTCTGAAAAAAAAACATTCCATTCACTGATAAAAGTTGAAAACAAAGGGAAAACAATAACCTTTTTTCTGTAAATTTGATTTAATTAGGCAATTATATTATGAAAATATGAAATTTTAAAGGATATAAACAAATAGTAATTTTGTTTAATTCTAACTGTGTTTTATATTATACTTTTATGCTAATTATACTTTTGGATCTGAAGTAACTTTCCTAAAATTCCTAATACAAATGTAAAAATTTAAGGATTCTTTTCTCAATTCCTACTATTAGTTAACTCTCTCCCTATATATATTTGTTTATTTATATATCTTCAAATTTTCAATCGGTAATTATATACTTCTTATTCATCCACTGAAGTTCAAACACATTTTTTTAAACTTGTAGTGGATGACACTTGATGTTAATACAGTTTTTTCAAATGTAAATTCATTAATTTTATTTTATTTTTTTAAATTTAAATTTAATCTGCTTTATTTTTTTTTTTTGTGACGTAGTTACAATTACCTGCAACAGATGGTGCCAGTACATTTTTCTAACGAATTTTTTCTTGACTTCGAATTTTTCTTAGCTTTCAATCGTTAATAAAATACTTTTTATTCATCCCCTGAAGTTCAAAAACATTTTTTAAAGCTTGCAGTGAATGAAACTTAATGTTAATATGGTTTTTTCAAATATTAATTCTTTAATTAAATTTAATTATCTAAAATAATTTTTTTTGTTTAATTTAACCCCTTTCGTGGACTGGTACAATTCCGTAGATCAAATGGTACCGAGCCTCCCAAGAAACATTAAATTATTTCCATTTTATTTACTGTGATGTATTTCGGGTTTGTGCTACTTTCCATGGACAAGAGATTAACAAGGAGCTGAAAGACATCTCCTGAAGCTGCACTAATACCGCACATGTGCAAAATATCGTGAGCCGAAATAGCGAAATGTCACTACTTCCGAACTACGAAAGACATACGAAATGGTCAAAAATCTAAATCAGGCGAATCTAGTGTAACATCGTCACAAGGTAGGGTCAAGGGTCACGCAGCTAATTGCCAAAAAGACATTTTATTCTAGAGTAAATAATACAAGGATTATTCTAAATCACAGTACACAGTTTATTTCGCGATAGAAAAATTGTATTTCAATTTTAGTTCATGTATGCCAGCCGTTGCGCCAGCAATCCGTTTTTCTCCATTAAGTTAAGTTCATCAGTAGGCCCTTGAGCGCGGCTGCCTCCGTAAACTCACCTGAGAGTCTTCGAAGAACACAAAACTTCAGCGTGAAATTATTTCTTAAAAGACAAGAGATCGAGAGTTCTTTTCCCTTGGTCCTTTAGGGGCGGCTACCCTGCAAACTCAAAATTTGAAGAACGAAAAAATTCTGTCAATGGAAGGAGATCCAGAGTTGATGGAATTGATGGCTTGTTGTATTGGTGCGAGGCTGGTTCACTCAGTGTACGCTGCTTTGGATGTACCTGATTTAAAAATTATTGCATGGAGTGATTCTATGGTAGCACTTTGGTGGCTGAAGAACCATGGTGATTGGTCAGTTTTCGTGGCCAACAGAGTAAATGAAATTAACAGCCTAGTTCCTTCTCAATTTTGGCGCCATGTGCCGGGCGAATTAAACCCCGCAGATTTGCTTTCGAGAGGCATTTCCCCTCGTTTATTTTCCGACTCTCTTTGGTGGGAGGGTCCTTCCTGGCTCCTCGAACCCCTAGTAATTGGCCCATAGACCGCTTGGCTTGCGAAACATCAGAGGTAGAGCGAGAAAAAGGAAAGTTAGGTTATGTAATCTGGTTGCAGTTGAAGGGGATACCTTGGTATGCCATTAAGTTTTCAATTTTCAGTCAATTATTCGTTTTGTCTCGTGGATGTTGAGTTTTGTGGAAAACGTAAAGAAAAACGGGAGTTTCGAGAGATTGGAGATCTGACCATTCACGAGATAGAACACGCGGAGAAAACTCTTATCAAAATTGTCAAGCTAAGTTTTTTCCTTCTGAGAACTCGTTTCCTAATATGAATGTCATTACGGACGAAGAGGGTATTAAAAGAGTTAAAACTCGAATTACTGAGCGATCAGACCATCCGGAATTTATTTACCCTATTATTTTACCAGGCGAGTGTCTTTTTACCCAACGGCTCATTGAATACTATCACCGACAAAATTGTCATGCTGGAACACAAATTCTGCTCGGAATATTAAGGGAGAGATTTTGGATAGTGAGGAGCAGAAGGGTGGTCAGAAAAATTGTAAGAAGTTGTATAAGATGCAAACGATATAAATGTAAATCTCCAAATAGTGAGCCAGTGTCCCTGCCTGGTGATCGTGTCAATGACGCAGCGGTGTTTGAGGTAGTGGGTGTTGATTTAGCAGGACCCTTATATGTGAAAGGAGGTCAAAAGTCTTGGATTGTCTTGTTTACATGTGCAACATATAGGGCCGTTCATTTAGAATTGACATCATCATTGTCCACTGATGCCTTTTTGTTGTCGTTGAGACGTTTTATTGCCAGGAGGGGGAGACCACGAGTAATTTATTCCGACAACGGAACAAATTTTCGAGGAGCTCATGGAGAATTGAGTGGTATTGACTAGGAAAAAGTCTTGAAACTAGCTACCGTACAACGCATAATTTGGAAATTTAATCCACCCACAGCCGCTTGGTGGGGTGGTTGGTGGGAGAGGTTAGTTCGTGTGTTAAAGGAACTGTTGAGAAGGACTCTCGGTAAAGCCATTCTCACGACCGAGGAGTTGCAGACAGTACTGTGCGACTGTGAATCTGTAATTAATTCTAGACCACTCACTTACCTATCCGAAAATTCTGATGATTTAGTTCCTTTGTCCCAAGCCATGTTTCTTGTGGAAAATCGCAACCTGGACGTTCCCGATATTGATTACAGGTATACTGTAAATTTACATAAAAGGGTTAGATATCGACAAAAATTGTTAAATGATTTAAGGCATTAGGGCTCCTTATTCAAAATAAAAATAAAAAGGGTCCATTGTCGGAAGTACGGCTGGGAGAAATTGTCCTCATTGCTGATGACATCAAAAAACGGATGCATTGGCCTTTAGCTAAGGTCATTCGGCTGATTCCTGGAAAGAATGGCAAGATCAGAACTGTGGAACTGAAGACTCGCACTGGAACAATGTTACGACCCATTCAACGAGTCTATCCCTTGGAAGTGCAGTCGACAGAAACCCCCAATGATCCTTTAAACGATTGTACAATTACTAATCCTATTTCTTCTATTTCTAGTGATAATCTTTCAGATCCTAACGACTCCAGTAACGTCTTGCCTAGAGTATCCAAGTATGGAAGAGTCATCAAAATACCAGAGAAACTGGACCTCTTCAACCAGGTGTTACATGTTTTTGAGTCCAAGTGATGTCGACTCAAAAAAGGGGGAGGATGTTGAAGGCCACCGCAACGAACTCTTTCGATGACGCAACGCGTGGGTGGAGTCTTCGAAGAAGAGCCTTTTCATTATTGGACTATTTTATTTCTAGAACTTTTTATTATGTTAACTGTAGAATTAACGGAGAAATCCTTTGTAAGAAATTAGTATTGCGCGGGACTTGTTATGTATATGTGTGTGTGTAGATGCTGCCCTCGTGAATTGATATCCGTATTAAAGTTGATATAGAATAATCCCTGGTATTATTACTTGAACCTGCTTGTTGTAACCCTGTGTGTTCAACAGGAGTGGTGTAGTAGTTAGAAGAGGACATGCCAGTGCAGGCTTCGTCCTCGTCACATGTCTGCGGTTTAAAACTTCGAGGTCCATCGCCAAAAGCCCTCAAGTAGCTGAATAGTGTGACGTAAAGGCTCACTCATTTGTGAGTTACGTTAATAAATATATACCGTAAAATCCGGCGTATAACGCGCACTTTGAACACAAAAAATACGATCGAAACTTAAGAGTTACGCGCTATACGCCGGGTATAAAAACGGTAGCTTTAAAAAGAACAAGAGATGAGCATAAGAAAGAGTTCACTTCTATATGTATCGAAACACTGTTTATTTAAAAGAAACGACCTGCCTTATGAACTAAAAGAGTTTATGGTGTTAATTATTGTACGATGATTAAAATATATTAAAAATAAAATACATTTAAATCCATTTCAGAAGGTGAAAATATTGAACATATTTATTCCGCTCACTCCGTTATTATATTTTTATTTCCAAGGCTGGTTCTACAGTTTTAAGGCAACTCATTAAATTCATCATATGATTTTTTATTGCCAGATACAACAGGATAAACGACTACTAATCAGAACTTAAAAATATAGACATAAATTATTTCTCTGACAAATAGAACTAAATACACTACTCCCAATGAAGTTCTAGTTGAAAGAGTAATAACATATCCAAGCTCATCTGCCTTCTTGAATCCATCAACACCAGTTATTACAAGTTGCAGTTCTAGAAGTATACTATTTTTTCAAAAGTCTTGTGTAATAACCTCGAATAAATGACTTAAACATAAAAGCAATGTATACAAATATTTCATCGTAAATATACAAGTGAAACTTATAAAAGAGAGTTAAAAAGGAGGTGCGCGGTATACGACAAATCAACCTAAAAATGAAAAAAGTCAGCTTGAAAGTATAGGTGCGCGTTATACGCCGGATTTTACGGTAATCAATCGAAGGAAACCATTCATCTCAGCATTCAAAATAAACACAATTTTAATGATACATATCGATAGAAAAAGCTTCTTTACAGATATTAGTAAGAAAACTAGTTATTTTATTTTCCTCATTTGAACAATTTCAATTTAATTTATTTACAATTTAGAATCCGGTTTTTGTGTTCAGTGTCTTCACAATTCATTTAATATCAATTTCATCACTTGTTATTTTGTCTCGAGTATTCTCTGAAAGAAATATTGCAACATCTCATTGCAATAAATATTTCCATCCCGATTGCTGGAAATTGCTTTATTCATAAAAGTTTCAAAAGGTAATACGATTTTTTAAATGAAACTAATGTTCACAAGAGGAAAAATAAATCATTCGATTGTCTTAACAGGTATTTGGTAAATAAATGATAAAGCAAGATCCGTGAATGGTTTATTTTCATTTGAATGTCCCAATTATTATTTTATCTCAGTCAGTAGAAATTACATTTTGTTTTGTTTTGTTAAGTTCTTAATTGTCAAGAAACAGACTTAAAAACTTGTTCTGGTATATAATATCCAGTGAATAAAATGAGGAAATTTCTATTTTTATTTGAGATATGCTGAATAATATAACATGTAGAAGAATTAAAACAGCTAAATATTTAGTGTACCTGTTGCAAAAACAAGTTGTTGTTATTGATGTGGCTAATGCCACTGTCTGACATAGTCAGAACGAGGCATCGTGGCAAGGGGTCAGAAGTACACCTGTCATTGGCCTTGGCCTTGAGCACCGAACAGGTGACAGTGCAAATTAACACGGTGAAATTCCCCGAAGGGACGATAGATGTCGACACCACCTATCTCCACCTCCACAATTTAGACATGGAACTGAAGGGGAGGGAAATATTCTCCAGCCCCCTGCACTCGTGATACAGCCCACAAGGCTTTCGGACTTACTGACGAGCACGTACCCCGTGTGTACTCGGAGGGTATTTGGTGGCATGGGCGGATTCCGGTCTGGAGTCCGATGCTCTAACCACTAGGCTACCCACGGCCCAAAACAAGTAACCAATTAATGAAATCAGTTTTAGGTAGTGTTTCTTTAAGTGGCGTAACGTACACCCCCACGCGACCCCTGACTGGTGCCAAGAACGCAATTCTTTGTAAAATTCGGCATGGAGGCCCCAAATCTAACTTTACAGGGGATGGCTTAATATTCAACGTTACGCCCCTGGTTTCAAACATTATTCTCTCTCTCATAAAGAGATTTTATATTTACTTTCAATTTCTTATTACCATTATATATAAGATAAAATAAAAAAAACATACAAAAAAATTATGCAATAGAACCTGATTTGATGCTTTATTCAGCATACAACTACGGATAATCAATTTTAAGTTGAAATAAATAGGAATGCGGAATCGAATCTTTTATATATATGCATTGGCGTAACGGAGAATATTTAGGCCCCCCTGCAAAGTCAAGTTTTGGACCCCCACGTTGGATTTTACAAACGGTAAGTACTTAGCGGCAGTCAGGCCTTGGGCCCCCCGCAATGCTGGGGTGTACGTTACGCTACTTTATATATGTATATATATATTCAAAAACTAATGCCCGAAATAGAAATGAGTGTGAGATTTTTAATTGAGATTAAGTCGTGTATCGGCCTGCAGATGGCAGCACAAGATTTTAAGAAGAAAATCACATTACCAATTACTATTAATTAATTGATTTACAAATAATAATTGGTGAAGTAGGCATACAATGTGATCACGAGTAATAAAGTGCATCAACATAGTCTGTGTTTTCAGTAGATGTCATGAATAAAAATGCATTTTTGAGTGTGATGGGAGTTTTTTCATTTAAACAAAAATCTCTGTAAATATCGAATCAGAAATTTAGTTTCATACATGTATATATGTTACCATTTGTAAGAATCTTAAATTTCTTAAAAACAGTTTTTTTTCAATTAAAGGAATTTCTTAGTTTTATGATTGAGATTCAAACTAATAAATCAGGGCAATAGTGTAAATAGTGTCGGTAAAAAGAGCACAAAAAACAATTATGCATATCCCCATGTGTTCTCTACAAAATTTACTAATAAAACAAAAAAAAAAAATCTATTTTTCAATTATTTTTGTTTCAAAGAAAAAAAAATTTAAAACAAAGACTATACAAAAAAGAAACAATTAATAGAACCTTTAAGGACTTAAGAAGAATTAATAGAGCAGTTAGGCTCTCCAGCCGTTTATTTCAAGCCTTGTCATCGTGCAACAAAGATTTCTATAATTTATACCACCGTTCAAGGATACCATTAATGGGGGAAGATTTACTTGACCGAGATGGTCCTATGGGTAAGGGAAATAGCCAGGGACAAGGTACAGACCAACTGGGCCCAGGGCTTCAGCCTTAAGGGGGTGGGGGACATTTCCTTCTCGCGATTCAGCCTCAATAAGCTCATGATTCAAATAATTTTATTCGTCTCAAGGTATTTTCTCGAATATATTCTCCGAAAAGCTGAGAATTGAGTTATATTACAAATCTGACACTGCGCATTTTATGTATACAGTCGGACCCCGATTTAATGAATTCATCGGGCCGAACATTTTGTTAGCTATTGGGGGCTATTCGTTATATCGGGATAAAAACAAAATACAAATTTTTTTGCACTTACCTTTTAGAAATATTATAGTAAGCAACTCCAAAAAAATATCCATGATCAGAAATTATACACTTTTTACTCAACAGTTAAAAATATTATTAGTGAATTACTACGCACCAGTTAATTGGGAATTTTATAGTATTAACTAATAGATATTTGACAATCTCTTTGATTCCTGACTGGAAAGAGTTATTTTTTCACACACACACACAGAAAAGAAAATTTTACGGTGCACACACTTTTTCACAGTTTTCAAACAATGTAAAGCAATAGAAGAAGTAACAGTTTTGATAGGTGTTTCATTATCAATTTCTACATCCGGATCGCTATTCTCATTGGCTCATTTACAGACATCCCCGGGAATCGAACCCAGGCTCTGCGGCACAGCTGTCAGCGTCACTATACCGGATGGGCGGCGCACTCGGTTTGAGCATAAGCGTTTCTTTGACTTAATTAAGGAATACACCTAGTTGGTCCTATTCTATTAACTTATATATCATTCTAACTTGAGAATTTTGAGCCCCAACAAATTTAACGTGCATCAGTCACTCAACCCAGTGAGCTGTTTGCGGTAAAAAAACACGTGAAAATATTCAATTTTTATAACTAAATTTGCCCTTTTTTTAAAACGAGTAATATAAAAAAATTATGTCAATTCCTATATACTTAGATCAACAAAGAAATTTTTTATTTTAGCTACTTTTTATTAAATAGTTACAATTAATATAAATATGTATATGCATATGCCAGAATCACAATATTAAGTGGTAATTAATTTTTATTACTTATCAATAAAGTATAGTATTGTCATCCAAAACAATCGTGTCTATAAAATTTCAGTTCAACTGAATGCTTTAAAACGTGAGAAAAAAAATCTTTTAAAGTTTTCACCAAAATCGCTAAAAATTAAGCCAACGTGGCTGTATCTGTAATTCTTTAAATAATTAGTGTCAGTCAATTAATTTTAATTAATTGTAACAGAATTATCGTATTTGTACCCAAAACAATAGTGTATAGAAAATTTCAGCTCGAATGAGCGCTTTAAAATGTGAGAAAAAAAAAGCCTTTTCAAGTTTTGACACAAGTTGCCAAAAATGATGCCAACGTAGCTGTATCTATTGCCGTGTCCTTCCCGAGGGAAGGAATGAATGTTTCCAGAGCCTGTGAGACCGGTTGGACTTCTTTACGATAGAAGGCGACGCCATCTATCTCCCCCTCCATAATTTAGGCATGGAACTGAAGGGGAGGAAAATATTCTCCTGCCTCCAGCACTCGTGGTCTCAGCTGTGACCGCCCACAATACTTTCGGACCCACTGATTTAACGAGCACGTACGCCGTGTGTACTCGGAGGGTATTTGGGGGCACAGGCATCGAACCCAGACCTTCCGGTCTGGAGTCCGATGCTCTAATCGCTAGGCTACCCACAGCCCTGTATTTGTAAATTTTTGAATAATTAGTTTTAATCAATTAATTTTATTAATTGTAATTAAATTACTGTATTGTCATCCAAAATAATCATGTATATAAAATTTCAGCTCAATTGAGCGCTTTAAAATATTTTATTAACGCGCGCGCGCGATTGAAGATTCCACCAAGATAAATTAATAAATAAATAGAGAGTGTGATCTAATAGTAGGAATTGAAAAATAAAATAATTTCTTACTAAGCTAGACTTATTACTAATAATCCCTTAAATCAGTGACCCCCGGACCGAAAACCCTGATGTCTCGTGGATCAAATGGTACCTAGTGTATGTTAGCAATAGCGACGAATTTAGCGGACTGTAAACAATTGTGGTCTAAGACTAAAAGGTTTCGGTTTCGAATTGCTGTCTGTTGAAAGAAAATTGATTCAATGATAAGTCCAAGTTCAATTTGATATAATTGGATATATTTCAATGCTGAAGAACATTTCACTATGATTAGAATAGTTCACATGTAATAATGTACGTAGTTCACATGTATTAGAATTTTTTCACAAGAATACTTCACAATAGAATGTTTCACTAAAAACGAGTGTTTGCATCTTAAGTAAGATACATGCACTGGCTGTTGCCACAAGACTACTTCTAAATAGAAGTGTCTCATTGCAACAGCGCTACCTAACGGCTTTTACTATTCAACACCTAGCCGCTCAAGAAACAATGAATTATGTCCATTTCATTGACTGAGGGGTATTTCTCTCGGGTTTGTGCGACTTTCCATGGAAATCAATTCATATTCCATGTTAAATCCTTTCATAACAATGTTTTTTATTTTGAAGACATACTTAAGTATAATTAATTTAAAAGTATTAAATCAAAACAATCAACGCCCCCTCCCAGCGGCGCAGTTAACTTAACAAATGTGAACCGTAAAAAGTTAGGGGAGCACTGCCTTAAAAATACACCCTCGCACTTTGCTTCAATAACCTTTTGGAAGATTTCCATTTTAGAAATCGTTTATTACACAATAAAGAGAAAGAAGAATTCACTTCTTAAAATTCCTTTCTATAACAAGGACAATTCTGAGGGTTTGTAACTAAAAATTTATAGTTTAAAAAAACTAAAAACCACGCTTTTATAGTTAATCGATTTAAAAAGTAAAAAAATTATTTTTAATATAAGAATAAAATGACTGACGAGAAAATTAATGTCATTGTTGTAAAAACGTGGTGTGTGTGCGCTCGATATGAATTGTTGTGCTCTCTTACTAGTTCTATTCCGAACTGTAGAGTTAAGGCCGTATCACACGCAGACTTATTTCAAGCAATTTTTCCTCCTACTGAGGGTAAAGGGTTGCCGTCAACAAAACGACATGCTCTGACGTCAACCGCGCACTTTCACCACATTGAAATGTTACTCGCCGATTTTTCTCCTTCGGAAACAACCATACATTATTTTTTTTATACCGCTCGAGCTTACAGGATTCCTATTGGCTGGAATTCCAAGCAATTTTTTATTCCGGGCAATTTCTTGAGCTCACTAGCAAGAAATTGCTCTAAAGCGGTTGCTATGGCAACTGAGTAAAAATTGCTCGAATTGGACGAAAAATTGCTTGAAATGTATACGTGTGATACGGCCTTTAGTGTAACAATGTGGTACAAAGCACAGACCCCACACACGCTTTTACCACAATGAACATACTTTTCTCGTTAATCATTTTATTCTTATATTAAGAACTATTTTTTTACTTTTTAGTTCGATTAACTATAAAGCGTGTTTTATGTATATATATATATATATATTTAAACTATAATTTATTTTTCATTTTTAGTTCAATCTACAATAAAAGAGTGTTTTTTTTAGTTTTTTAAACTATCATTTATTCGCTGGTAAATTTACCTGAAATAGGTCATTTTTTTAGAATCTGGAATACCCATTGGGATCCTAACAGTGCGTCAATACGCACTGAACCAAAAAAAAAAAAAAATGTAGGATCAGCCGACTGAAGGACATCTGGAAGAGCTAAGTTTGGAATATTTAATGTGGAAGGAGATGTAAAGTCAATGAGATATTTTTAACTAAAACGAGCTCAATATTCTCTCTGAAAATATCGTCAGCATAGACATAAAAGTACACGTTTTGAATCCAAGAGTCAAGTAATTAGAATATAAATGATTTTTTTTCCGCATACTCGAGTCTTTTTTTTTTATTTCCCTATTCAGAAAAACTGGGCAGTTGTTAAAAATTATGGTAAGGAATTACTGACGCATAAAGAGCCTTTTTTTGTTTGTTGTGTTTGTATTAAGCATGAGCGTTTTCCCTTTAGGGCTGTAACTTAATCTTTTAGTCGCCAAATCTGGAAATGGAAATTCATGATTCCTGATGATCTTGATTAGGACAATAAAACACAAATATGAAATTATTGTATTGTCATCGGTCCTTAACCAATGGGAAAAGTTTAGAATTAACCTGATGTCTTAAGGTGCGTAAAAATCGAGTACACAGATTCCGTTACAAGCAAGTGAAGCTAATAGCAGCGTGTTGAAAATAATCGAAAAACGTGTTCTTCAGCAAAAAATCCTCGTCACTTGATTGTGGTTTAAAATTACGAGGTTCATCGTCAATAGTCTTCGTATTGCTTCGAAATGCCCCACAAATTCATCAATCAATCAATCTTCAATGGAATAAAAATATTCGGACAGTTAAATAGGATAAAAAATAAGCTTTAAGGTTTTTTCTATAATGTAAGTGTTATTCATTCCTATATATCCAAATTAAATGCTTTAGCACGAAGTCTTAGAATAATCGCGGAAATAAAAACATCTGCCTAAGAGATTTACTGAATGTAGGTACAGTGATTGACGTCAAACTTCTGACGTGAGTTGAAACGAGAAACAAAGAACTTGCTCTTTCATGGGATTGCACTGTAAAAAATGACTATTCATTAAAAGATTTTTACGATGGGGAAGTATATTTTTTCTTTAATGAATGAAATTTTTGGAAATTTTGGTGCTTCGTGTTTTAATATGAGCAAGAAAAGAACACCCAGAGACAATTCTAAAAATTTAATGGCATTTTGAGATTGCACAAAAAAGCTTTCTTTCAGTTTTAAATATCTTGTATTATCTAAAATGCAATTTTATCCTTTATTTTTATTTCTCAAAGCTAGGTACTGAAACCCACCTTTTTTCATGAACAACCATAGAGAAATATTTAATTCGCTGATTTTTTACTATCACATTAAACTGCAATAGTTCCTGGCAAAAACAAATAATTTCTTTTTTCTTGTAACAGTTTTATTATTTAAATGATTTACGTATATTTACGGGTTGGGAAATTTTCAGTTACTTTTGCTTAGGTGAAGAAAGAAAATTTCGGTTTTACAATCTTTTTATTGTTTGACGTAGGTTCTTTATATTAACATTTTCCCTGTTAAAGAAAGCACCGGTTTTTTAAAGATATATTAGATTATTAATCTCTCTTACGTTTTTGCTCCCATTACATTATTGTCATCTATTGTTAATCAAACCTGTTGCTGAATAATAGGTGTGCCTTGGCAATGTGAAATGGTAATTTAAATCCTTCGAACTGATGTGATAATTTAAGTATTGTACGTTTTAAAATTGCATGGTTTCAATTTCTAAATTAAATTTCTTTAGTATGTGGCATTTCAATTCGGAGGATTTTCTATCTTGATACTTTATCATTGACCGATTTTTTCGTTTTTGTTTCGGTGGTTTAGTGTTCGAAATAGGGTGTAAATAATCCCAATTTGAAATATATATACAAACTAAACTTTTTGATCAAAACTAGGACGTAAGAAACGATAACACATACTATCTACTCGTAAGACAAACCTTTGCAATTGAAAATCTAAGGAAATGAACCAATAAAAGCAACACACTTCTCTATTACGTGTCAAAAACACATATTCAATTTAAATTCTAACAGTCAACTGAATAATTCTCATGTCGACATTTATTTCAAAAGGATACCAACTTTAGCAACAAAACTTATGAAACCAAATGATTAAATATCATTAAATAAAATAACCAGCAAGAAAATTAGTTATACACTCATTAACAAAAAAATTAGCACACCAAAAAATAATTGCTGAATCGTAACGAAACTTGGCATGAAGGTACATGTCAGGGACATATGCAAATGATTAGAAATGCAGCGTGATTTCGCATTACGTATAGCCGTTAGAGGGCGTTTAACGTCGTTTTCCGTGGAGTATTAAACAGGAAACCAAAGCTTGTTTGAGTGTGCTGAAATGCTTACAAAGGAAGAGCTGAGGTAGACATGCCATTACGTCGTTTTTGAAGGCAATATGTGCAGCTGTCACAGTTTGAAAAGGGGGGAATCATTGGCATGATGGAAGCTGTGTGGTCAGTTGGGCGAGCAGATCGTCAATTAGGTCGTTCTGATTGTGTTGTGAGGAGACGTTGGGACCAATGGACCCGAGAAATGTCTTTTACAAGAAGAGTAGGCTCAAGATGTCCTCGACAGACCGGTCATCTAGAAGACCGCCACATCATAAAAAATACACGTGTACAGCCAACTGCTTCATCGGCCGCCATCCAGGCACAGGTAGCACCTTCACCCCTGTGTCTTCTCGAACCATACGAAGGCACCTGGCTGAAGGAAATTTGGGATCGTAACGCCGATTAAGTGTGCTGCCCTTGACACCCACCCAACGAAACTTCCGTTTGGAGTGGTGTCACGTACGAAGATACTGGTCTGCAGCGGAATGGAACCAGGTCGTCTTTAGCAACGAATCCAGATTCGATCTCAGCAGTGACGACAATCGTGTTTGTGTGTGGAGACCCCGTGTTGAACGCCTTGATCCTGCCTTTGCCTTACAGTGACACACCACTCTTACAGCTGCTGTGATGGTTTGGGGTGCCTTTGCCTACAACACACGGTCACCCCTAGTATTGATCCGGGGCACCATGACATCCAGCAACCGCATGTGTTGCCACTCATGCAACGGCTCCCAGGAGCCATTTTTCAACAAGACAATGTTCGGCCTCCCACGGCAAGGGTCTCACAAAACTTTCTCCGTACTGTAACAACCCTTCCTTGGCCTTCCCGATCCCCAAATTTGTCTCCAATCGAGCATATCTGGGATTATTTGGGATGGTGAGTTGGGCATCCCACGAGTTTGAACGAACTACAGGCAAGGTTACAGCAAATGTGGAACGAAATGTCTCAAGACATCATACAGAACTTGCATGCCTCAATGCCCAATCTATCAAATCATGCATTCGCGCTAGAGTGGGTTCAACAGGGTATGAAATCCTCTGTTCTTTTGCCCTTTGATTTTCTAATCATTTACTTATACCAAAGCTGTCATTACGTAAGTAAAATTTCGTTTAATTTTAACGACCCCTTCTTGGTGTGCTAATTTTTTAGTCCATGAGTGTATAAGTTATTAAATCAAAGCAGACGATGATAGAGAGTATGAAAAAAAGAGTGAGTGATTATTAACGTCGCACTGTTCAGCTACACGAGGGTTTTTGGCAACGGACCACGTAATTTTGAACCATGGTCAAGTGACGTTGACGACATCTAAGCTGACACCCCCTCTCCTAACTACCACACCACACCAACGGGAGGACGTTTCGGCTAACGTCAGATTTAGCATGCATCGCTGCCCTATACGGCATGTCTTGAATGGTACTTGGCTCGAACTCTGACAAAGCCAACCACGATCCGATACCTATACCACTTGGCTACCGCAGCCTATGAAAAAGAGAGATGCTTCAACGTTAATATACGTACTAAATATGATTTCAAAAAACATTTCTTTGAAACTATTTTGATTGATATTCATATCTAAAAACCTGCGTAGTTTCTTCTTTATATATAACGAAGTCCAGGTGGCGGGTAAAGGGCCATAGTAGTTTGCCAAATACTGCGAGTTATCGCTGTTTCCAATTAATTTTTCCACAATCATCGTAAACAGACTTTGAATATCTTCCACATGACACGTAATTCATGTTAAGAATCACACGCGAATATGCTTTGTAACGTTATTTCTATGTTAATGAATGCCCTGTAGAAAAGGATACATTTATTTGAATTTTCTATTGCTGCTGTTGTCTGAAATTTGAATTCAGAATCTGATTTTTAATTCATAAGGGTAAATGCGAACAAATTCTAAGCCCTAAATGCTAATTAATTCAAATACGTGAATTGATATACTAATTGGAAATACTCGTGCAAAAATATATCATTACTCCGTATCATTTTAATATACATATCGTCGACTTATTTTAGTTCAAAGATGTTTATGTATCGAACAGTTTCAAATTTCTTATTATGTGTTGTAATTGCTCAAGGTTCGACTTGCAATTTTGAATTCATGAATTTAAAATGAATTTTATAGAATTCCTACTTTCCTCCTAAATTCTATAATATTTATCGATTTAGATGAAATAAAGTGCAACCGAAAGAGCAAATATTAATAAAAATGTCTTCGGGAATATATATTCCCTTCAGTCTCTGAAAGTACTTCTAAATATTTCTTAAAGATGTGACTGTAATAAAAGAATTATCAAAAAGAACAAAAATAATCTTCAAAAATCGTAGCAAAAATTGTTATTCCTAAAACCCTTTCATTATATTTGTGATCTTTCGGATGCATTCTACTGAATTGAAACCGATACACTAGATAAGGTTCGAGGAGGATAAATAGAAAATCCGTAGGATTATAAAATTGCATCCCGATTTCAAAAAGATGGCAAACGCGAACTTTTGCTCTTGTTGACTTTTTTGAAGAGTACAACTCTGTGAGTGAATATTAATGTCGCACTGTTCAGGTACTGGAGGGCTTTTGGTGACGGACTTCGTAATTTTGAACCACGTTCAAGTGGCGAGGATGGCACCTCAGTTGGTACCCCCTTCTTCTAACTACCACACCATACCAACGGGAGGACGTTTGAGCTCTCGACAGATTTAACGTGTATCGCTCCCCTACACGGCGGGTCAAGACGGGTCCGGCGGCAGTGGAACTAGGCTAGAACTCATGACACGCAGGTCACGTGTCCGTTACTTTGACCACTAGGCTACCGTGGCCATAGTCTCTGTGAGTACTATATGTATTTAGTAAATAGACGACTCCTTAGTTATTCACAAATAAAAATCTATTGAATTTTAAATATTCTTCTGGAGTAAAGTTAAAAGCGCTACGTGCGATATGATGACGCTTTCGTAACAAACGCGTTTAGAAAATATAATTTAACATTTTATTTCATTTTATCTTTTTTCAGCATAGAATGATTGACATGTTAGATGTTCTTTCTTTCTGTTTATAAGGGATCTATGGAGACTACTTTTTCTAAAATAAAAAATCCCCAAAACCTTAAATTTAGAAAAATGTCGAAAAATCCAATTTATGTTTATATTTTATTTTTTTACAGGTATTATTATTATTATTATTATATATTATTTCAAAATATGCATCGCATGTTTCACTTTATAGGTTTCGTATGAATGCGTCTTATCTAAAATTACTTAATTTGGTTGAATTGATGGTATATGAAGTAAAAATATTTAATGTTAAATACAATATTGTACATTAATGTGAGACACACTGTTTTTTTCCTTCACTTTCAGCCATTAGCAACGGACCTCGTAATTCTGAGCTATGTGCAAGTGACGAGCCGTGGCAGATTTAACGTGAATCAGCCATCTACCCGACGGGACTTAGCAACGCTAGATTTTGAATCCGTGACTCACCAAATGGGCCACAAATTCACGATCATGACTACTCGGCTACCGCTGCCACACTAAAATGTTGGGACAAAAATATTCCACAATAATTTCAGACTGAAATCAATACTTAATTTTTAGGATAAAAATTATGATAATCTTTTCGATTTGCGAAATTAAGTGAGTGAGTGAATATTTACGTTGCATTGTTCAGCTACTCGAGGGCTTTTGGCAATGGTTTGCGAAATTTAAAAAAAAAATTAGAAAATATTTCCTATTGTATACATCTCTGAAAAAAGTCGAAAATGGATGATTTATCTTAAAGGAAAGATCTAACCTATATTAATTATACTATATAACCGATACGAACAATTGCATTGTTTGGTATACACGATATCATCAATCGGAAAGATCTGATTTTGAAAAGTGTTTTTGAATCTCTGGGTAAACAAAGTAATTTGAATACTTAAAAATGTCTAAATATTTATTTATCAATTAAAGTTGAGAATAAATTCAATGAACATCTTGCCGTCGCTTTTCCCTAAATTCTAAAGCAATTTCATTGTTGTGCAGGAAAGAGCAAACTTTGTTATTATTATTTACTAATGCATATTATTTGATGATAGACAGTGTCTGAGTCGCATTTTTCTCTTGATTGATAATGTTCGGTTGGATTTATTTTAAGCATATGACGCGCAGAACAATTATAATTGGTTACCACACCTTCAGAATCAACTTATACAGGGTGGAACGTGGGAAATTCCTGCTTTGAACATGTTGCAATGATATTCGTAAGGAGGGGAGGGACGTGGGGAGGAGTTCGGTGGAAAGGGTGGAGAGGGATATTTATGTTTCCACCTCAGTCTCAAACATGTTGTGGTCGAGGCAGCAGTGCGCTTTTGCCATGGAGGCGTATTTCTCTAATGCAAAGTCGTAATGTAATCTCTCTTCCCTGCAAAGTCAGGTTTGGGTCCGCCCAAGTTGGATTTTACAAAGGATAGGTACTTGGCGGCAGTCAGGCTTTGAGCCCCAAGAACCCTGCCCCCCTCCGTATTTATTATAAAAATATTTATGACAATTTAATTTATAAAAGAAAGAATTAACAGAAGCAAACAAAAATGTCGCAATTAACACCCAGATATACATGGATATGTTATAAGTTAAATAATATAATTTAATATAATTTCTCTAATTTTTATCTTTGTCGCTTAAAAAATTATTTTTACGACGCTAAGCCTCACTTCCTCTCATACTAGGCGCTACTAGGCATAACCGATTCTACCATCACCTAAAAAATGAACCCAAATTTTCTACAGTATATACTTTTCAGTTCGCTATTTTTAGCTACGTTTTTCATAGAAATCCTGAGAAGAAAAAGGACTTTCAATCACTTCACTTCCAGCTATGTCTTCACATTCTAGATCACGGCCGAAGCAAAAGGTGAAAGTTTTCTTGCACGTAATATTTTTCTTTTCATTAAAATATAACTTCCTCGTATTTTTATCTCGATGTGATTGAAAGTTCTTTGCGCATTGTTTGTGTGATGTTGACGTCCCAACAATTGCGAAACTTTTCTACACTGACAGCGAGAACAAGAGACATCGACACACTCTAGAAAGGCCATTCGAAAGAACTGGTAATCAAAGAGCAACAAGAGGCAATGGGAGAAGAGTGAAGAAACCTTGAGCATCCAGAGCATTCTGAAGGTCACCGAAGACGCAAGTGACGCAATGTGGGGGCCCCCAGACTCATAGAGAATAAGAGTTCATTATATCACCAGACTGACAGGGTGCATTGTGGCAGATCCTGCTTCGTAGGGCGAGGGGGTTTCCTTCTTCCTTTCGGTGATTTGGATTGATTAATTGCTGTCACTCGTTTGGCCTCCCGTTTCTTTAATCAACAATCACTTTCTTGAAAACTTTGAAGAATTTCCTCATATGTGTCACTTTCGAAACACGTTTTTATAAGGACTTTTAGAAGACCATTTCGTTTCAAAGGCGAAGGAATGTAATTCAGTACGCAAAGATTTGAAATAAAATATGCTAATTCTTTTTTTAAAATTTAATAACTATGTACTATGTAATTGAAAGGTGGTATATTTTTGACTTCAAAGGCGACGTAATGGAATTGAAATTAAAAGAAAAATTACCTCTTTCTTTCTCTCTTTTTAATTCAAATGCAAGTCGGGTGCGATTTAGGTTTGGAAAGTGTTTCAAATTTGTGACCTTTTGCGTTAAATAGTTTGGCGAGAGAGTGAGTGAATATTATCGTCGCATTGTTCAGCTACACGATGGCATTTAGAGACAAAATGCTAAATTTTGAAAAATGGTCAAGTGACGAGGACGACACCTGGGCTGGTGACCCCCTCTCCTAACTTCTACACCACACCAGCGGGAGGGCATTTGAGCTCTCGACAGATTTAACCTGCATCGCTTTCTTACACGACGGGTCTTCAGCGGTACTAGGTTTGAAATCATGACATGCCAGACTCGAGTCCGTTACCTTGACCTCTAGGCAACCGCGACCACATGGATAATGTAGCAGTGGTTGTCTAGTTGTCATGGTCATGAACTCGTGGCTGTTTTGTTTCAAGTTCGAGTTCTGGTGCCACTGAAGACTCGCCAAGCAGGACATCAAATCTGTCAAGACTCAATATCCTCCCGTTGGTGTGGTGCGGGAGTTAGGAGAGGAAGGTACCAACTCGGATGTTGTCCTCGTCACTTGAGCGTGGCTCAAAATTACGATATCGGTCGCTAATAGCCGTCATGTTGCTGTATAGTGCGTCGTTAGTTTTACTCTCAGATCGATAGATACAATGAAGGATTCCATGTTGGATTAGTTTTGTAGCGATAAAAATATTTAGTAGAATAAGTCATTTTTTTAACATATGCTGTGTAATAGTAGTACATGTTTAAAACAGTCAGTCAGCAATAACTACCAAGCAAAACGCTATGGGATTTTTACTTTAATCCTTTCATTACCAGGCTTTTCTCCTGTTAAGCCTAACTGCTTTTAAGTACTGTAATAAAATATGGTGAGAGAGAGAGAAATTTATATTTAATAATCATTCCAAATTCCATACGCTTTAAATTCAGATCAAACCGATATGATCACGGGCCTCCGAACGGGGAAAACTCAATCTCACATATGATACCATATTCCCTGAAGGGCACACGTATATGTAATCATGGTCCTGAACGGGTAAGAACTTGGCTTGGTTTGAAGACGGAAAAAGGCATGCGTTAGCCGGAATTTGACCGTGGCTTAAATTTAAGAGGTCAGTCATCAGTAGTGTTCGTGTTTCTACTAGTTCAACACTAATAAAAAGCAATCAATTAATTAATGTTTTAACTACCACGAATTGGCAGCAGTAATTCCTGGCAATGTCATTGCTTCATTCAACGGTCTCTGCATCAATGTAGCTTCGAGTAATAATCGTCATTTCCTATTATTTTCGTTGATTCTTGCCGCTGTCGCTTGCGCATGATGCTGTTGTTACTTTTTATCCCTGTCATTTTGAGGTTCTGAGATCTTATAATAAAACTCTTTACCTCTTTCTCTTCCAACTCAAAGATAATATTTATAATAAAAATGGAAATTGTTTTTTTTCTCCCTATTATGTCAACTTTATTTTATTTCATTACAAAATAAATCTATTTTTATTGTCTCTGATGTGTATTATTTTCGAAATTTTGAATGAATTTAAGCATATCAATCAAAAATCAAAGATTTGAAAGTGGATATTAATAAAAAAATTTAAAACCCACCAAAACAATCTCAAATAAAACATGAATGCATGTTTCTGACAATAAAAACTAATTAATGAAATGCAAGGCTATTTAATTAAAGGTAAAAGATTTTTATATAACTTTATGAAATTACAATTAATTAAATATATTTTAAATTATAATTTTATAAAATTATAATTTGTGAAAATGATAATTTATACATTTAAATAGAAAAGTGTTTAAAGGCTTTTCTTTATTTTTATTTTTATTCCTTTATTGGATAAATTTAAATAGTCCTATTTATTTATTGTTTCTTAATTCAAAATAAGTATACACCTGGTTAACAAAACTATGTTTAACCAAAAATAACTATTTTACTTTCTATTCAAAAAAAGAAAAAAGAAAGAATGAAAAAATGAAAAATATATATATATATATATATATATATATATATATATATATATATATATATTTTCTCTTTACAAATATGAAATTCCTGCATCGCAACCCTTATTGGGGGGGGCGAGTTTTGACAAAATTTCTTTTGTAGCCGTTCTCTACTCCGTGAAAGGAATGTGCCTGCCAAATTTCAAATCTGTAGGTCAAACAGTTCAAAAACGGAAACATTTATCCCATATAATGCCTCTCAACCTCTTTGCAATTTTTGTTTCAACTTCTTTAATTAGCTAGCTCTCTTTGTAAGTTGAATTTGTTGTACGATAAATATTTACGAGTATCATTATTAAAAGAACAGAACAGTTTAATAAGTTTTTTTTCCTCAGGAAAGCAATCGAAGTAGTATTTTATTAAGTTATTGAGCTTCATTTTTGAGTTTTCTCTATATTTATTCCTGGGAACTCAACAAAAACAAATAATATAAAAGAGTATTTTTTAAGTCAATTCCTACTTGATCAACAAAGAAAATTTTTATTTTAGCTTGTAACGTCACTTCTCGAAAACATCAACATCTGGTCGGTTTCTTTGTAGACCCGACAACCACACGTGCAGCTTGCAGGTGCAACACAACCCCTTTTTGACCCCCGAGGAATCTAGCTCGTCGACCGGAAGATGAGGGGGAGAGATGCTTTGAACTTGCACGGGAGCGGTTGCCAGCGAATCCTCCTTTCACAAAATAGTGGACTCTAACAATCTATAATTAAATTTAATAACTTTAATGTATCATTTAGTAAATAATTTTCAATAGTTGTGACGTAAATAAATTCCATATTTTAATTAACCAAGAATACGCTACCGTTATTCTTTCAAACGTTACAGCTTAGAGTTTTGGTGGCAGTGCTTTGGGATAAAAAGTTAGCATTCAGGACCCGTGAGAGGAGGAAATTTTGGGTTTTTACGGACGGACCGCAACGCAGGGAGAGAAAAAGAGCGTCCTGCTCATAGAAGATCAAACTGATCTATAATGTTAACGGCGAGAGTGTCCGAAGGGAAAGCGATTTTCGGAAGCAGTGCTGCGATTGAATTCATCTTTGAAGCAGTGCCACGAGTGAATTCAAGGCTGGTCAAACTGACCACACTTATTGTTAAGGGTGAAAGATTCAAGATTGGTCAAAAGGACCATTGTTCACACGAAAGAGTTCAAAACCACTAGTGCACATAATTTGCTTCTGACAGCAAGCTGAGTACTTCAAATGGGTGAGTACTGTTATACACTCTGTCGCAAAAAAATATATGCACCCAGAAGAAATCAAGCTACAATCACGAAACTCGGCAAGAATGTAGTCTGGTAAGAGATATGCAAATGATTAAAATTTCGAAGCCAATGAGACAAGGCTAAGTGTGCTATGCGCATATTAGTTGCGCAACTGGGAGAGTTTAAAAGCATGAGTACGAGCGCCGTATGGCTATCCAAACGAATCTGATGACTTTGATAGACGATATTGAGACTTAGGATGCCTCTAAGACGTAACCGGAGGCAGTACGAGCAGCTGACGGACTTTGATAGGGGCCGTATAATAGGCCTCAGAGAAGCAGGTTGGTCGAATAGACGTATCGGCCGCCCCCTCGGTCGGAGCGATATGGTAGTTGCTCGGTGTTGGCAACAGTGGATCACAGAAGGTAGAGTGTACCGTCGCGGAGGGTCAGGACGTCCCAGGAACACAAATGATCGCGAGGATCGTGCAATCAGAAGAGTGGCCACTTCGGCACCAACAACGTCGCTAGCATCGATTCAACGCCACTTACCTCCTTCCAGACATCCAGTGCCATCAAGAGAAACCATAAGGAGACGACTGACCGAAGTTGGCTTGAGGAGCCGACGTCCGCTAAGACGCTTACCACTGACCCCACATCATAGGCAGTGTCGACTGGATTTTTGCCGACCTCGGGCAACTTGGAGTGTGACAGACTGGAGACGTGTCATCTTCAGTGATGAATCCCGATTCAGTCTCAGTGCTGATGACCACCGCACACGTGTCTGAGGCGCACCGGCCAGCGGTCCGATCCGGCATTTATTGTCGAGCGGCATACAGCAATTTCACAAGGTGTGACAGTGTGGGGAGCAATTTCTTGGGACACACGATCATCTTTAGTGGTCCTTCAAGGCACTTTGACAGCTCGCAGATACGTGGACGATATTTTAATGCCGATTGTGCTACCCATGCTATCAAGTCGCCCAGGTGCCATTTATCAACAGGATAATGCTCGTCCACATACTGCGCGACTCTCCCCAACAATGTCTTCAAGGATATGACGTCCTACCATGGCCTGCCAGGTCACCAGATCTTTCGCCAATAGAGCATGTCTGGACGCGTTGGGAAGGCAACTGCAGCCGTCCCGAGATACAGGAGAATTAACTGCGCAGATGCAAAGACTATGGCAGGATCTTCCACAGGGGGTCATAAGTGATCTAATTGAATCGATGCCACGCCGAATTTCGGCTTGTATAGCTGCCAGAGGTGGCTTTACTACTTACTGATTTTTAACCTTTTGCAAGCTGTAACCGCTTAATAAAATGATATTTTGTTCTGAATTTTTAATCATTTGTTTATTTTCATATACACTACATGCATACCAAATTTCGTGAATGTAGCTCAATTTCTTCTGGGTGCATATATTTTTTTGCGACAGAGTGTATTTTTGAGTTGCAAACTGCATATTGTATAAGAAAATTTGGTTAAAGTGTTCTTTAGAAATTTTGAAATACTTAGTGTTTTTTCTTGCATGGGAACAGTGTTATTTTGTTTCTAGAGAATTGTAATTGTATTTCAAGCATTGTGTGCAATTTTAGCTTAAGATTTATTGTGTTTTAAGTCTCTTGAATGATTTTGATTATTTTTAGTGTTAAGTTTTTCTTTGTGTATTTCTGTGTATGCATGGGACCAGTGTTATTGTATTAATAGAGAATAGTAACAATAGTGCAAAATTTAGCGTGACATTTATTTGATATTGTTTAAAAAATGGCTTTCCTTGGTAAAGGGAAAAGGCAAGACATGTTGCAACTTGCTGAGGAATTAGGAATAAATGCCACTTTAAATATGACTGTCCCTAGCATAAAAATTGCAATCACGAACAGTGAAGGTTATGAAGAGGAATTTGTTAAAAATCTGTATGAGACTATCATTGCAAACGGAAAAAGATTAGAGGAGTTAGAAAGGGATGAAAAAAAAGATTGGAGGAGTTAGAAAGGGCTGAAAAAATTGAGATTGGAAGAGTTAGAAAGGGCTGAAAAAATGAGATTGGAAGAGTTAGAAAGGGCTGAAAAAAATGAGACTGGAAGAGTTAGAAAGGGCTAAAAAAATGAAATTGGAGGAGTTAGTAAAGGAGCAGGCATTAAAAGAGAAAGAATTACAGCTGAAATTTGATTTAGAAAGGTTTAAAATAGAATACGGATTTAGGGTAAACGATGAATCAAACGATTCTACAAATGCATGTTCTGTAACCTCTAATTTAAACTTTAAAAATTGATCCCAGATTTCGATCCTAAGCAGTCAGATATTATTTTATATCTAGTGATCTTTGAACGCCAGGCTAAAGGGCGGCAATAGAAAAGAAAAGAGTGGGTGGGGCAATTATTGGGTTTGTTACCCCTAGAGATCGTGCAATTCATTGCTCGCGAACCGGAGGAACAAGCCGAAAATTACGATTATGTAAAGAAATTATTACTTAAAAGATTCAAGTTAAGTCCGGAGGTCTTTCGGCAAAAAATTTGTCCAACACCAGAAAAATCCGATAGCCCCTGGAAGGATTTCACTTTTGAAATTACGAATTATCTAGATGAGTGGCTGATTGGCGTAGAAATAAATACCTTTCAAGATCTTAAAGATCTAATGGTGGTAGATCAATTAAAAAAACGCGTCAATGCTAGTATGAAAGATCATTTTTTAGATAATTGGGCAAACCTTAAATCAGCTACTCAAATAGCAGAACTTTTTGATAATTATGAGGATGTCCGAAAGGTAAATTCGAAACACATGGATAGGTGGGGCAGAAATGATAAAATTTTGACATACTCAGGGGTCAAGGAAAAAGAAAATAGATTTGGGAAAACTTCCTCTAGATTAGGAGCTTCTGTTCCGGAGAGTACTGGCCGCGGTAGCCGAGTGGTATAGGTATCGGACCGTGTCTTGCTTTGTCACGGGTTCGAATCCTGTACCACTAAAGACCCGCCGTGTAGGGCAGCGATGCACGTTAAATCTGTCGAGAGCTGAAACGTCCTCCCGTTGGTGTGGTGTGGCAGTTAGGAGAGGGGGGTGCCATCTCAGGTGTCGTCCACCTCACTTGACCATGGTTCAAAATTACGTGGTTCGTCGCCAAAAGCCCTCGTGTAGCTGAACAGTGCGACGTTAATATTCAATCAATCCGGAGAGTACTAGAGAGATAACTTTTGAAAAACGCGTGATACAAAGATGTTATCATTGCAATATGCCTGGACATATAAAAGCCGTTTGCCCTAAATTCATAAAAAACAAAAGGACGGAAACTCTCAATAATATTGAAGGAAATGAAAACCCGGATTTTCTTAATTCATATACAACAAAGGGCTCTGTGAATGGTCACGAGATAGACATTCTTAGAGATACGGGAGCGACAATAGATTTAGTATGTGCAAAATACATAAATCCTTCTTCTTTCTCTGGTGAAAATGTTTGGGTAAAACAACCGTTAAGCCCAGAATTAGTTTGTTTACCTTTGGCGGTCGTGGAAATTTCCGGAAATTTTGGAACGGTGCAAACTAAGGCAGCGGTTTGTGGAAATCACTTAAATCAACACGGTCGATATTTGCTTGGAAATAAAACGGCCGAGCTAATAAAAGGAAATTTAGGCTATAATTTCCTGCCAGTCGAAATATTGAATGCTGTCCAAACAAGGTCTCAAGTCAAAGCGGCTAGAGAAGAAAGAGGAATAGATAGTGGTGATGCTAAAAAAGGGGAAGATGAGGCTATAATTGTTTCTTTGAATGCAGAGGACGAAATCTTAATACCTGCACTCCAGGAATATGTTCCGGAATTAGCGCTGCTAAGGGTTACGCGAGAAAATTTAATCAATGCTCAAAAAAATAGCGAGGAGATTAAACCCTTATACGAACAGGCAGCCAGTCAAGTGCAGGTTACCAATCAGGTTTATTCGCTAGAGAAGGAATTATTGGTCAAAAATCGTGAAGATAAGTTAGGTAACGTGGTGAAGTTAATAGTAGTGCCGGAAGGGTTGCGCGACCCCATTAAATCCTTGTGTCATGAGGGAACATCTGCACACCTGGGAATTACGAAATCCAAAGACAAATTAAACCGATATTTTTACTGGCCGAATTGCTATAGAGATATGGAACGGTTTGTAAAAACTTGCGATCAGTGTCAGAGGGCTGGGAAGCCCAATGATAAAAAGAAAGCTCCATTAAAATTGGTCCCTGTTATTCAGGAGGTTTTTACTAAGCTAAATATTGATGCATGTGGGCCTCTCCCGATCACATCTAAAGGGAATCGATATCTTATCACGGCCATTTGCATGTCATCAAAATTCCCTGAAGCTATTCCGGTGTCTGATATTAGTTCCGTTAGTGTCACAGATGCGCTGTTAAACATCTTTAGTCGGATGGGGTTTCCCCGTGAAATACAATGTGACCAGGGTACTTCTTTTACTAGTGCTCTGACTACCGAGTTTTTTGAAAGATTCGGAATACTTGTGTCAGGCATAGTTCGGTGTATCATCCACAGAGTAACCCTGTTGAGCGATTTCATCGAACGTTGAAACGACTCTTACGAGTCTTATGTTTAGAGGCAGGCTCCGAATGGGACAAACAAACATCTTCCGTCAATTCTTTTAGCGTTACGAACTGTATCTCACGAAAGTACAGGGTATACACCGTCAGAGTTGGTGTATGGGAAAAATTTGCGAACCCCAGAGACGTTAGTAATGGAACATTGGATGGAACCGGAAGAAGAAGGTTATCTCGTCACTGAATATATGTTTAAGTTAATAAATAGATTAAAAAGATCTCAAGAAGTAGTTATAAATAAAATGGAGGAAATGCAAGTTAAGCGGAAAACTTGGTATGATAAAAACGCAGTAAAACGTGAATTTAAGGATGGAGATTTAGTCCTAGTGTTAGCTACATCCAGAGTAAATAATTTTCAATAGTTGTGACGTAAATAAATTCCATATTTTAATTAACCAAGAATACGCTACCGTTATTCTTTCAAACGTTACAAGCTACTTTTTATTAAATAGTTACAATTAATATAAATATGTGGCAGCCAAAGCCAAGCAGTCTTCGCGCGCAGGCGCAGTGAATTGAAACTGAAACTATTAACCTGAAAACATTTAAGAAAAACAGCAGGGAGAACGCGAGATGTGCGCGAGCAGGCGTTACCTTCTGCATATCATTGTCAAACTTATGTACCTTTTTAATTAATTTTTGTTAAATTTTAAAATAAAATAGAAGAAAGACAAACGTCTTGGACCCCTTGTTGTCTCCCACAAATATGTATATACATATGACAAAATCTCAACATTAAGTGATAATTAATTTTTATTCAGTATCATTAAAGTATCGTATTGTCATCCAAAACAATCTTGTATATAAAATTTAAGTTCAATTGAATGCTTTAAAACGTGAGAAAAAAATCGTTTCAAGTTTTGACACAAGTCGCCAAAAATGATGCCAACGTGGCTGTATTTGTAATTCGTTAAATAGTTAGTTTTAATCAATTAATTTTTATTAGTTATAATTAAATTACTGTATTGTCGTCAAAAATAATCATGTATATAAAATTTCAGTTCAATTGAGAGCTTTAAAATGTACTTTATTAACGATTGAAAATTCTAGCAAGATAAATAGATAAATAAATAGAGAGTGTGAGCTAATAGTAGGAATTGAAAAAGAGAATATACAGTAAATGATCGGTCACATGATCGCGAAATCGCGGTCACCGTTGTTTCTTTCCAATCACGAATTCCAAATTTTGAAGCCACTACGAACCCGTAGTGTAGCGCATGCTCAAAGCCCTTATGTTGGCGTGGTGATGAAGCTTGGAGATTGTAAAGACAAACCAAGGATTAATCATCGTTACTAGAGTGAGATAGTGAGTGACTGCATTTTCAAACTGGAGCAGGCGCGTACTCGATACTAACGTAAATGGTCAGGCGGGGTGACTGAGTCAGGTCAATCCTTATTTGTTTATAATTATTTTGTTCTGAACGATAAAAATCGTAACTTCAATGAATACCTTAATTAAGAGAAATTATATTTATCTACATATGAGGACTTATCAATTTTTTTAAAAAAATTTGAGAAAATATCCAATCATACTGAACTAAAAAGTTTCAAATGTGTGTGACTTTATTAAAATACACAAATCACAGATACTTTTCGCTAGCATTACAGGAATAATATTTGGAAGGCCAAACTGTCATATTTTGCTCCAGTGGTTGTAGTTTTATTGTCTTTTGATGATCGACAAATTGCATGGTGAGCTTTTTTTGCTTATGTCTTTCACATTTGGCTTGATGAAGCTCTTTAGGTAGCATTTGAAAATTTTCCTTTCGCTTTATGTTCTCATCGCTTTTCTCAAATTTACTTTCGCTGTCATGATTAATATGCATTATTTCTTCCGGTTCTTCCCTTTCTTGATCAATTTCAACTTACTTCAACAGAGATCAGAGATGCCAATTTCTATTTTTATGTATTCTGCTCATTTACATTTATAAGGCAAATAAGCCATACAACACAACATTTAAAACCGCTAAGTTGTTCACAAAGAAAAAATTTTGGCGGCCGAACGTGTAACTCAGTCAAAATATGGTTAGATTACTTAAGATGATTAAAAAACCCTTTGCCACCTCCAAAAAAGACGAAGATATGGGACAAAAACATTTTCGTTCCCTTGAAGATTATCGTATTGGAGAATACTGTCAAGACCATTGGTAAAAAATAGTTTTCCCAGAATTAACGATTTCGTGAACCTGTGGTGACTCTGTGCCCCGCGAGCCCTCTCCAGAGTTAACCTCACATTATAAAGCAAATCGATGTCTTTTGGCGAAGGACCTCGTAGTTTTGGCCTTGGTTCAAGTAACGAGTTCGACACCTGAACTGGGATCCCTCCACTTCTTGCTACCCCACCAACGGGAGGATTTTCAGCTCGTTAGGTTCAAAGTGCATCAGCCCCCTCTACACCAGTCTTGTAACTTGAATGAAATGCAGAATTGCGAGATCAGTCACCAATAGCTCTCTTTTTTTCTTTAGTGCGACGTTAATAAACAGTTAATTAACGAAGAGTGCACCTCTTTCGCATTCCCTTAAAATTTGCATTTTTACAACTATCAAATAAATTATTGGTCATTAACGGCTTAATTCAGGGGGATATAGTCAAATAGCGAAGATTGTACATGTACTGGCAACCTCTTCCCAGATGGAAATATTTAGTGAGTGTAGTCATAAGAAAAAAAAAGTACGATGTATAATCTTATTCGGGATTGGAAAAATTATAGTTTAAAAAAACTAAAAAACACGCTTTTATAGTTAATCGAACTAAAAAGTAAAAAATTTCACACAAAGAACTCTTTTTTGTTTGTTTGTTGTATTTGTATTAACCATGAGCGTTTTCGCTTTAGGGTTGTAATTTAACCTTTTACTCACCAAATCTAGAAATGGGATCTGAAATTTGTCACAAAATCTGGAAACGAGGAATCGTTAATCCTTATTAGGGCAATGGAACAAAATGATTAAATTATTGTATTGTCATCGGTCCTTGACAAGCGTGCAAAATTTTGAATTAATCTGATCTCTTAAGGAGGGTAAAAATCAAGTTCAAAGATACCGTTACATACAGGTGAAGCTAATAAAAGCGTGTTGTAAAAGAATATCTGTATATAGAATCATAACTTCCCTTGAATTCACTATCCAGATTCTGAAGTTACAATATAGAGATAAAAATGAAAAAAAAAAAAACAGAAATTACGTGTTGATACTGATACTAGAATCATATTTGGCCAAGCTTCTTTATCAACCAAGTACATCGTGTATATAACTACAAATGTATATCTGTGATTTAGACATAAGGTGGAAAAAGATGAAGGATGCACACAAAAAATGCAAATAAAAAAGAAGTAATAAGAAGTTTTTAAAGCAATTATAATTTAACATGTGTAATTTTTACATTCAAGTTTTATTCATATAATAATAATCTCTTTTATTATTTTTCCAAATGTGGATTAACATTTTTTTCCATGTCAAATATTTTTTGTACTTCTTTGTCTCCAATATATGTGGGTTTTCCAGCAAACATCATTGCGTGATTAAGTTGTATTGAAAAATATTTTTATAAAATATTAAAAACTTTAAAATACTAACTTTACATCTAATTATTTACATTTTAAATTCGGTTTTAAGAAGAAGGAATTGTGAGTTGAAAATTTGATAAAATATTGAAAAATTAGCGTTTTTTCTAATTGAGTCAGAATTATTGTTTTATAATTTTTTCAATTCCTTCTATTATAGCTCACACTCTATATATATTTATTTATCTTGGTGGAATTTTCAATCGTTAATAAAATACATTTTAAAGCGCTCAATTGAGCTGAAATTTTATATACATAATTATTTTGGATGACAATACAATAATTTAATTATAATTAATAAAAATTAATTGATTAAAACTAATTATTCAAAGAGTTACAATTACAGCTACGTTGGCATCATTTTTGGCGACTTAGCGACCCCTTTGGCGACTTTTGACAATACTTGAAAAGGTTTTTTTCTCACATTTTAAAGAGCTCATTTGAGCTGAACAATTTTCTATACACTATTGTTTTGGGTAGAAATACGATAATTTAATTAAAATTAATTGACTGAAACTAATTATTTAAAGAATTACAGATATAGCCACGTTGGTTTCATTTTTAGCGACTTGAGAAAAAAAATCTTTTAAAATTTTGACCCCCACGTTTTAAGGCATTCAGTTGAACTGAAATTTTATATACACGACTGTTTTGGATAACAATACGATACTTTAATGATAATTAATAAAAATTAATTACCACTTAATGTGGTTATGTCATATGTATAAATGTATTTAGATTAATTGTAACCATTTAATAAAAAATAGCTAAAAACATTTTTCTTTCTTGATCTAAGTAGGAATTGACTTAATTTTTTTTATATATTACTTGTGTGTGTGTGTGTGTGTGTGTTATGTAGGAAGACTTGAAAAAGATTTCACGTTTGATGATGAACGTACTCATCGACAATTTAAAACAATTAGACAATTTGAATGAAAAAATTCTTGTATCCACTTTTGTCCTGTCTTTTACATTTGAACAAGAAAAGTATTTGGATGCTTAAATAATAAAAAATGAAAATTATTGGAAATATTCATTAAAAGTTGAAGCAAAACTTCCTGCTTTTTTTGCATAATGGCTCTTAAAAAAGCAATAATTATATTTTTTAAGCAAACCTGTTGTACATTTTCATTCTGTGCGATGTTAAAAAGGTTTGTAACTCCAAATGAAGTTCCTGGTAAGATACTGTCTTCACAATAATTGCAAAATGAAAGCGGTAATTATACTACAGTTTTATGATAAAATGTTATCGTAGCCCTAATTAACTAATAACCTTTTCTTTCTACTCGTCTTGGCTTCTCGGAAGATGCTTAGAGAATAAGAACATAATATGTGGTTACACCCACACATTAAAGTAATTTTACTAATAACAATGTTGTTCTTTTGTGAAATCACTTCTACTACGGTATCTTGGGACATCACATTTATTTATATACATACGAAAATATTGATCGCGGATACTGCACACAGCAAGTCTGACCCAAAAGCACACAGCGAACGGTCAGCTCGTCAACCTCGTAGAAGGAATGCGCGGGAGTGAAGACGGGAAAAAGAGCGCGTGGGCGGATCACTCCAGTTATCCTTCCGCCAGAAAAAATAGTTCACTCGCCTCACCCCAACATACCCCTCCTGCGAGTGATACACATTTTTTTTTTAAACATTACAAACATTATAGACATATACACAATACACATAAAATATAACAATAAACACAGTGACATAAAATCAAGAGAGTAATGCAATTTTTGCATTGAATATTCCAACTTTTCTACATTCATGGCTTTCGTAAGGAAATCTGCAATTAAAAATTTGTTTGGACATATTCTAATTTAATTACAGTATCTTCAATTAAATCCTTTATAAAATGAAAATGTAAGTTCATATGCCTTGATTTATTTGAAGAACGGGTACCCTTAATCCACTGAATTGCTGCTTGGCTATCTGAATTTAAAGTTACAGCATTATTTATAAATTGTTCACATTTTAATTCAGTTAACAAATTTACAGTCCAAATTATATCTTTACAAATTTCAGAAATAGAAAATAACTCTGCTTCACATGTTGATAAACTAACACTCTTTTGTTTACGACATTTCCATAAAATTAATGAATTACCTAGTAAAACTACACCTCCAGAAAATGATTTTCCATTTTCTGCATTTCCCCAACTAGCATCTGAACTAGCATTTAAAATACCAAATTCATTTTCATAAAACAATTTTTTATTTTTTGAGCCCATCAAATATCTTAACACTCGTTTAGCCAAATTATAATGTCTCTTCTCTGGATTATGATTAAATTGGGATAAATAAGATATTACAAAAGAAATATCAGGTCGAGTTCTATTAGCTAAATATAAAAAGTTCACCAATTAATTCCTGATACATAGTAATATCAATAAATTCATTTGTAGAGGGAAAAATTTTGTCTTCCCCTTAACAATTGGAGTTTTCACACTTTTACAATTTTCTAAATTATGTTTGACTAATAATGAATTAATGTAGTCACACTGGGATAAATAAATACCATTTTCACATTTTCAATTTCCATGCCTAAAAACTTATTAGTTTTGTTTTCAACCACTTCAAATACATTTTTAATCTTACTAACAATATCTTCATACATTTTATCATTGTTACAAAAAATAGCTAAATCATCTACATACATACATAATATAAGAACACTTTGATTAACAGATTTAATAAAAACACAATTATCAGAAGCTAATTGTTTTAAACCAAAATTTTCTAATTCACCCTTTATTTTCGTGTACCAGTTTCTACCAGACTGTGGCAACCATAAATACTCTTTTTTAATTTACAAACTTTATCATCTCCAATTAATTTTTCATAACCAGGAGGGGGTAACACATACACCGTCTCCTCTAAATCACCATATAAGTATGCAGTTTTTACATCAAAGAAATTAACATTTAACTTTAATTTAGCTGCAAGTGCAATTAACAATCGAAAAGATTCAATGTTTACAACTGGTGAATACGACTCTGAATAATCTATGTTTTTAATTTGATTAAAACCAGCTGCTACAAGCCTTGCTTTGTATTTTATATTTTTCCCAGCATCATCTTGTTTTAAGCTATATACCCATTTAGTTTTTATTAATTTTGATTTCGCAGGTTTTTGTACAATTTCCCAAACTTTATGTTTATCTAACGAATCTAATTCATTCTCCATTGCTAATTTCAATTTTTCCAATTAGCACTATTTTCTGCCTCAAAATAAGAGTTTGGTACATTATTCACCAAATGGACAGACATCAGCTTAGATTTTAGTCTTTCCGATCTTCTAACAGGGATTTGATTTTGCACATCATTCAATTCAAGTACCGGAATTTGGATTCTGCCTGTCCGAGGTGATGACGTGGTCTGAAGGGGAATTGAGTTATCATTCTCAATTGCTCCAGGTCCATTATTTATATCAAAATTATACAACACTCCATTCTCTGTATTTTGATTAATTTCGTTTCTTTCGGGAGAGACTTCAAAAAAGGAGTCAATATCCCATGTTTCATTTTCTATCTCACCTAAATAATTACTGCCTTTTAAATATTCATTAAATTTAACTGATCTCTCCTCAATTACTTTTTGATTTTTAATATCATAAATTCGATATCCCCTCCTTTCTCTAGCATATCCTAGCATAATTCCACGTCTTCCTGGAACTTCAAATTTATTTCTCAATACTTTCGGAACGTGAAAATAGGCCACACAGCCAAATTTTTTCAGATAATTTAATTTTTGGTTTATTACCTGTCCAAATTTCTAACGGGATTTTTCTTTCCCTTTTCGTGGTGTAACATTAGATACTTGAGTACTACAATTAATAGCTTCAGCCCAAAATTTTAAAGGAAGTTTACTTTCATATAATAAAGATCTAGCTCTTTCTAGAAGAACACGGTTGGCTCTCTTTCTGCCTTGCCATTTGATTCACTATTGTATGGAATAGTTTTTTTCATGAAATATTCCTGAATTAGCCAGGTAAGTATCTAGTTGTTCATTTACAAATTCTAACCCATTATCAGTTCTTATCTTTTTAATCCTTTTATCAGTTAAATTTTCATATTTGGCTTTAAATTGGGAAAATATATCAAACACTTCATATTTATTTTTTAAGAAATAAGTAAAGTACATGCCAGAAAAATCATCTACAATTACCATAAAATATTTTGCACCACCATGCGATTCGATATTAATTGGACCACACAGGTCGGCATGGAGCAACTCAAGAATTTGTGAGCTTTGATATATATCAATACTATGATGAGTTTTTCTGGTTACCTTACTTATATCACAAGTTTCACATGTGAAATTATTTACATTATCAATATCAATATAATCTTTCATTTTAAGCATATATTTACAATTTAAATGACATAACCTGTTATGCCAAATTTCATAATTATTAGTAGATTGGTCAGAAATAAAACATTCAGAATTATACATAGGTTCTAATTTAATTTCTAATCTACCATTATTTTTAAATGCTTTAGTTATTAACTTATCATTTTTATCATATATCAATACACAATTATTTTCTGATTTAATCTTACAACCTTTATCCATTAAACATGTTACAGACAGTAAATTACATCTTAATTGAGGAACATAACTGACATCAGTAATTGTTAGATTAATAGAATTACAATGTTTTGTACTCACAGTTTTAGCTGAAACGTTTCCAGTTCCTTGGCTCATCATTTTAGAATTTTTATCGGCTAAGTAAATGTCCATCACTTCTGGACTAATATTTTTGAACCACACAGGTTCTTTAGCCATATGACAGGATGCACCACTATCCAGAATCCAGATATTGTCACAAGGTTTTTTCTTCTCGATGGGAAGCTGTAAATACGTGTCCATTTCTAGAAGAATTGTTTCTTTGGCTTGTACTTGGAGAGTTCTTGTTTCTATAATAACAGTCCTTAGCTAGATGATTTGATTTTCTGCAAATATAACACAGTCTCGTTTGCTTTTCATTTTTTCTTTTACAATAAAATGCTTCATTAATTCCATCCATGCGAGTTTTAATTGGCAAGTTTAAAGTTGCTTCTTCTTCCCTTAAAATTTGTAATATTTCGTCCATGCTCTTTCCTCTTTGCGTTTTCAGAATATCGCGCACTTTGGAGAATTTTCCATTTAATCCTCTAACGGTATGGTAGACCAATTCCCTCGGCGACACATCCAGTCCAAGGGAGTGACACTTAGTCGAAATCCCCCGCGCTCTTGCAATATAATCTGCTACAGTTTCGCCATTTTTCATTCGGATGTTCTTGAGTTCATTGCCCGCGTCAATTTTTTCGGTCTTCACCTTCGCCCATGTAAGTCGCTCTAATTTTATCCCACAGCACTTTCGCGTTGTCTTCCGCCGCGAACTGTAAGGCTTGCTCATCTGCGAGCGATAACTTAATGTATGCTATTGCATCTGAGTTTTCGTAATCCAGTCCATTTCATCTTTACGGGTAAGGTCTTCAGGTTTCTCCTCTAAGATTAGAGGGGCTAATCTTTTTTTAGCTAAGGGCAGCTTTCATCTTAAGCTCCCAAATGAAGTAGTTCGTTCCGTTTAAATCGGGAATAGTTATTTTATCCATTGTAAGTAGAAAGGTTTAAACGTTCACAAAGTCAACTAACTCGTCACACAGATTAACCACGCTCTGCTACCACTTGTTGTTCTTTTGTGAAATCACTTCTACTACGGTATCTTGGGACATCACATTTATTTATATACATACGAAAATATTGATCGCGGATACTGCACACAGCAAGTCTGACCCAAAAGCACACAGCGAACGGTCAGCTCGTCAACCTCGTAGAAGGAATGCGCGGGAGTGAAGACGGGAAAAAGAGCGCGTGGGCGGATCACTCAGTTATCCTTCCGCCAGAAAAAATAGTTCACTCGCCTCACCCCAACAAACAAGATCATTAGTAATTAGCTTCATCATTCCCAAAATTTTCAAGAACATGTTTTCGAATATTTTTAGTATTCTCACATTTTGCTAAGTATATTTATGAAATTGTCTCCGAAAGTATCCAGAAAGGTTTTTCTCAAGCTAAGAAACTTTCTCTTCTTGAAAAATTGTTATTTACTACATGAAAACACTATTCATTTTGAAATTCTCCACCGTTCAAATAATATGGCGATGGCAAATGATCTTTTACTATATATCTTTGTGTGTAAGCCGAGATTTTTTGAAACTTTTGGAAGTGAAAGTAAGGGGAAATATATACGGATTCACTCATCTCGGGAAAAACGTTTTTCTATTTCTAATGGGCTGCGATTGGTGTTTTACCATCTCAGACCGAGTACATTCCTCGGGGGGAAGCTGGTCTCTCTTTTTAGTGCGGCACCCAATAGGTAGACACCAATCACCGCAGGTAATTTTGACGCCCAGTTTCCTCACTAGAGGGAGGCAACTGAGATCTGGCGATGTGAAACTGAACTAGGGTTTAAATTTGCCTAGAGTATTCAAGCCAAACGGACACTCAAGGGATCTTTTTCATGCCGTATAATCATACGACGTGGCCGCTATCGATTTTCTGCATGATGAATATCCACCGACTTGGGCCGGGGTCGAACTCGCAACCTTAGGTGCAGAAGCCCCGCGACAAACCAACCACGCCACCCAGCCGGCATCTTGAAAAAAACATAATTAGGGAGAATGATCTTTTCAACACTTTCCGTTGGCTATGCTCAACCAAATTTAATTTGTGAACTCTTTTTTGAAAGTTTTAGGTGGAACTTTTATTCTAAAAGAAGTAAAATATCACATAAAAATACCTTAAAGCTAGATGTGCCAGAATCTGAGTTTTCAAATAGTTCGTAAGACTATTCGAATTCTCAGATTTCCTCATTGGAGTGTCTGAACGCATACGATCATCATGTTGCGAGGTTTTAATCCTGTATCGGCGATTACGTGACGTACACAAATTTCTTTTCCCACTCCTTTTCAAAACAAAACAAAAAGGCGTAGAAGTTGTGACTAGCACAGATATTGCACAATATAACAAATGAATGAAAAAAATGCGTTAGCTGCGCAGAGAAAGTCACCGCATTTATAAATGTCGTCATTGGCGTTTTGAAACAATTTGGCTGGGAAATATCCCCCCTTCGATGGCATTTTCGCTCTTACAGCAACATTTTTGAAAATTACAGAATATTTTTTTTTTCTATTCAGTTTACATAATCTTTGAAGAAAAAACACCGTTTCAGGATATACACATGAATTGACTTGCCCTAAAATCCGGCGTATAACGCGCACTTTTAACTCAAAAAAATCAGAACGAAATTAATGAGTGCCAGTTATACGTCAGGTATAAAAACGATAGCTTTAAAAATATCAAAAAAGATGAGCATAAATTTTTTTTTACTTCTATATGTATCGAAATACTGTTTATTTATATAAAAAAAAATGACTTGCCTCTAATGAGAACTAAAAGAGTTGTAGTTCTGGAATAAAACCATTTTTTGTCACAAAAGTCTGGAATAATACATTGAATAAATGACTTCAAAACATAAAAGCAATGTACATTAATATCTCAGATTTTTTCGTAAAATGGGGGGGGCGTTATACGGCGAATGCACTTAAAAATTAAAAAATTAAGCTTGAAAGTATAGGTGCGCATTATATATATATATATATATATATATATATAGTAACCAATAGTTATTGACAACTCCACGCAGTCTTCGCGCGCAGGCGCAGCTAAAACACGAACTAAAACTTTTGAACTAGTGGAAGAGAAACAAAAACTCTTGGACATTAGAAAGAAAGATAGCGAGAGGTGCGCGAGCAGGCGTTACCTTCTGCATATCATCGTCAAACTTATCTGTTAAAAACTACCTTTTTAATTAATTTTTGTTTAATGTTAAATAAAATAGAGGAAAGACAAACGTATTGGACCCCTTGTTGTCTCCCACAAATTATGGGGGCTCGGCCGGGATCGATAAAATTTCGATTTTGAACCAAAGTCTGGACAATGAACGGCAGCGTCCGTGAAGGAGACGCTCCGCCATTTTTTCGAAACTTCGTTCAACCTGTGTAGAGGTTTGAACTCAGCATGAATACTCCGCTTGTGTAGAGGCCGGGATTGAAAAAATTTCGATTTTGATCAAAATTTGGAACGTGAAAAAAGTCGTCCGTGGAGGAGACGCGCCGCCATTTTTCGGAAACTTCGTTCAACCTGTGTAGAGGTTGAATTTTTCAACTTCATTCCGCCTGTGTAGAGGTCGGAACAAATAACAAAATAACCTGTGTAGAGGTGTATTTTTCAACGAACCCTCAAAATCCCGCCTGTGTAGAGGTTGGAACTAACTCAGTGTGAATAATCCGCCTGTGTAGAGGCCGGAGCTACAATTTCAAGATATAACCTGCGAAGAGGTGTCAATTCGAACAATTTCAACTATATTACCTGCGAAGAGGTGAAATCAGTGGAATCAACGTTTTCATTGGATACATCGTACGTGCGAGCAACAAGGGAGCCAGAAAAAAAAAGGTAGGATCTTTCCATATTTTTCTAAAATGTATAAAAACGCTCTTAAAGAGGATTTCATAAGAGTTGTTGAGGATCTAGACGGTACTGTGGAGAGTACTGACACCATAGCTAAACTAAAGACTAAAATTGAGAACAGTAGTACATTTGAAAGTGATCCAGATTTCGTTAAAACTTTAATTCAAAATTGTATAGATGAGAGAGTATCGCGAAACGAAAGAGAAATAACTTTAGAAAAACAGAAAATTGAGCTCGCGACACTTCAGTTAGCAAAGTTAGAAAAAGAAATCGAACTTCAAACGGCTAAAAATAAAGCATTAAGTTTAATTCCTGCAGCTAAAGTCGAAGAAAAACAGTTCGAAACTAACATAGAAAAGATGATAACAAGTATTAAAACTTTATCTCTTCCTGTTCCCACCAGATCTGAAAATTTTAATCTGTTCTTTCAATCATTAGAACGCGCATTTTTAACCAAGAAAATAAATGATGAATATAAATCTGAAATTTTAATAAATCTTCTGGGCGAAAGAGCTCATAACGTCTTACTGTATATTAAAGAAGAGGAATTAAATGACTATGAAAAACTAAAATCTATAGTACTCAGAGAATTCCAATTAACCCCTCGCGAGTGTTTAAACTCATTTAAAAATGCTGTAAAATCATCAGGCGAGACATACATCCAATTTGCTGCAAGACTGACGGCAAACTTCCAATATATTATTGTTCGTTAAGAAAAGTTAATTCCTTTGAATCTCTATGTGATCTTATAATTTCTGATAAATTATTTGAAACTTTAAATAAGGAAACTGCAACCCATATTGGCATTCGAGAAGCAGAAGATTGGTTTAGGCCTATTGATTTAGCTAAAGAGTGCGATATTTATATTTCATCTAGAGGCGGATCACGTAAGGAAACTCCTATTACTTATGGATATACCCAAGACCCCTTTAAAAATAGACCACGAAACTTTAAACCAAAGGTTAAAGAGAACTATCCCCAATATCTTGAAAGACAAAAAAAAAATTGCTTTATATGCGGTGATTCATCTCATTACGCAAGAGACTGTAAGAAGCGTTTTAAACCTAAAAAGAATCTAACAGCCACATAAGTAATAAAATAAACGTGAATACTTTGAAAGTCGAGAGCGAAAAACAAAATAGCGGTGAGATCGCAAATCTTCAATACGTAAGCATTTTTGTAGAAAATCAGCCCGTAACAGCCTTGATCGATTCAGGTTGCCAGATCCCAGTTCTAAATTCCTCACTAATTAGAGTGCACAAACCTTCCGAAGAGATCATAACATTAAGTTCATGTTTTGGCGAACAGCGTATGGTAGAAGTTAAATCCATAAATATTTCTCTTAATCAACACTCTCCTAGCTTAAGTGTGCGAACGGCAATATCACCGACCTTGACCGAAGAATTTATTATACATCCCAGTGTATATTCTGAAATAAAAAAAACTAGGCCACGCAAAGAGCGATGTTTTATTGAATGAAAGTGAATCCTCTTTAGGTGCTCATGCTTATGCTTATCCTAATGTTGTTTCTGTTTCAAATGTGATAGAAAACTCTAGTTATGATTTGACACATGTTAAAAACTTTAATACTAGAAATGATTCGAGTTCTCTAGTTAAGAATTATAAATTCAATAACATTAAGAGTACTAAGTTAAAAATGTGTATTAAATTGAAAAATGATATTCCTGTGTGTCAGAGAGCCAGACGTTTATCTTGTTCTGAGAAATTACAGGTAAACAATCAAATTGATGATTGGTTACGACAAGGTATTATAAAAGAGAGTGTTTTTGATTATTGTTCACCTATAGTATTGTGTAAGAAAGCCAATGGCGCCATGAAAACGAGTTCCGTGGAATTTATCTCCCGCTCACCTAACCCTTTACCTATGAAGAGTGAACATCGACGGTTTGTGTTGCTCCGAAGGATCTTCCAGCCCTGGCAGTGGAAACGAAGGAAAAAGAGAAATCGTTTTGAACAGACGTCCAGAACTCTACAGAGGAAAATATCGATGCGTTCAACCAAAGATCAACTTGTTAAAAAAGACGTTCTTATGCCTGTGAAAAACAATGTTTTCCTGTGGAACCTTCCGGATGTCGAAGAGGTGCCTTCACATGATGGAGAAACTGTCTAGTTCAACAAAATTTTGATATGTTAAATCTTTGTATATTTGTCGTATAGTCCTTGTCTGTTCCGTCTTTTTTTTTGTATGTTTCAGATTCTCCTCTGGTTTCCATGGAAGTACCGCTGCGGACAGCGTACAGTCAGGCTGGCCGGATATAGTAACCAATAGTTATCGACAACTCCACGCAGTCTTCGCGCGCAGGCGCAGCTAAAACACGAACTAAAACTTTTGAACTAGTGGAAGAGAAACAAAAACTCTTGAACATTAGAAAGAAAGAACGCGAGAGGTGCGCGAGCAGGCGTTACCTTCTGCATATCATCGTCAAACTTATCTGTTAAAAACTACCTTTTTAATTAATTTTTGTTTAATGTTAAATAAAATAGAGGAAAGACAAACGTATTGGACCCCTTGTTGTCTCCCATATATATATATATACCGGATTTTAAGGTATATTCGTAAGTATACATTATTCCCATTTGTATAATTTTCCGAAATGAGATGTATAATTTTTGCACACTTTCTTAGTTCTGAGAAAAGTGCATTAGATAATTAACGCCAAAAATGAATATCAGAAGTATTTTTTTTGATCTTAGAAATAATCAATACTTTTTTTTAGTGATGAATGTGTCTTTAAATCAATAAGTTTCATTTGTAGGATGTTAAACATATTCATTATGATTTGTTAATTCAGTGAAAATAAGTTCATGAATGCGAGTATACAATGTTTTTATTTAATCAAATCATTAAAGCAGTGATTCTTAACCCTTTTTTTTTGTCGTTGGGATACACTTTAAACAATTTCAAAATTTGGAGGCAGCCCTAACAATAAATAAGTTTAAAAGAATTTTACTTATCTATAATACACTAAGTAAAATAGTTTATAACGATAATTTTCAATGTTAAATAAAATAATATGTATAAGACAACAAAATGTTTTTTGAGTAATGAATTGCAAATTAATTTTAAGAATTTGAGCTTAATGATTTTTGATTATTCATTTATATTGGGTCTTGAAAATAATAATGTCCCTCTCATTTCGTCATCTACATTTAAAAGTCTCGATCTTTTTCTCGCTTTTGTATTTTTTAATGCTGAATAACCGAATTCACACGTATAAAATGTAGAAAATTATGTGTTTAAAGTTTTTTAGGCTATTATGGAATAATAGCCTCTAATGTTAATCCAAAATGATTTAACTGACTGTTCCAAATGATTTGAAATTAAATTTCGATTAATACAGAGCGGAATTTGTTCTTCTCCTTTTCATTCAAAATTAATTCATATACATATGCATCCGTTATCACAAATAGATTAAAAACCCAATCAATTTTTTTAATCTAAATTTGAGAAGTAATTAATAACTCTTCTAGTGTTGTCAAACGGCCAATAACGGCTTTATAAATGATTTATTTCCATAAAATGGCCTAATGATTCGGTTCTGGATTTTTTTTATCAGAGTATAATTAATAATTTTTAAAAAATTTATCTGGGCGTACAAAAATGTATTGCTGCCTCACACACACATTTTTGAAATTAGATTTAGAGAAAAGATTTAACGATTTTTCTTTTCCATTAGAAAAATGTTTTTTTCCAGAAAGAAAATTCGTTGTACTCTTTTCTGTCATCGCCAAGTCTTATTCATTTACTTTAGTAAGTATATTTTATCTTCTCTGATTTCTTAGTAAAATATAAAACAAATTTGGTTAATAATTTATGTTTTCTGATTTCCAACATATTACTTCTTTTCAGTCACCAATTCTTCCAATAACACAGATCCAAGAATCAAATTCATTTGACCTTCGATGCTATGATATTTCAGAGTGTGTGTATTAAGATTATATCTTTTATATTATGAGAAAGAGTATAATCTCACAAACAATGCAAAATGATTTGTTTGATGGACTTGCGATAATATATATAACAACTCATTTTCCTACTGTTTGTTAAATTCACGCTTATTATCATTGTTTGGGTTCTTTTACTCATTTGCTTTTAGTATACAATACCAGGGATGTAGCCAAAACATTGAAAACTCTTAAAGTATTAACATTAAGAAAAGGCAAACACACAGTTCGCAAGTATAGTACTAAAACTCACACAAAATATCAAATTGTAAACAAATCGAACAAGTAGCGCCAGGACCGGACAGTGACCTTTGGGGGCCATGGGTTAACAATATCTAGAGGCCCCTTAAATAATTAAAATTTTTGCGAAATCCTCTGTGTTTAATCGCCAAGCAAGCTTGGTTCTCATTTACCGACCCTCTGAAGGGATGAAAGGCTGATTCGACCTTGCCCAGCCCAAGGATAGTCTCTGACCTGTGGTGTGGAAACGCATATTATTGTGACTTAGGATTATTGCACAAATGGCTACAGAAATAGTGCCACTACGTTCGTATAAATGCTCGATGCTCGTCTGAGCCGCTCTATGACAGAGCCTCCACTATTAATTATTAATTTACGCGTATTCGGTGGTAGGGTGGAAGAACAAAAGTAAATTGCTCTTGCTCTCGAAAATAAAAACAAATTTGATATAGTATTTCTGGTATTATAATTTTGATTATTATTTTTTACTGGCATATTATTTTATTACTATTTTGGTTGTGAGTATCGTTTACTATTTAATATTTTCTACGAGGAACAGGGGTCCCTAAAACTTGGGGCCCTGGGCCTGCATCCCATTCTGGCCTTGAGTAGCTCGCGAGTGCAATAGCTAGATGTAAGCCAATGAAGTTTTAGCCACGAACTAGAATTGAATTGAGTGTCAGAAACACGCTTTTATAGTGAATCGAACTAAAAAGTAAAAATAATAATTCTTAATATAAGAATAAAATGATTAACGAGAAAATTAATATCATTGAGGTAAAAGCCTGGTATACTTGGCTCAAAACTTCGGAATAGAACTAGTAAGAAGTTATAACAATTAATACAGAGCACAACCCACGCTTTTACCCGATGACATTAATTTTCTGGTTAATCATTTTATTCTTATATTAAGAATTATTTTTTTACTTTTTAGTTCGATTCACTATAAAAGCGTGTTTTTTAATTTTCTTTTAAATTATTATTTATTTTTTATTTTTTAGTTCGATCTACAAGAAAAGCGTATATTCTTTTTAGTTTTTTAAATTATCATTTATTTATTGTTGAATTTATGCTTGAGTTTGATATTTGGAGCCGGAAATACGTAGCTGCTGGAATTAGTCTTGCTCTTCAATGGATATTAATTAACTGGTCTGAAGGATAATTATTCTCTCCGCTTACGGGGCCTCGGATGTGTCCCATATCGTTGTATTTCAAAGATTCCGTCTCCATAGATACAGGTCAAACTATCAGAAGTGTGTTAAGAAGAAATATTAAATGTGTCAGTTGTATTATCTTTTTAACGTATTGCAATAATGTTAATTTGTATCATTACATTTTAAACGTACTGCAATAATGTTAATTTGTATCATCACTTCTAAACGTATTGCTTTATAAAAATAAAAAATACTTAGCAGTTAGAACATAAATTATTTTTTTCACTTGCACGAGTTTTTTTTATTTTTTATTTCCATTTTCAGAAAAATTAGAAAAATGTTTATATCATGGTTAGAAATTGCTGACGCCTCCCTCCCCCTGCCCTTTCTCACATAAATAACACGTTTATTTTGTTTGTTTTATTTGTATTAACCACAAGCCTATTCACTTTTAGGGTTGCATCTTAATTATTTAGTCGCTAAATCTAGAATTAGTTGTCAAATCTGGAAATGGCATATGGAATTAGTCGCCAAATCTGAAAATGGTATATGCAATAAGTCGCCAAATCTTGAAGATGTATAATGAATTATAGTCTCCAAATCTGAAAATCCTTATTTATGATGATTCTGGTCAGGACAATGAAGCAAAATTATTGAATTATTGTATTGTCATCGGTCCTTGACATGTGTGCAAAATTTCGAATTAATCTGACCTTTTAAAGTGGTTAAAAATTGAGTTCAATCGAGTGTTAATAAGTAACGCTGTCACGGTACCTCTCTTCCTCATGTTGTTTGAGATCTGGCTGAGAGATGGTTGAGGTTTCCGAGAGATTCGAACGCAATAGGGATTGAGAAGTCATCCAGTTGGACACGAAAAGGTAACTGATATCTATTCACTTTTATAAATCTTGGATCTAATTACGCAGTGTGTCGGCAAGACAAATGATCTAGTCAGAACTACTGGGTACTGAACTTTAAAGATATGCAGCTTCTGAGACTTGCCAAATAGAAATCATCTTATATCTTTTAATAGAGACTATAATTCAGGCAGTACTAGCGTTGCTATACAGTCAGGGACTTCTTAAGACATGGGCCAGCAGGGCCTTGTCTCGTTCTCGACTCAGCCTTAATAAGAACATGACACGAATAATTTCAACTGTCAAATGTTCTTTCTGGTTGTATTCTCCGAAAAGCTTGGAATTTTGCACAATATGTCAACTGGCTACATGTGCTTACTGCCGTCGTATAGGCCTAGGCCTACCACCATACATCATAATCTCATTCAGTCAAAAGGTGGCAGTCGGTCGAGCCGGTTTATGCGATTGTAAGTCATGCATTATTTCGGGTTATTATTTTTACGAGTATTTGGCAACGTAATATATGTGCTGTCTACTTTTATGGGTCATAGGTGGGGCCTACATTTGTGTAAGGGACTAGGGCCTCAAGAAGTCTTAAGACGTCCCAGTTGACAGTCCACATAACAACTATTATCTATCTCACTGACTATTGATATACTATTTAGCAGTGACGCTAATTTGTGGAGTGGAGTTGTTCTAGCTCAAAGTGCCAATTTGTCTAGACGGAAAAATCTGAGTTAGAGAGGATAGAGATTCCGCAGATATCTCATTATTACATTCCCAAAGATTAAATGTAATGTGTGTTTGACGTACGTTACAGGTTTGCCACCATTAGCCTATAGTGAGCATCGTAATTGTAATTAAAGAGAACACTGCTCTTAGTAACACCACGAGGGTATGATGTATTTCAAGCCACTTTGTTTAGTCTTTCTTTTCATAGCATCTTTATTTCGACCAAATATATAAAATGCATGGGTTTATACTACATTAATTTTTATTAACTGCCTTTATGAGAGTGAAGCATTCTTTTTAAATTTTAAGTCCCGATAAGCAGGTTTATATCAGCTCATCTCGGAATCCCGTTGATTAGCACTCCGGGATATTTCAAGAATCTAAAAGGGTTTGAAAAACTTTTTAACTGGATCAAATCTGCGAATTAAATCTAAACTGATTGTGAGTCTAACTTATTCCGGAACCAGATGAAGATCAACATAAATTGATGGTTCGTGCGAGTGTCATCTCTAAAATGAGGAATTCAATTAATTTGAAATTATATTCCCCCCAGTTTTTTCTCAGATCTACTGATCCTCGTCACATTCGAATAATTCCTTTTCTTGGTGTTTTTCTTTTTAAATTACAAAGTGTATTATTAATTAATTATCACTACAGCTACTTACAAAAATTTCTTCTTTCAAATCAATGAGAAAAGTACAATTAATTAAGAAAAGCATAGTGTGTGCAACTAAATGAAGCACTTGGATGAAAATGCGATGATTTTAAAGTAAAAACTAATTCTTCAAAATAAATATTTATTTTAACGTATTTAAATAAATTCAAGCTATTGACGATTTGAAAGTTCATTTTCGTCAGTAAGCCTAAGTATGATATGTTGAAAGGTTTGTTGGAGTGTTGGATTTCCGAAGGAATCTTCATGTCCTGTCAAGAGCAATTGAAGTACTGTCTCCTACCAATGTCTAAGCATAGAATTTGTTTGTAAATTAAAAAAACAAATTTAAACTTATAAAAGTGAAAAAAATAAAAAAATAAACAGCATGTATAAATATATCAAATTATTTTTACACGTAATAAATTAATTACAAAATATAGAATTGGCTTTGAAATAGCAAATTTGAACAGATGCACTTTTGGAAATGATCCAGATTTGCTCGTGTCTACTTTTTCATTCGGTAATTGTAGATCACGTGAGTAGAGTTATGTTAAATCAATTGGCAACGGTTTGTAATCATTTTCCTCAGCCTAAATTGTCTGCTTGGAAATCGTTTTGACTTGATTATGGTGAACTTTTAAATATACATTTATTTAGCAGGTCCTCCATAAGCTACCATTCTTATTGAGATACCTTAAAAAAGGGTTGGGATAGAAAGAAGTTTTCAAATGAGTGCTCGGGTGAAAGGATCAGATTGATAGTTGACATGTAAGGCTTAAAAAAGAGAAGTATTTTTAGTGTTCAAAAGAGGATCGATAAAATCTAAAAGAAAACAATTATTTTGTGAACATTATTCGTATGCTCAAGTATTACAAATGGGAAAATCTCAAGGGAAAAGAAAGGGGAAAAAATTTATATTTTACACAATATAACAATATATATTTCAGAAATGAAAACTATGATTAATTGGAAAATATTCAAAGATCAATTTCAACATTTTCTATTAAATTAGAAAATTTTAACACCTTTTCTAAAAAATAAAAATTTATATAAGAAAAAAAAATTTATATATACTCTATTCAATTAAACTGAGAGAATATTTGTTTAAATACATTAATATTTAACTACATCTGATATATATATATATATATATATATATATATATATATACATAGATTTTCTTAAAAAAAACGATTTTACCGGTGGATCATTTCTAAAAAAATGTACAACGAGCCTATCTCCGTATTATCGTTCTCATCTCTTTCCTTTTGTGTGTACTCATCTTTTCAATCTCAAGCTATTAATTTTTTTAACGAAATAATTATTTCACAGTTTAATTTGATTGCATACAAAAACCGACAATTTATTTCATAATATAAGAAAAACATGTTAAAATAACCTCTCTCTCTTTATCTACAAATGAGAGTGACAAGGGAGTTGGGGGAGGGGAAATTACCTCAAATTTTTAATTTTTACAATACAGATTACGTCTCGAGGTTTTATCAAAGTGTTTTTTAGAATGTAAATCCCCCATAAGATCATTAGCGTAACGGAGAATATCAGCCCCCCTGCAAACTTGGATTTTGGACTCCAAGCCCAAATACGTACTTAGTGTCAAACTTTGGATCCTCTAGTGTCCCTGGGCCCCTCCGCAATGAGGGGGTGTACGTTAGACCACTGTATAAGATAGATCTGTGAACGCCACTTCTCTCTTTAGCATACAGACACATATCCAGAAGATTACCCTAGTTTATATATCACCAGCACCACTGAAATTTTTTTTAAAAATGAGACCTAAATACACCTATCCATTCAATTACAAAATTCATTACACTCGATTAATCGTATCTCTCTACCCTATTCTCTCTTTCTTTTTGAAATTCTCAAACGTCGAAATCGAAGTCTGTGTATTGTGCTTTGTTCCGAATAATGAGAATTCTAATCATATTGCCTTTTAGGAACATATTTGGCACGTTATATAAGTTGAATTCTTTATTTCAAAAGCAGAGTAATCAATGATTTACGCATCAGTTATAAAAAAATTACTTCAAATAGATCCATATATAGAGAAAAACTGAAAAAAATCATCAAAACAAATTTATCAAAGATTTACACATCAGTTATAAAAAAATTACTTCAAATAGCTCCATATATAGAGAAAAACTAAAAAATTCATCAAAACAAATTTATCAATGTGATTTCCAAAACATGTAAGACATGTAGAAACATCGAACGATTTCTCTAAACATTCAATCCCCTCTCCCCACTTTATTATCAATGTTTCATAACAAAGAGCTGTTTTTACAAATCTACCGAAAGGCTAAGTGAGGAGGGAGTATAAACAGAACATTATCACACTTTTAATTTCTCAATGCTTGTCAACATTCATGCATGCGAAAGAGTTAAATCAGACCACTCACAGGTGTTCCTCGGACGACCCATGGGTAAGCTGTTCGAATCACGTGATCGAATCGTGGGTGTCGCGTGTCCGTTAGGGGAGGATTCTCTCGGACGATGGATGGGATGTCGTCCGCTTGCGTCATTTAGTGAATGAAGTGTGTGAAAAGAGAGGGCATTGTCACTCCTTTTTCTGTTGTGTTCGAATCTTGCTTTATTTCAACCACATCCTTTGACAGAATTTCTTCGAATGAGCAACACAGATAAGGGTGGTTGTGTAATCTTATCCAAACAGATGGATGTTCAAATAGAGAATTGAATCATTTTCATCCTGTCGCTTTGTTTTGTTTAGAAAAGATTAGCTAAAGTAGTTTTGGTATTAATCACTTTTTTTGAAAAAGCTTAACTGAATAATGGACCTTTTATTTTAATCCTATTGCCACAGAAGTTCGTGTTTGTGTTTTTTTCTCTTTTGATTAACAAAGACTGACCAAAAAAAGAATTCTAAAGATACACGAGTACAACGATTTATCAATGAATTATATACGCCATAGGTTCCCAAAGTGGTTCCTATGAGATTCTGTAGCTCTTTGCGACGGCTGAAGGGGTCAGTGGGAAATTAAAATTAATTTGAAGGTGCGTGGGCAACGTATAGAGTATATTAATGTAAAACGTATATTAATATAAACGTATATTACGTATATTAATATAAAATAAACTATTTGTGAACCTTTCGATTAATATGAAAGTTCAAATAAATTTTTAAGAAATTTTACGTATTAAAAAATTTGAGCGCAAAAATGAAACATTTTAAAGTAAAGTAGTTTTGGTAGGTACATAAAATACAAGTTGGTGGATTTTCAAAATACAGAAAATCGACAGCGTCCATGTTGTATGACTATGCGGCATGTAAAAATTCGATTGAGTGCTGGCTTGTGTGCTCTCGGCAAAATAAAATTCTTAGACCATTTCGCATCGGTAGAGCTCAGGTGCCTGCCTCTGGGGAGAAACTGGGCTTCAACATTATTGTGGCAATTAGTATCTCATATATGGGGCCGGACTAAAAAGGGATACCAGCTGCTAGGGAATGCATTGGTAAAAATACCAATTCGCGGCCCCATTGAGAGAAAAAATAAAATAAAATACACAAGTAATAAGCGTCACACGTTGGAAGTCGAACCAAAAGTAATTTCGCCATTAGGTGCAATAACTTGTCTAAAATATGGGAATGTGAGAGTTATGTGCATCTAGTCAACAGTTTAGTTTTATGATCCCGAGATCTCTGAAGTGAAATCACCACATTTTCCTTAGTTTTGAACTGAGAACAGTGTTATTCTTTGTACTGTTACGAAAATAAAGTACGTTACGTATTTTTAACACAAATGATATCTGTTATTTTATACGGCAAAATCGGAAACCAGTTTATTTACACCAGTCTACATCATTTAGAAGGTTTTTCCTCTTTGGACACTTCCAATTTAAGTTACTCTAGTGAAGTTTAACTATACTGAATGGTCTTCTGCCATTTCTTCAGAAAAAAAAATGATTTTTTTTTATAAATTTTTGAAATATTTGACATTAAAGATTAAATTCTATTTATTAACTTTGAGTTACAGAAAGAGTCTGGCACATTTAACTTTGACCAAAATTTAAACTACTTCCAATATTTTTGAAAAATCTCTTACTAATTTAGTAGTTGTCATTTCAGTTCTCACTGAGTCAAGTACGCAAAGAGCATCGAATCAAGCAATAATATTTGGTTACGAAGTATCGTACGTAATTAATTTTCAATCTGTCTCTCTCTCAGTGGCGCAACAGCCCATGGCAGGCCAAAGTCTACTGTGCCCATCTCAGTTTTCGTCACTGTTGTTGTTACCAATGCCACCTGATCGGCAAAGGCCAGATCGAAACCCACGAAATTCATAATGACAAAAGAGCTTAGTGACGCCTGTCGTTAGCCGTAGCTTTGAGCATCACACAGGTGACGCTACGATTTGACTCGATTCCGCCCCAATTTAGAGGGAGAACACTCTGGGGGTGGTGAGAGGCCTCCCACCTCTCTTCCCTTTCCACCAACCTCACGAGAGGACTTGCGGCTCGATGGCTATTTAGAGTAACCCCATGCCGCGCAGGCACTATACATTTACAAACATCCATGTCTTATCCAGAATTCAAACCCAGTCCCTACGGCTCAGCAGTCAGCGTCGCTAACCACTATACCGGATGGGCGACTACCATGGGCAAAAGTGCCAGTCAGGTGGTCAGTCTGAAGTGAAACCCCTAGTTTGAGTTGGCCTTGCCCAGCCCGGGGTTTGAACCCCGGATCTGTGGCGTGGAAGCACGATACGCCATCACTCGGCCACTGGGGCTTTCAATATATCTAATGAAAATAAACCTTAAATCTATATCTAAATATTCTTCTAATGCATTCTATATAGTTTCAATTAACATTAAACATTTATCTTATTTCCTTTTCTTTTTTTCATCGCTCAGGAAATAGAAAATGGTTGAAACAATGAAAGATTTTAATCAAGTTTTAACGGGAGACTATCACAGAAAAATATACTCAATTTTGAGGAAATTGCAACTGATTTTTATTATTTTTTTATGGAAATTATTCTGAGTTAGTTTGTTCTACAAAACTCGAGGATTAAATATCAGGCCGATAGTAAATAAAATACAATATTAATATAATAAGAGTTGTGCGTCATCAGCGCTCTGTAGCGCCATCTGTAATTAAATTTGTAAACGTAGTATAGTCGAGCTGTGTATCCCAACAAATGCGGGTGCACACGAATAAAATAGGCTTAACGTTGCGAAAGAGTTTTTTTATCTTACCAGTTAACAATCCACTCAAATTGGGACGAATTAAGAGTAAATATTTTTAATGAATCTTAAAATCTTTATTTTTTATAATCTCTGATAATGCAGAGCACTATTATAAATTTTACAACCAATAATAAAAAATGAAAATGTCATATTTTAAGCGATATTTAGCTGGGCTTTCTATCGTTTTATAATCCAATAGATCTACTGATATCAAAAAAGAAATCGTTTAAAAACTTTTATGAGGATTTAAATATTAATTTTCTCGTTTGTGTTTATGCTATTTTCACAAAATAAGGCAAAGGAAATGTAGGTGAAATTAGTAAACAGTTGCTATAACTTCAGAAATTTTCCGAATTTCTTAAAAAAATATTTTTCAAATTTAGTTTTGTATTAATAAGTTAGATTTACATACTTCTCTCCCCCACCCCAAAATTAGGAAATTGGAATTTTATTCGCTTCACATGTTTTCCAGATAATAATTAGATTTTCCACACGGGAAAGCCCTACTTTATTTTTTAAAAAACAAAACACGCGATGCTTTGGTTTTTTGAGAACAAAGGAAAATTCAGGAAAACTGATTTTTCCTTTCAGACACAAGCTTCATTTCCATTAATTAATCACATAGAAAATTACAATTTTATTTTTTGAAATCCACATCTCTATTTTCGTCAAATAATATTCTATTTGTAGGATATATTTCCTCTTCACATTTTTTGGATTTTTTTTGCTTTATCTTTGAAATATATTTGCTATAACATGTTTTTTTTCTGTTTTTTTTTAATTAAATTGTAATAATTAATAATTTTACTCAAATTATATAGCAAAACATGTACGTTAGGTTTGTCGTTTTATTTATTTAATTTTAAAAACGTCATTACTTCGGACGTCCTTTACAGGCAAATTTTTTTCTGTTTGACGTCCTGCTGATTTTTCCTGTTTGACCTCTGATTCGAAAAGTTTGCATTTATTTTGAGTCTCCTGTGAGGCTTTCAAGCTGACCTTGAACGTAATTAGCATCTTTCTTCGCAAACAACTCCTCAATATGTCGATTTTTTATTTTCTTTCTCTGTGGAATTCAACACAGCTAAATTTCAAAACGTATGGCTTAGTTTAGCGCTTCAAATCTGAAGTCCAGGTTTACCGTAACTGTTTATTCATGTTCTTAAAATATTAGAATTCTTGCATTTTCCAAACCACAAAAAAAATTGTATTAAATAACAATCAATGTTTTTTCCATTTAACGTTTTTTATTTATTATTGTTAATAATTTTTTAATCGAATTGATTAAACATTTTTAATCTATAACTGATGAAATGTGCAATCACTTTCCCTAGTGCACAAATCTTTTTTTACTTAAGGATTTAGCTACTGATATTTATTGCCGAAATCTTCAATTCCGTCGCCCATCCGGTATAGTGGTTAGCGATGCTGACTGCTGTGCCGTTGAGACTGGGTTCGAATCCCGGGGAAGACATGGATGTTTGTAAATGTATAGTGCCTTCGCGGCATGGCGTTACCCTAAATAACCGTCGAGTTGCAAGTACTCTCGTGAGGTTGGTGGAAGGGGAAGAGAGGTGGGAGTCCCTTGACTACACTTAGGGTGTTCTCTCTCAAAATTGGGGTGAAACCGGGCTAAATAGTTCTGTCACCAGTATGGTGCTCAAAGCTACGGCTAACGACAGGCGTCACTTAGCCCTTTGCCATCATGAACTTCGTGGGCCTTGATCCGGCCTTTGCCGATCAGGTGGCATTGGTAACAACAACAATCTTCAATTTCAATTGAAGAGAGCGTTTTTCTCTCAAACATCCGATTAAAATATTCCTTAGTTTATTGAAAGTTACAAGATTTTAGGAAATATATGAATATATATACTCATTTCACAAAACAAAATTAAAGAAATTGCAAGAGTAACTTGTGCTTTTAAGGCCAGCATTTATTATTAATTAACTTTGACGCATTTTTATTTACCATTCCGAAATCTATAATTTTTCTTGACATTTTTATTTAAGTGTTATAAAAATTCAAAATTCTTACAATTCTTCATAAATAGTCAAATAAGTGTTGACAACACTTAAAAATATAAATATAGTTCATGCTTTCCATACCATATAATCCCTTACTTTCAGTCATCAAACAATTGAGATCCCTTTGATCGTTTCTGGTATTTCTCTATTTTTGTGTTCTAAACAAAACCAATATAAATGTTAATGGTTCAAAAGAAACTAGGCCATGTGGTTAATTTATAGCTGAATTAAATTTTGAAAAAAGAATTTTCTCTTTATATCTCTCGATTGCAAATCTTTATCTCTAAGTTCCTTAATCAGAGCTCGAAAAGTGTGTTGATTGATTTTGTGTTAATGTCATAATCGGAAGTAACATGGGGACATACCTCGTATTTTGGATCCCAGTAAATGATGAGGAAAATACCTGAACTGGAACTCTTTCTTTAAACATCCACACAACTTCAATGTGAGGATTTTGAGCCTGTATCGCTTTAATATACGAGGGCGGTTTTTTAAGAAAGGTCCGTTTCTTTTTTAGAAAGTAATGTCAACATTTTGTTTCAAAAAACCTTTATTTTAGGATTTACGTACCTTTGCCTATTTTTGCAACGCAGTTGCCGAGTTTATTAATGCACTTGTTAAACCTTATAACTAAGTTTTGAAAACCCTCTTTATAAAGAAGTCTGCCGCCTGGTCGGACAGCCAAGGTTTCACGGCCACTTTCACTTCTTCGTTGTCACTGAAGCACTTCTCGCCAAGACTGTGTATGAGGTACCGAAAAAGGTGGAAATCGCTGGGAGCAAGGTCGGGGCTGTATGTTGCATGGTACAAAGTTACGAGTCCAAAGTTCCAATTATGTCCCAAGTCGTTAGAGAAGTGTGCGGCCTTGTGTGTTATCGTGGAGGAGCAAAACACCGTTTGACAGCATGCCGCGCCGTTTGTTTTGCAATTGTCTTCGGTTGCGCAGTAGGCACCTGAATTGATCGTTGTTCCTTGTGGCAAAAAGTCCCCCAGCAAAACACCGCACTGGTTTCAGAAACACTGTTGGTATATAATCTTATACTTTCACAGCGTTTGTTTGGCTTTGACTTTGACGGGAGAGGATGTGTGTCGCCATTCCATCGACTGTTGCTTTGATTCCGGGGTGATATGGGATACTCATGTTTCATCTTCTGTAAAGATTCGAATCAACATGTCAACCCCTTCTTCCTCGTAACGAATCAAAAAGTTCAATGAACTAGCAAACTTCTTCTCTGTGTTCCGTTGTGAGGAGTCTGGATACCCACCGAGAACACAATTTCTTAAAGTTGAGGTATTCAGTCACGATTTTGTACACCACCGACGAGAAACGTCGGGAAATTCCAATGAAAGAGTGGTTAACGTGAATCTCCAGTTATCACGAATTTTTGTTTCAACTGATTGCATCGAATCATCAATGATTACAGAGGGCCGGCCTGAGCGTTCTTCGTCACGCCAACTCAACAACTGGGCCAACTCAGGTGTCGTCCACGTATCTTAACCATGGTTCAAAATGACGTGGTACGTCGCCAAAAGCCCTCATGTAGCTGAACAGTGCAACGTTCATATTCACTCACTCACTCACCCTAAAATTGATATATGGTTCGAAGGCTACGTAACTGAGCTTTCTGAGGAGAAATATCCGTATCAACAAGCGGTATCAATACAGCGGTGTAAAAATATCGGTTATAGCATTTCAATCAAAGGTAAGCATAATATAATAATAAAATTTGAAAGGGAAAAAGTGTCTAGCTGAAAGTAAAAGTTAAACATGACCACAAAACTTCATCCTAAGACTATTCAAACGCAAGCAACTATAAAAAAAGTGAAGTCTCTGATTCTAAAAGAAAATCTGCAAGTCAACGATTCATCGCATCGAAACTAGGAATGCCTTCCGGCACTTAATTAAAATCATTCAAAAGGATTTAAAATTAAAAAGGATGTTTAAACCTAAAGTTTGTCTCCATAATTAAAAATATATTGCTGAAAGTAAAGCACACACAAATTGTGGAAAATTATATAAAAAACACCTAACAGCTGAAAACGGAAATTTATGTAAACACTCGATGAGGAATGTGTACATATTCAAGCGATTGGAATAAAAGATGAACTTTTTATTGCTGAACTGACTGGAATGACCCTAAGAAAAGATTTTGTCCGTGTACGGTAAAGTTCCCAAATGGATTCATAATAGCTGCATGATTTTCTAACAATGGCGGGCTGCCGTAACCCAGTAGTCAAGGTATCGGATCATGGCAGACATGTCATGAGTTCGAGCCCAGGACCACTAAAGCCCCGCCGTGTATAGGGCAGCGATGCTCATCAAATTTGACGAGAGCTGAAACGTTCTCCCGTTGGTGTGGTGTGGTAGGTAGGAGAGGGGGGATGCCAGCTCAGGTGTCGTCCACTTGATCATGGTTCAAAATTACGTGGTCCGTCATCAAAAGCCCTCGTGTAGCTGAACAGTGCGACATTAATATTCACTCACTCACTCATTCTAACAACGGCAAATTAAAAATAAAAAAAGTCTAGTAAAGCCAAAATTAATTCCTTCATCTGTCAAAATAATTTTTTAGAGTTAATTTTTCAAGAAGAAATTCCAACCTTATAAGGAAATGACACTGATAAAGTTAAGCTTCCTATGGACAAAATCTGAAGTCACACGTCTAAGTTAATTACCGCTTATTTAGCAAAGAAAAAAACTCTCAGAAACAGAAATAAAGTGTACCCCATTTGATATGAAATATTATGTAAAATCACCCAATGTGTTGTGAATAATAGGGTACCAGATAAAGTGTCGATCTCGTGATATTCACCGTTGTGAATTAAAAATTAGCTGAGAATTCAATCAAGCTTTATTTATTCTAAAGAACAAAATCAATTGGCAACAACAATGTAGTAATACGTGGTGTTTTGAAAACGTTTTCTTTAAAAAGGCTGTGTTGATCTTGAACTGACGTTCTTCAGCGCGTCTGCGTGCTGTTGCTTACCTAGGATATTTTCTGCTTAAAATCTTGATCTTGGCTTCGGTAATACTAGAAATCCTGGAAAATACCAACTTGATTGAATTATTTGAATGACACCCACACATAATACCAGTATCTACTATAGTGGGTGATCGGTTAACGAACATAATCCGTTCCAAGACTATGTTCTCTATCCGAATTGTTCGTTAACCGATCAACGATTCTCCATAGACTTCTATGTGAAATCGATTAATTCGTTCTGGAGACCCTAAAAATTAAATTTAAAAAAAAATGTATAATTTATTAGTAAATTTTTTAAAAAATAATACATATATAGTGTGGCATATTAATCAGTCCTTTTAATTTTTTGCTTATGGGGCGTTGAAGAACATGTCCAATGTCGATTGCTTTTCTCTCTTTTTCAGGATTTTCCGGAAGTAATTAATAGCATTGTCGTTGTAAAGATCCCCAACCCTGCTGACATCAGCTTGGTTTGGGTGCCATTCTAAGACCACTGCTATGACAGCCTCCCTCTTTTTGAAAAGATCTTTAATGGCAGATGTCGGTATTGGTCCTCTTTCAGCTTCCTCTTGTTCAGCAGGAGACATATTTTGTTGTGTTTCTTGGTGTTCTTTCAAAATTTCTTGGAGTTCTTCTATCGTCATTTCATTTTCATGTCCCATTATGAGCTCTTCTATGTCATACTCGTTCACCTCCAATTCCAGATCTCTAGCAGTTTTCAAAATTTCATCCATAATTTAAGGGGTGTCTCCCTGGTCACCTCCGAATATGTGTTCATTGTCCAAACACAAAAAAAATCTTTCTTGAAAGTGTTCGTTATCCGAACACAAAAATCTTTCGTGAAAGTGTTCGTTATCCGAACACAAAAATCTTTCGTGAAAGTGTTCGTTAACCGATCATCCACTGTACAATTTTACATCCCTCAACGCTTTTCCACTGAACTTTTGTGCTTTCGGTTTTTAAAAACGAGCCTTAGGAGAACGGAATCCAAGAACACTGAACGGACTTTGGAAAACGGTTCAATATGACTGGAGTAAAATTTGCATTACAGATCTCAGAAAAAATTCACTTTCATAAAAAATTCAAGCTAGAGTTATTGTCAAGAATCATGGCTATCTGACAGAAGCAAATTGCCCACAAAATACGGTTTTTATTAATAAAAAGTAACTATATCAAAATCGTTTCCTTAAAGGGTGAACGACCTTGTGTACTCACGCACGCAACTGCGACCACTTTGAAAAGTGGATCTCCAAGTGATAAATGAATATATAAACTCACAATTCGATGATGAACATTAATATTAACGATTATACTTAACACTTCTCAAAGCATTTGGCACCCAGAGATGGCTCTCTCATTCTTATCCAATTCTGTTAAAGTGTGAGAAATTTGAATTATTAAACATAGTAACGAGGAAAAGTGCCAAGAAATTTCAAGTTTAGATTTCTTACCTCACATAAGACTCATAAATTCTAAACTTGATGAAATTTCTTTGATAAATTCAAGAAACATTCAACTTTACAGAAATATTCAGATAAGCATCTTAGAACCTTAAGAGATTATGAACTAGTTAATACCATTTTAATAATCATCCCACTTATATGATACTAGAAACACGGGAAGACATCTATTAGGAACCGACGTAAGTTATTTTAGATAACTGCACTATTCCATTCATTATAAAATATTACCATTATAATGGGAGCTGTTTACATTAAAATCTCTAACATGAAAAAGCTAAGCATTTTGTTTTTTGGCAATTATCAAAAGTAAAAGAAATCTGAGAGATATTGTAAGAAAGCTAAAGATATCTTCAAAGAACAATCATAGTTGGAGACATTTAATAAGATAAACATGAATGTTTTAAGATAATAAGTGGTAAATCGTAATGTAGCAAATATAAAGTGTACACTCCGCAATTCAGTTTGTTATTTAAAATAACTGTACTATGATTTGAGGGCACTGTGTGGGCGGTAAACTCAGATGATAAAGCTCGTTTAATTGATAACGCAATCGTAAATATTTGAATGTGTGATAAGGAACATCGTTTCAAACAATGACTTTGTCTTGAATATGCTTACTGTAATCTTACAGGGTTAACAGTTAAAGATTTATAACTAACGAGAGAGGCCAACCAAATAATCTTTGTAACCAAATAATCTTTGCAGTAGCTTGAATGGCTTGTAAATGAAGATTTGTTGGCGACGATTTTCAAGAAGAGTTTTGCTGTTCTGTCTCTATTAAAAATGTTTCATGTAGGATACTGGCGGCTGATTCATGTCCAATGGAATCTTCCATCGATATGAGGGAGTAAGAAGAACGAAAAGACATTATTCTCTTCATTTTCAAGACGTCTCCTCGCTAATGAAATTTGTAATCATTCGCATAATTTATTAACTACGAATCAGGGACGTCTCAAGGCATGAGCCAACTGGGGCCGCGGTAGCCGAGTGGTATTGGTATCGGAACGTGGCTTGCTTTGTTATGGGTTCGAGCCCAGTACCACTAAAGACCCGCCGTGTAGGGCAGCGATGCACGTTAAATCTGTCGAGAGCTGAAACGTCCTCCCGTTGGTGTGGTGTGGTAGTTAGGAGAGGGGGGTGCCAGCTCAGGTGTCGGCCACGTCACTTGACCATGGTTCAAAATTACGTGGTCCGTCGCCAAAAGCCCTCGTGTAGCTGAACAGTGCGACGTTAATATTCAATCAATGAGCCAACTGGGCCCGGGACCTCGTTTTGTTCTCGACTTACTCTTAATAAGGTCATAATCCGGATAATGTTAATGGTCAAATACAATTCCTGTACATATTCTCCAAAAAACAGAATTTTTCAAACTGCATGCCATAAGTTGGAAGACTATTATTATGCAATGACCATTACCATGTGTAGGCTTAGGCCTACTACCATTAATAATCATTCAACTTATTTAGTCGAAATGCGGTCACCGTTCAAGCCGGCTTCACTGGCGGGGCAAGTCTTGAGATGGCTTTGTATCAAAATTCCTTGGGTTCTCTTTCTGGAGGCTCTTAACATCTTACAAGATTTTGTTTACATATGTTGGGGCCGTTGAAGCTTGGGAGCCCCGCATCATTAATAATGCAGTAGCTACTGGCCAATTTGTGCCTAGGTTTGTAAGATCGTGTCGTGCACATTTATTTGTGTCAAATTGCTATTTGTACGAGTGTTTGACAATACATGCTATATACTGTCTGCTTTTAAAAATCACAGATAGGGTCTACTTTTCCATAGAGGCCCAGGGCCTCAGAAAACCTTAAGATTTCTAGGGTCTCAAACAGCTAATAGCCTTAAGACGTGTGTGTGTGTCCCTGCTACGAATGTGTATAAAAAGGTCATTTTCTTATATCTGTAATACGAAGGATGCTTCGAAACTAAGTTTTGTCATTTTTTATGACAAAACTTTTTATTGCTACAAAACATTACATCATAGTACCCTGAACTGTATACCTTGCACTATTTTTTGTCATAGTCGCCACTGACATTGAGGTATTTTTGGATGTGTATAATCAGTTTGAAGATACCATTCTGGTAAAACTCCGTGACTTGCGATGCATTGAGCCTGTTCCACCACAGCACTGATTTGTATAGATTCTTTCCTCACTGGTAAACATGGATGCTTCCGTATAATTAAGAGGAATAGGTAATCTCTATACCAACAATGTTAAATTGTCTGTTTTCGATGTACCTTTTCTCAAAATCTGATATATGTACATGCTTGAAATTTTTCATACAATTCAAGTACACCTTTTTCATTATACCGAAATGAGTTTTTGCTATAATTTCAAATTTTTTTATAATTTATAAAATATTTTATCAAGCATAGTGAAATTTGACCCATTTTTCACATTAAAAAATTTGTAAAAAAATTTTTTTTGAGTTTCTTACAAAAAGTTCAATTTCGTATATATTAGTCATCATTATAAATATGTCAAACAAAAATTTTACATACCTGTGAACATTATTTTCCCAGAAGAGGTTGGTCTAACATAAAAAATCAACATATTTTGAGATAAATGAACTTTAGAGTTTATTTACTTTTTTATTAAAATATTCCTCCCCGTACTCCAAATGATCTACATTTTTTTAAACTCATCCTCCTGTCTCTTCCTTTTGAGTCTTTTTTCTTTCCTCACTTCCTTTGTTTTATGTAAAAATAAGTATTTAGCCTCTAACAGCCTCTGTTTGTCGAGGCGTTTCATTGACTGCACCGTGTAATCACCAGGCTCAATATTAAGTTTTCTCCAAATTTCTAGTTTTGATAGCTGTCTTCGGCTAACGTTATAAAGTAGGACCCAAATTCGGAATATTTTTTCAGATATAGAAGTACTCAAATATTAATATAATCTGGCTTCACTATCCAGAAGAGAATCACTTGTTTTATCATACTACTCATTTTTATTCGAGTTGACACATTTTTTTTATAAAATGTGTGTTTCGCTTTTTTTCTCCTACACCGTAATGCTAAACGAGCTATCCTTTTACATGTTAAAAGAAAAAATCTGATTATTTATGTAGGATTTTCCGTTTAATCATTTTGTAAAAGGTTGAGTCATATCCTTTTCAGAGGACTATTAATGTTAATTTTGTTTATTACCGCATTCCGAAGCAGCACCGTCTGGTGAGCTTTCGGAGCACCTGCTTGAATAATTTTTCGGCAGAGGCCTACTAACCCCCACCGGTTCAACATGTCTTGTTTTTTGCGCATTTCGCGCCCAGCGCGATTTCAGTCCAAGCGTCCAAGCACGAGAAAGGTAATTAATTTCCTCGTCTTCTAAAGTTATAGCTCAAATTTCATTTAATCTAATTTCTGCATGTCTCTTTCCCTTTGTAAATATTCCCCTTGTAAATTTCCCCTTTAACTTGAAATAAATTCTTTTTTACTTAAATGACTTTGATTCCATTAATTCATCACTAACCCTTTAATACTTACCCCTAGACAACCACCTCGCCAATTTAAAATCCCGACTTCTAAAGGGTCTGATTTTTATTCGAAGATTTTAGTCGGACTCCCACAGAAATAATTGGGGGATCGCCCGGGATTTGATTTCAAAAATCTTCTCTAAATAATTAATTTGATGAACTCCTAGCCTTCTCTTTAAAAAGAAAAAAAAACATTTTTGGCGGCACGCCTAAATTACAAATGGACAGAATCCAAAATGCGCGGATTGCCTCTCATAACATACTAACAAGTACAAGTTCTACTCAAGATTTCTCCAGCAAACGTCCATAATCTTCGGAAGAGAGTCGACGCCTTCATCAAATACATCCAGGAGTCAAGATCTTGCAACTTCGCCGACGCCACGTTATTTCTGCAGTGTACAAAGTCCAGTGTCGATTTCAAGATTAATCTGTAGAATACATCCAAGAACTGTCATTTTCAACAACTGTATCAGGTACTGTGTTTTTGTTGTTCTTCAAAAAAAAAAGAAAAAGAAGTCTAAAAGAATACGTGAGCCACCGTCATTTTGCTTATAAAATATTGTTGTAGCCGATTTCATGAAATAATTTATATTTTTAAATATCATGTGTGTTTTTTGAAATACTATTTTTCTATTTGTGTATAGAAATCGTATCAATTAAAATTTTCTACAAGTATATCCTTTAAAATATTAAGGAAGTCGTAGGTAATATTCAAGTTTTTTTATTTGTTTCTAATTTAATAACGCATTGAATTGCATTTCATGTGTGTACGAAAAGCTTTCGTTTCCTTTGGTTGCGTCATTGACCTTGAACGCTGTCAACTAGCAAACATTTCGATGCAATTGCAATTTCGATGACTCATATAGTTTAACATTTCTTTCTCCCGCAGCTGTTTGGTAATTAATTATTGTTATGAGTATTCGAGAAATATATTTTGAAAGAATTATGCAAAATTTTTTAGAATTGATGAAAAATTATTCTACATGACCTTATTTTTAATGGTGTACTTCATCATTCAATATATAAGTATTTTGAGTGCATTTTGACAGAATTATTAAGCTTTATATTGAAACGTGTGTTTATTCTTAGAATTTGCTGATGAGATCCTAAATTATTCTATTTTTATTCATGTAATAAAAAAAAATATGAGCTTTTTCTTCAAGTGACTAATTTATACATTAAACTAACTCTTTGCTTTTTTTAATAAAGAACTTTAAATTACTAATTTCTTTTTCATATCACAATAAATTTAATCACAGTTTTAAAACAAGATTTATATCAATTTATTTTTTCATTCAAATTCTTTTTGCATTTATTATAACAAAATGAGATAAATGATATATTAAATGGGTTTTTTTAAAAAAAGGTTTTATTTTTGTAGTTGAAATTAATAATTTGACTATTTCAAATTAAGCATTACGCATTTCAGCTCCCACTGTTATCATTACGCGTTACTGGTTTAAAATATATCTAAATGAATGAAATGTATGAAATGTATGAAATGAATGAAATGTTTCAATGTATATTTAGTGTATTTTGATGTAATATCAATTTAACTTAGAATTTTTGTAAATGCAAACGAGAATTGCCAATAGCAACATCATAGTTTTTGTTTGAACGCATAACAAATTTGCTTATTCATTTGGTTACTATCTAAAATTAAATTTAAATTTTAAAATGGCGTATCTTGGCAAAGGTCGACGCGAAGATTTATTTGTCTTAGCCAAGGAATTAAATTTGGAATTCGATAAATCTATGAAAATCGCCGCACTCATAAATCTAATTATTGGTAGTGAAAATTATGTCGAAGAACTGACCAAAAACATACATTCAACGATTGTTGAGGATCGCAAAGCCAGGGAGAAAAAGCAAGAAGAGCAAAAAGAAAAATTACGCATTGAAGAACGAGAAGAAAATTTACGTATTGAAGAGCAAAAAGGAAAATTACGCATTGAAGAACGAGAAGAAAAATTACGCATTGAACAATTGAGGTTAGATGAGCAAAAACGCAAAAATGAATTTGAGTTGGAAAAGTTAAGGATCGAAACACAATCCAAGTTAGGCGCCGATACATCCAAAGAAAGTGATACTAAATTTATCCTCAAAGAAGTTTCAAAGTTTATACATCGTTTGAATTTGAAAGAAGACATCTGTCTTGATCTAGAATTATTTGAACATCAAGCGCAGAGATTAAATATTAATCAAGAAAACTGGGTTTCTCATCTGTTAGGCTTATTACCGATGGAAGTATCTCACATCATAGCGAGAGAGCCTGACGATAAAGCTAACTCTTACGAACACGTTAAAGATTTACTGCTGAAACGCTTTAAACTAACCCCAGAAAAGTTTCGACAACTACTTGTCACTCACCAAAAAGCACCTGAAAGAACATGGATTGATTTTTACCATGAGTTAAAAACTTACTTCAACGGATGGATAGATGGATTAAAGATTGATATTTTCGACAATTTATCAGATCTAATGATAAAAACGTCTTTTGAATTTAAGGAATATTATCTTCATGAATGGGCAAATATGAACTTCTCCCGGTTCAATTAGCAGAAAAACTAGAAGAATTCGAAGACTTTAAGAGGACTCTGAAACAAAAATCTAGCAGTCCATTTGTGAAGAAACAAAATTCAAATCCACAGAAAAGAATCGCAGATATGAAGCACCGGGAAAATTCGAGTATAACAGGAAAGATAAGAAGTTACCAGCGTCAACAAATTACAACAAACATTACGAAGCCCCTATCACCAAATACGAATCTGTTCAAAGATATCAAGACAGTGCGCAGGAAGGGTATTACAACAAAAATTACGAGAAACACTCAAATCACAATGCTTCCAAGCATGCTCAAGCGAACTATTCAAAATCACAGAAATTCAAAGAACCTCCAAAAGAAACTTGCACACTCTTCGTTAAGGAAGGTTTACGTGTACTAAAGAGATATTTTTTGGAAAGGTGAAAATCACGGCGCTCATAGACAATGGTAGCACCGTAAGTTTGCTACGAGAAAACACGAGCAGAAGAATAATGGATTCAACAAAATTATCGAAGAACAAGATGCTTCTCACAGGTATTGGTGAAGCACAAGTGACAACTATCGGTTCCTTTGAACATGAGTTCGAAATAGATAATGAAAATTACTCGTTAACTTGGCATGTTGTACCTGCTGATAAATTAAAATTTGAAGCAGTTATTGGATCAGATCTTTTGGAACAAGCATCGATAAGTTTCACTAAAGGAGATAAATTCAACAAATATGAGAAACATGCACAGCTTATGCAAATATCTGCTGAAAATTTCAAGAAGAACTAGACCTGCGTCATGTTGAAGATCGTCATATCAAGAAGAAAAGTTAATTCAAGACTACAAGCTAGAAAAAACAGCATCTATCGACGTCACAACGAGAATTATTCTAAAAAACGAAGAACCATTCTGTCAACCCCCTCGTCGACTAGCTTTCACAGAAAGAAAAGAAGTAAACAAACAGATAGAAGAATGGCTCAACGAAGGCATTATACGTCCGAGTTCTTCGGAATATGCAAGTCCAATCGTAATGGTTAAATAGAAAGATGGATCTTCGAGAATATGCATTGACTACAAAAAATTGAATGAGAAGCTTGTGAAAGATAAATTTCCGTTACCTTTCATCGAAGATGTTTTGGACACTTTGCAAGAAGCAAAGGTATATTCTACATTAGATTTGCGCAATGGTTTCATTCACGTCGATGTTGACGAAGATTGCAGAAAGTCACATTGTAGGAAGCGGAACTATTAAACCATCTCCCACGAAGGCACTAGCTGCCGAAAATTTCCAGAACCAACAACAATAAAACAAGTACAAAGTTTTCTTGGCTTAACTGGGTATTTTCGCAAGTACATCAAAGATTATTCAAAGGTCAAAGATTATTCAAGGATTTAATAAGGAAAGAAAACCTGTTTGTTTTTGGGGCTCAACAAAATGAAGCATTTGAAAAATTGAAGAAAATCATGTCCGAAGGCCCAATCTTGCACATTTACAAGTATGGAAGAAAAACAGAACTGCATACAGACGCTTGTAAGAAGGGTACGGCGCAATTTTGTTACAAGAAGCCGAAGATGGAAGGTTATACCCCGTTTACTACATGTCGAACAAGACAAATACAGCAGAAGAAAAGTATGATAGCTAAGAACTGGAGGTATTAGCAATTATCAACGCTTTAAAGAAGTTTCGTGTTTATCTTTTAGGACAACACTTTAAAATAGTAACGGACTGTTCAGCATTTCAGAAGACTGCAAAAAAAAAGATCTAATTACTTGCATAGCCAGATGGGCGCTTCAATTAGAAGAATTCGATTATGAAATAGAGCACATGGCTGGAAGTCGTATGAAACATGTTGATGCTCTTAGCCGATATCCCGTAATGATAGTATGCAATGATACATTAACTTCAAAGCTTAAAAAAGCACAAGAGGAAGATGACAACATCCAAACATTGAAATCGCTTCTAGAGAAGCAAGAATCAGAAGAAATTTTTGAGCGAAACGGTATACTCTACAAATACTTAAATGGTCGAGAATTAATCGTAACCCCTAAAAAATGGAAACTGAACTAATTAAATTGATTCACGAAAATGGTTATTTCTTAGTAGGAAAAACAGAAGAAATTGTGAAACAGGAATTTTTTATGCCAAATTTCACCAACGTCGTTAAAAAAGTAATAGTTAACTGCATTCCATGTATCTTAGCTTATAAGAAAACTGGGAAAAAGGAAGGGTTTTTGAATACTATTTCTAAGGAAAGCATTCCTCTAAGTACGTACCATGTTGACTTCATTGGTCTTTTACCCTCCACAAATAAAAGTTATCAACACATTTTCACCGTAGTAGACGCATTTACCAAAGTTACTTGGCTATATCCTGTCAAAACTGTGTCTGCTGAAAGTGCCCTTGAAAAGCTAAAACAACAGCAAAAAACCTTTGGTAATCCCATGAGAATTATCTCTGATAGAGGTTCAGCGTTCACTTCAAAATTATTCAACGACTACTGTGATGAAGAGAACATTCAACATCTACAAATAGCAACAGGTGTTCCTCGAGGAAACGGACAAGTTGAACGAATTCATTGAATGTGATTTCAGTTCTCACCAAGCTATCATTAGACGACTCAACGAAATAGTACAAATACGTCGACAGATTACAGAGAATACTAAACAGCACTATACGTCGCAGTACAAAATGGACACCATTCGAACTATTAGTGGGAACCAAAATGCGTAACACGGAAGACATCCTAATCAAAGACCTAGTGCTAGTAGAAATGGCGAAAGAATTGCTAGAACAACGCGAATTTTTAAGAAACGATGCAAAAAAGAACATCGAAACCCTGCAGTCTGAAAATAGAAAGACGTATAACAGAAGAAGAAAGAAAGCTTCGTTATACAAAGAAGGTGATTTAGTAGCCTTCCAGGGAACCCAATTTGGAGCTGGACTGAAACTAAGACCAAAGTTCTTAGGCCCTTACAAAGTAACGAAAGTTAATTCTAAGAATAGGTATGAAGTGGAAAAGGTTGGTCAGCACGAAGGACCGATTTTAATCACCACCTCAGCTGATTTGATGAAACATTTTTATGCTTAATTGAGTTTTTTTTATATTAGTTATTATTTTTAATTTTTCTCATACTATATCCCTCTTGAGAAATTAATAGATGTTCTATGGTAACATTCGTTTCCATTAATCATTTTATATTCACTTGTAACATTTATTATATTTTCGTATTATTCTTTATCTTTCTATTGATACGAAGAATTTTTTCTCATGTTTTAGTTAATTGTAGATCACAACATAAAATATTTTGTTTTTATATGCTTTATTTTAGGTCCGGAATTGTGAATATTAGGTATACATCTTTTCATCTGCAATATTTTATTTTATTATCTTTAAGAACCGTATTATTTGTCTTTATTGCGTCTACATTCCAATAATCATCAAATTTATAATTGTAACTAAAAATAGTTTTTATTTAAAGTACTTTAGCTCTCAATATTCTGTAAGAGCTGAGAGACCAGCTCTGTCAGGAGAGGGTGATTTTGTAGGATTTTCCGTTTAATCATTTTGTAAAAGGTTGAGTTATATCCTTTTCAGAGGACTATTAATGCCAATTTTATTTATTACCGCATTCTGAAGCAGCGCCGTCTGGTGAGCTTTCGGAGCGCCGGCTTGAATAATTTTTCGGCAGAGGCCTACTAACCCCCACCGGTTCAACACGTCACGTTTTTTGCGCATTTCGCGCCCAGCGCGATTTCAGTCCAAGCGTCCAAGCTTGAGAAACGTAATTAATTTCCCCTTCTAAAGGTATAACTCAACTTTCAATTAATCTAATTTCTGCATGTCTCTTTCCCTTTGTAAATATTCCCCTTGTAAATTTTCCCCTTTAACTTGAAATAAATTCTTTTTTACTTAAATGAAGTATTTGCGTTTAAATGACTTTGATTCCATTAATTCATCACTAACCCTTTAATACTTACCCCTAGACAACCACCTCGCCAATTTAAAATCCCGACTTCTGAAGAGTCTGATTTTTATTCGAAGATTTTAGTCGGACTCCCACATTTATGAAATATTTTGAAAATTTAAAAACACTACAAATAAACAAATGATGATCTACAATGTCACACATTTTCATAAGAATTGAAGCACTTTTTCTGTCCGAAAATATGTTCCGCGTTAAGTTTACACTATCGTACATATGGTTAAAACAGCCTTCAATGATGAAATTGCACCATAAGTACCCAATAATAGTATTTCTATTCGTACAAATATTTTCTTCGATGCACGAGACTATATTACGATGTTTACACTTTTATTCGGATTTTGTGTACCTCCATGTAAACACTTTATTAGTAATTCTGGATTAATTGTTTTGATTTCCATCATTCATTCCACTTTTAAGCAAAAAGAAAATACTTTGTTTACATTTTTCGCAATTTAAATGGGCATGGCCCAGTTTCAATGATTATTTAAAAATAGGTTTTTAAGGCTTTTAATTACCCTAGAGGTTAAAGTAAGGTATTTTTAGAACGGTTAAAACCTATACAATTTGAAAATGTAAAAAATCTCAAAATTGGCACAGTAAGAAGATTTTAGGTTTCCAACACCTCTTAAGGAGGCCCTAGCTTCTGGGGTCATGTGGGACACCCATTCCTTGTCACCTGTGAGGATTCTGAGCAGGAACTCATATTCTTTTGGTACTCTTTCTTTTTTCTCTCACTTTTTCTCACCCAAAATATCGTGAATAATGTGGTGTACCTAATTATGAGCAATGTGCAATGTGGACGCCATTCTGGCACCGTTATACTCCTGTCCGCTAAAATTATGGCCTGCACTCTAGCGATGTTATTTTTTACTTGTGGAGGGACGCCTACCTTCGACCTTCATCCTCCCCATTCTGCTTTCTTTCATTGAACATGTAACACCAGCCACTAACCATTTGATGAAACATGGCCTCATTATAATGCAAGGTTTGTAGTCATTCATGGATGACGTACACAGTAGCGTATCGTCGTGCACCTCGCATCTAGAGGGGGCTCAAAACCTGGCTGACACCAAGTATGTATCCTTTGTAAGATCGGCTAGGGGCTCAAATTTTAAAGGGGCCCTTATATTCTCCGTTGCACCACTGGTGCTATATATAATTTTACTCTGTTAATATCAATTCTACATAACAAAAATTCTTGAGAAAAATTTATTTTTTCTCATTGATTTGTAAGATCGGGCTTGTGGGGCCCAAAACCTGACTTTGCAGGGGGCCCTAATATCCTCCGTTACTCCACACTGTACGGACACAGTACTCTCACGTGTCCATGCATACTGGACAACAGCATGCACTTCCACGGGTTGTCACGTTGTCATTACACGTCTGCCAGCTATCGAGATTTGTACTCGAACAACCTCGGACAAGCCAGTCTGTTGCTCTCTCTCTTTCGCACTCTGTGCATGCATCATTCCTCCTTCGATGACACTACTTCCGTCGTTTAACCAGCAAAGAATGCAACTTCTCTTGGGGATTCTTTTCTTCACCTGGTGTACTATCTCTTCTTTCAAAAATAAAATAGAACGAAATTTTCTTTCAGAACGTCCCTCGTATTTTCACCGCAAAATTTTATAATAAAACTTTTTAATGCTTTTTTCGATTCCATACTGAATAATAGCCCAAGAAACAAGTCACTTACTCTACTAAAAAAGTATCTTCCCTAAACAAGGCCATAGTAACCGAGTGACAATGGGACAGTGACCAGTGATGTTTCATTCAAACTGCATACTGAAGTCATATTCTCCTCTTAAAAAGATTCAAATTGATACATGTTAAATCTGTAGATGCTAAAATTCTTCACTTTGGCGTGGCATTGTAGATCAAAAAGTGGGGTTATAGATGAATTTAAGCTTTAATATTTATTTTTGCAAACCGTACTGTGTCATTTGCAATTATTGCATACCATACGTGAATAAGTATAAACTGTGGAAGAAAAAAAATAGCTCTACATTTCACATAAAAAGACTTGATTAACCCTTAGAGGACCCATAAAGTTTCTAAGAGTAAATATTACTGTGAAACAGTTTATTTGAGGTTGTTTAGAAGAAAAATAAGCTGGAAACTTAAGAAAAACACATAAAAATGTATTGTTTTTTTTAAATGAATGTTTCAATTTAATTTGGATCAATGTATAATTTTGTCAGGTGTTTGTTTTCATTTGTTCAAATATACTTTTTTACTGCACAAAATTGTACAAACCGATTAACAAAAAAATTTTGAAAACAGATATAGTACATTATCACACGATATACTAAACTGAAATAAGTAATAGGGATAAGAATACAGCCCATGAATGTGTGTGTCTGTTATGTCATCGGCGTCAATTGATTTGACAACTTTTCCCCTCAATTCTCACGTTTACCAAATTTGATTTCAAGCTTATGTTCCAAGTTTTAGAAATATTTCTCGGTTCATAGTGAGTGAGTGAATATTAACGTCACACTGTTCAGCTACATTAGGGATTTTGGCGACGGACCGCGTAATTCTGAACCATGGTCAAGTGACCAGGACGAAACCCGAACTGGCAGCCCCCTCTCCTAACTACCACACCACGGAGGACGTTTGAGCTCTCGACAGATGTAAAGTGCATCGCTCCCCTCCACGACGGGTCTTTAGTGGTACTGGACTCAAACTCGTGGCAAGCCAGCCGTGATCCAATACATTGATCACTAGGCTACCGCGGCCTTCTCGGTTTATAAAAATGATTTCAATCAAAAATATTTTAAAACTACGTATTGTCCCTTAATCTAGATTACCACGAACAAATAGCTCTTTTATTGAGGTCTGTTATTCGAAATAGATAAAACAGCTATTCAGAAGTATTTAAGGGTCGAAAAATTTGTTTTACAATTGAAGTATTCATTTGCTGAGTAAATGTAAAATAGCTAATTCGTGAAACAGACTCAGCATGACGTTTGCTCTAAATACTCAGGGGGCCGCGACAGAATATTTTGGGCATGCCATCGATCAAAAACGATTTGCATTTTAGCTTAAAATAATTAAGTTTACTATGAAGTAATATAAACAAACGCGAGTGATCCGTCACGACGCCTACAAGTTGGGGAACAGACTCGTTTGTTATGTCTTGCGTAAATACTTCGTATATTATAAATTGTTAATGATGCAATGTTTATCTACGCATAGTGTGTGTATGTAACTATTTCTAAATATATTCAAGTTGTTTAAAAAACATATTATAACGTTTACATTAATAGTTCAGCTTGTATACATCTAATTTATTAATGTGATCTAATTCTTGTCTTGTAAGTCTAATTGGTAAAATAACTCTCACTGCTTTATTTTAGAAAATTTTAATGACCTGTGAGACAAAAGCGAAAGAGCAGACACTACAGAAATCTCGTACAAGCACTGAAAATTTCCTAAAAACAAATAAATCTGCCCATGAGTCCACAGTCGCGCGCAGTCAGTAAAAAGGTTCTTTTTGGCGAGGGGGGGGAGGAATCAAGCGAGAGCACATAGAATAGTCAATTTCATCGACACAACTGTACATTTAAAGTTTTGTGTTAAATTTACGATTTTTAACTGCTATTTAACATGGCTAGTTCAACAAAAAAACAAAAAGTGCAAGATTGTAAGTGTAGTAGAGAATTTAAAACTTGGTAGGCTGAGAAATATGGCATGATCAATAAAGACGACAAAGTGGTGTGTGTTTTATGTTCTGGAACAGTGGTATGCAGAACATATCGTCTGTAAAACGGCATTTTGAAACAAATCATAAATTCTTTTGTGAAAAAAGCGAACCAGAGCAAAAATAATTAATTGCAAGTGCAATAAAAGACAGAAATAAACAGTCGACGTCTATGTTTAAATATGTAAGCAAAAATGGTCACACAAGTGCGGCAAGTTTCTCGGCTGCAAATGCCATTGCTCGGCATGGTAAACCTTTTAAAGAGGGAGAGTTTTTGATGGAAGCTTGGTTGTCATGTGCGCCCTCACTTTTTGATGATTTTGATAATAAAGATAAGATAATTCAGTGCATCAAAGATGTTCCTCTATCTAGAAACACAATGAAAGATAGAATCTTGAAATTGGCAAAAAATGTTACAGATCAACAAAAAAATGACATTAACTCCGCTCCTTTTATATCGCTATGTCTTGACGAAAATATTGACATTACTAAATCGGCACGTTTAGCTGTCTTTGCTCTATTGTGTAGGAAACATCATTAAGGAAGAATTAATTGCGATAACATCATTGTTAACAACTACAAAGGGCACAGATATTTGTACGGCAGTAAGAAGTTCGCTTGCTGAGAAAGAAATTGATTTGAAAAAAATTGTTTCAGTAACCACTGATGGTGCTCCAAATATGGTAGGCAAAAAAATGGTTTCATTTTTTATTTAAAACAGACGTAGGACATTCGATTCTTGAATGCCACTGCATTATTCACCAAGAAGCCTTATGTGCAAAGAGTGGTTTAACATCTCTTGATAATGTAATAACTTCAGTCACAAAAATAGTCAACCTCCTATCGTCGCAGGTTTTAAATAAACGAAAGTTTGATGCTTTGTTGGATGAAGTCAATTCGGTGTATAATGGCTTAATAATGTATAACCATCTTCGCTGGTTGAGCCGCGGGAACGTACTTCAAAGATTTGTTCATTGCTTGGAAGAAATCAGACTTGTTTCTACAAAATGAGAAAATTGAACAATACCCAAGTTGATGGATATTATGTGCTTTTAAAATTGATGTTTTTTACAGACTATGTTTCAATAATTGAACAAATATCAATCGTCATGATTCTCATTCGCTCATTTGAGAAACTTTTTTCTAATATCAAAGATTTAGATGCCCAAGAGAAACGAAATGAAGAAAAAGTTATTGATGACTTAATTTCCATAATGGATTTTTTAATCAAAGAATTTTCAGCGAGAATTTCTCAGTTCAAGGAATTATCGGAAACATTCAAATTTATTATATAACCTGATGTGATTTCGTTTGATAAACTGAACTTGTCTCAATTCGATTGGTTGGAAATTGAAGAACTTGAAATGCAACTGATTGATTTCCAGTCTAGTTCAATATGGATTCAAAAGTTTATTGAAACAAGGAAAGGGTTGGAATTGATTGAAACACAAAGATTGACAAGCAATATAAGTAAAAATACCAGAAACGAAATTTTGGAAACATGGAATTCGATTCCAGACGCATTTAACTGTTTGAAGAAGTTTGCGTATTCTATTTTAACCATATTTTCATCTACCTATGCCTGGAGACATTATTTTCAGAGATAAATAAAATCAAAGACTCGCTTAGAAACCGTTTAACAGACGACTCTAATTCAGCATGCATTCTACTAAAAGTAACATCTTATAATCCTGATATAAGTTATTTGGTATCTAATCTACAACAGCAGAAATCACACTAATGTTACTTTAATTTAAATTACAAGTATAACTAAAACATTTGCTACTATACAGTGCAAAATGTATTTTTTCGTATTAAATAAAGAATTTTGATTTGTTCGTATTTAGTTTTATTAGTTCTTCACTAATCACAAGTCAAAATTATTTGATGGCACACCTATAACTCATTAAACGTTTTTTTTAGAAAAAATGGCACGTTGACCCAAAAAGGTTCGCCACCCCTGGCCTAGTGGTTACAGCGGCCTGAGTGTCCCGGTTTCTATTCCTGCTACCACTGAGGACACGCCATGTAGAGGGGGCTGATGCATGTTAAATATGTCGAAGCTCAATGTCTTCCCCTCAGGTGTGGTACGGTGTGGTACGGTAGAAAGAAGAGAGAGGTGTTAGTTCAGGTGTCGTCCTCGTCACTTGACAGGAACTCAAAATGACGAGATCTGTCACTAATAGCCCTCTTGTTGCTTAAAAGAGCGATGTTAATTTTTCTTTCACATACTCTACTTTCTCAGGAGCTCCGAAACTAGCAGGAAAAAGAGCGATACAAATATTCTTAAGGATTTCAAGTGAATGAATGAGTGAATATTAATGACGCACTGTTAAACTCTCGAGAGTTTTTGGCGACGGACCACGAAATTTTGAACCATGGTCAAATGACGTGGACGACACCTGTGCTGGTACCACCTCTCCTAACAACCACACCACACCAACGAGAGGACGTTTGTGCTCTCGACAGATTTAACGCGTATCGCTGCCCTACACGGCGGGCCTTTAGTGGTACTGGGCTCGAACTCGTGACAAGGTCTGCCACGATCCGATAACTTGAGTGAACGAAAGTCTAACTCTAAAACAACAATTTTCGAGCTGCGATGACGAAGACGACACTTTCCAATATTAAGTCTTTACTGGAAAAATAGCGGGAATCAGACTTGATTGGTCAAGTGAGTTAGTTAATATTAACGTCGCTCTGTTCAGCTACTCGAGGGATTTTGGCAACTGACCTCGTAATTTTCAACCATGGTCAAGAAACAATGACGACACATGAGCTGGCACCTCCCATGTCCTAACTACCACACCACAGGAGGACGTTTGAGATCTCGATAGATTTAACGTGCATTTCATCCCTACACGGTCTGTCTTCAGCCGTATTAGGCTCGAATTCATGATACGTTGGCAAATGAACTTTTACTACTGGGCTACTGCGGCCCCTTGATTGGCAAAGAAGTGGATACCAAAACCTAGTTTCCACAAATAATTACAGGTGTTAGAATAGGCGATAATGAGGCCGAGAAAACACTTTTGTGACACACAAGTTACGCAAAAAGAGTAATGAATTCACGCCAGTATTTTGTCCAAAAGATGTCAGGAAACTTGCCGAAAGAAGTCAAGTTATGATAGCAGTTCTGCTTTTAAAAATTTATTTCGTGGGAATCATGCTTAAAAATATCTGGCATAGCCCTTGAACGCTGAGTTGACACAATTCATACTTTATAGAATCTAAAAACAAAAATGTTAGTAATTGTAATACAATATATGTATATACTGGAAAAGAGTTTATAGATAGAATTTTTTCAGGATAAATATTTTACACGGAAGTAATTCATCACTAGAACTCTCACGTTAATGATGTGAAAATCTGAATAATTAATGTGTGAGTTGGTTGAGCTAATCTTCAAAGTGGTTACGAATTACTGCGACCTTTGTGAAATTATGTCAAGCGTTTTATTCTGATTGCTTTTTTTTTTAGACTATAATTCAGATGATCATCCGTGATTACTATAACTGCGAACAGTTTAAGCCCAGTTATGAAAAACTCGATAGATAACAGAGCCCATTTTTTCCTTAAGTATGTTTTAACCCTTTATATACCAATGGTACTTATAAGTACCACTCACTTTGAAATTACATAGAATAACCATTTTTACGAATACTCTGACGATACTTAGCAGAAATATTATTTTAAATCCACTCTTCCAAGCATATATGGCAGCACGGGTTTTATGATGAGCATTTTAGCGGGGAAGGCGAATAATTTTATAGCAGAAATTACGTTTTCAACGGATTGCGAAGATTGTCATTTTTGTTCCGAAAAAATAGTTAGTGTCAACAGGTAAGTGTCGCATTCTTTTTTTGAGGACCTTAGAAAACGATTTGACTAATTATTTTAAGTGAACAGTATATATAATTAATTTTACAGTAGAATATTTTGAATTAATTAATTAGCTCTAGCTTGTTAACTTTCCCAAAGTTGAATATTTTGTTTATGTTTTTGCCTTAATTTTTTTTTCAATGTAGTGATTCAAAAAAAATATTGCATGAAAAAAAATTGGAGTAATCTTAATGCGGTATATAAAGAGTTAAGGGAAAGGGTTAATCGTGTGCATGTGCGCGTCTAGCTTCTTTTTAAAAAAATTTCAATTATTTTATTGATTGCTTTTTGATATCGTACTTCAAAAGCAGCACGAATGTTGATAAATATTTGACCGCATAATTCTGGTCAAATGAAACGCGACATCTGACCTAATACCTCAGTCTCCAAACTTTCAAACCCCTCCAACGCGAGGACTTTGAACTTAAATAGATTTAACGTGTATTGTTCTCTCTTCAAAACGGATCTTCGGAGAAACTAGATTGACGAAGTGGTCATGGTCGCGAACTCGTGGCTGACGTTATTGAGTCTTGTGTTCAAATTTAGTGCCACTAAAGACCACCGTGAGGGGCTGATGCATGTTGGATCTGTCGAAGCTCAATGTCCTCCCGTTGGTGTGGTGGGGAAGTTTTGAGAGGATGGTGTCAGCTTAGGTACTGTCCTCGTCACTTGAATGTGGTTCAAAATAACGAGGTCCTTCGCAAGTATCCCTCGTGTTGCTTCAGAGAACGATGTAAATTAAAATCAAATTTAGGGGCACTAGATCTCGAACTCATGACCCCATAGAAACAGCTATAATCTTTATCTTTTAATTTGAAATGTGAGACTTTTCTCATTTCAGTCATTCATTAAAACTATCACACGTACACGTTTATATTTATTCAATTTATTTATTTTTCTTAATTGAAAATGTTTTTTTGTGAATGTTTTCAAATATTTCATTTAATATTTTTTTATAATTGAAACCTGTATTTTTAAAGTAAGTATACTAATTCAGAATTGTGTAAAATGAATGCTCTGATAAAATGTAGGGCAGACAATTGCCTTTTAATTTTTCTTATCTTTGTTTACAATAACTCTGGAAAAAATTGTAACATTTTTCTTTCAAAATCCCTTTTTCTACAAGTCATTATTCCATCACATTCATTCTTTCTCGTTTTGTTACAGCAAGTTAATTCCTTTGGTTTTCTGAAAAAGTGGTGGTGTGATTCATCAAAATTACATGAAAGCGAAAATTTAATTGCATTATTTCCTCCTTGACCTTTCGAAGGTAACAATCAAACAAATTACGTGAATAAATTTATTTACATAAAATATGTACTCTAGTTAAAAGCAAAATAAAAATGATCAATTCTTCAATTCCTTTATTTATTTATTGAATCAGTTCGATGCTGAACGCTATCGCATTTTGCTGCAGTCATCGAGAGGGGAAAAAATTGCGCAACATTTATAACAGGCTTCAGAAAACTAATTTATAAATACTCTAATAGGATCTCTCCTATTTCATCAACAAGTATCTCTTTCATTTCAGTGGTCAAGGTCTGAGCGTCTGATTTGCGATCAAACTCCAAACGTGATTCACCAATCATGAACAAAAAAAAAATGGATCATTAACCCTTTCTTGCATCTTAAAGATCTAAAATTCTTTACGAAGGAGTGAAAGAAAAAGAGAAATGTAACTCCTGCATCACTGATATGGAGTCATAAAAATGCTCAACCGTCAACAGATGTTGCGTCGTGTTCAAAGTCCACACGCGATGTAAGTTTGACGTAATCAAAAAATTTCAACTTTTCGCGTTTTCATCTCTTTTCATCCCTTTGCTCGCCGTGAACTTCGCCTTGGGCGTGTGTGTAAAAGGGTTATAAATAGAGTGAAATGTGCAAAATTGAAGAGGGATCGGGTGAAAGGTCTTACACGTGCTGATCGAAGTGCTTTCGACTCAGCATCCTGGACAATGTTCACGGATCATCGGTTCATATCTGATCGCTGATATTAATATAATATAGGGCAGTGGTTATTAAAAGAAAGTAGGATGTAACGAATCAAATACGAGAATTCAGTTCGAGATTTATCTATCTGTGTTCAGTAACAGGTGAAACTGAGATATTTAGTGCCAAATGAAACATCACTGGCGTACACAGGAATTTTTCAATAGAGGGTCGAAATTTCACCATTCCCGTATCATAACCCAATACTCAGACAAAAATATTCTTTTGATTTTATAGATTTTCGGGAACAAAAGCATTAAAAAATAAATCATTGAATAAATTATTAGCATTAATTAATAAAATAAATTACTCACAAAATATTTAATTAAACTACCAGAAAGCACAGTTTTTATGTGTGTATTTACTTTACTTATAATTCAAAAATCAAAAAATCAAAAATAATGTTTGGGGTTCTCCTCCTTGTGTGCACCACTGCGTAACATGTCTTAGAAGTACGAAAAATCATAATTTTAGATAATTTTTAACGTAATGTATTGTATGCATGTACGGATTGAAGTTTTTCTTCAGTTTTCTTATATATGTTTCATTTCAACACAATTTTATGTGAAATGTGATTAATTTCTTTTTATTTAAATTCTTCCAATTAAATCGAGAAGTAAAATTTCATAATTAAATTTTTTATTTCACAGACAAAAAGATGAAAAAAACAATTAATACGTTTCAAAGGTTCATCAATTTTTGTTAATGTCTTTTTTGAAGACCCATTCAAAGACGGTGCGCAGTAAATGATATCGCGGCTTCACTTTTTTGACGTCCTGGTTGCTTAGCCCGCGGTTGTCACGGATTCATAGCCGAAGCGAAATAAGTTCGAGCCTAGTGCCACTTTCAACCCGACGAGTAAATGGGTTGATGTAGGTTAAATCTGTCAAGGAATTAAATTTTCCCGTTGGCGTACTGTGGAAAGAGAGTGCAAGCTTAGGTGTCGTCCTCGTCCCTGGACCATGGCTTAAAATTACGAGGTCCATTGCCAATTCTTAATTGTAAATTATTCTCAATATGCAACCCACACAGGCAAGCACTTTTTTCCAACCAATTTCTGTTCCATAACTTCAAGGCAGCCAATAGAGTTTTAACTCACTGATTCTTTTTGACCAATAGCAGACGAGTCTCTCGTCCACTTACTCTGGAAATATCCATCACATCGGATGTCTCCGAAGCATTCACCGTAGCCACACACCTTTTGCTCCATCCAGTCCACCCATCAGGAAGCTCCCTCTCAATCCAGGCCTCTTTACTTCAAGGCCCAAATACATTTCGATATGTTATGGAGGAACGCTTCGCGTTCCATTTCCCAAGGATGTCAAGCGTTCAGTCGAGGGCTAGTTTTAAATAGAAATCCCCTGGTTCCCCTCGAACGTGGTCTACTAGACCTGAAAGGATATTGGAAAAGTTACACTCTGCACATGCATATAATTTAGTATTGAAAATGGAGAAAGCTTTTTATTACTTCTTTGGGCAATCATTGTAAAGGGTGTTTTTTTAGAGGTATAGAACTTTAAATTGCAATAAAACAACGATGTATTATTCGATTGACATGAATTTTTTTTTATTCGAAAGATAATCTTGTGGCATTACATTTTAAATATGATTTCTGGCATAGGACTGCCACGGCTGGCTCGGATGTAGTCCAATCTGAACGTCCAATTTTCGATGACTTTTTCCAACATTTGTGACCGTATATCGGCAATAACACGGCGAATGTTGTCTTCCAAATGGTCAAGCGTTTGTGGCTTATCCGCATAGACCAATGACTTTACATAGCCCCACAAAAAATAGTCTAGCGGTGTTAAATCACAAGATCTTGGAGGCCAATTCACAGGTCCAAAACGTGAAATCAGGCGGTCACCAAACGTGTCTTTCAATAAATCGATTGTGGCACGAGCTGTGTGACATGTTGCGCCGTCTTGTTGGAACCACAGCTCCTGGACATCATGATTGTTCAATTCAGGAATGAAAAAGTTAGTAATCATGGCTCTGTACCGATCACCATTGACTGTAACGTTGTGGCCTTCATCGTTTTTGAAGAAGGATTCCACCAGCCCATAAAGCGTACCAAACAGTCAGTTTTTCTGGATGTAACGGTGTTTCGACATACACTTGTGGATTAGCTTCACTCCGAATGCGGCAGTTTTGTTTGTTGACGTAGCCATTCAACCAGAAGTGCGATTCATCGCTAAACAAAATTCGCTTATGAAAATCAGGAACAACGGCAATCTCGTTTTGGGGCCATTCGACGAATTTACTTGATGATCGTTTGGATGAATTGCCAAACCAAACTGAGAATAAACCACTTGACAGCTGTTAAATCGGTCGCCATCTTGGAAAGTAATGCCAACTTAAACTTCTATACCTGGAAAAAACACACTCTTTACTTATGAGATCGTGGGCTTCGTAGTGGCACTCCATTTCAGTCAACTTTGTGCTCGCGTGTGAAAGGAATTGTCTCCCATCTTCACACTAGAGTAGAGGTGACAGGAAACGAGTTGATTGGCACAAAGTTGCCTCGTGGGAAACCGCCCTAAGAATTTTAGGCTTTATATAGTCAACAAACACCAGGTTTTATCATTCCCTTCCTTCCTACATTAACTCATTATCTTCTCAGGAGCTTAATTCTTTTACAGCTGATCTGGACCACATATCGATAACTATAACAACACTAATGTCTCTCTCTCTCTGCTAATAAAATCATATTTATTAGTATAGTAAACTAAATTTTTTCGAAACTATGAAGGGAATTTTTCGAATTCAAGTTAATCACTTTCCTTATTTCGTATGAAACCAAAATATCCCTGTTATTTAATTATAACTCAAATAGCCCAAACAGGAAGCAGTAATATTTTAAGCTGTCATAAACTGAAAATAAGGCGAATGGGGCTTGTGCTGCAATAAAATTATCCCTGCGTGTATATAAATAAGATAAACAAATCAAATGGATTCTTCTCTCAACTATGAATTTTAAATACTTAATTAGGAAATTAATTTAAAATTATTTTATGATATTAGTATTAATGCGACGCCTGTTTAACTTAAATTGATTTAATTTATTCTTATTATCCATTTTATAATACCCAGGTTCTAATTTATCATTTGGCGTCACACTATAGCTTAAGTTTAAACATTAGATCTTTAATGACAAATAAAACAGTACACTAAATTAAAGGTTGGTTCTTTAAAGTAACAATTAATTTATTAAACAATAAGATTAAAATTAAGTGACACATAACTGAATACTACTTAGCTTTGAAAGAGGGAGAGAGCGACGGATGGGGTTGACCCCGGGTAGCAAGTGCGCTTCCCGACTGTGGAGGTTTTTTCTGGCAGACGAAGAATGAGTAAAAAGCCTCGAGAATTCACGCGCCAACCCTTATATAGGTTGACCGCACCACACGGAAAATCATCCGCTTCAAAGTTCTGGCGGTAAATTTTACAATTCCGATTGGGCAACAAGCTGTGCAAGGATACAGCTTCGCCCGCCATAGAGTCCGTTGACCTGAGGCACCCCCACATTCCATTTAAATCCGTTTCCTGTAAACAGGGCAAATATAAAAATTACAGTTGCAATCCTTAGGGACCGGCGGCCCCCCATCAGTATACTTGATTAAAATTTTAATCTAATCCACAGTTTAAAATCGAAATTCGTTATACTTTCGGTAAAAAAGTAAGATACAATTCTTTTGGAGAAAGAAATTCTATTCCATTACTTTCATGCATACTTATTTTATTAGATTGGCATTTGGGTTTGTTAATAGATCCAATGTTTATTGTATATTTGGTTACATTGAATTTTGTAAATAGTATTTTTTCTACTTAAGTTTCACGTTTAATATCCCTACATATTCTTTTTATTATTGGCGATTGGTTATGCTAATGTTCAAGTGAACACGGTAGCCCAGTGGTCATGGTCACGAACTCGTGGCTGGCATTGTCAAGTCACAGGTTCGAAGCCTGATACTACTGAAAACCCGCCGCGTGTAGGCGCTGATGCACGTTAAGTCTGTCGAGACTTAAAATCCTCCCTTTGGCGTGGTATAGTGTGGTAGTCAGAACGGGGAAATGCAAGCTCAAGTTGACCAAGGTTCAAAATAATGAGGTCTGTTGCCAATAGTGACGCATGTCATATAATTATGTGGCATTTAAAAGATCCTTCGAGTATTTATTTGGCAGTGGTACACTTGGAAAAATTAAATCACGGCAATATTTAGCATCCGGCAAGAACTTGAATTGAATAAACTCAAGCGTAGCAAAAATTTGGTTGCGGAAGCCTTCACTAGATGGTGTCACGAACTAAATGGCTCTCACATTCGAAGACTTGCCGTGCCTGCAAAGACTTAACTGCCAAAATGCAGCCCATATAATGAAAAAGATTAGCACCTTCGAATAAAGTGATGGTGTAGTACAGCAGTAGCAGAGGTTACAGTCGGCAATATTGTAATCGAGTTGGGAATTCGAATCCTGATGCCAGTAAAGACCTATTGTGTGGAAGGGCTGGTGCATGCAAATCTTTCGAGGCACTCAGGCAGGTTCATACGTTGGGAAAATTTGGAGAGAATGTGCCAGCTCGGGTATCTTCGTTAAAAGCTACGAGGTTCGTCGCTAGGGATTGCAATACCGGTATACCGGTATTTTGAGCCATTTGTACAATTTTGAAATACCGGTATTCACAAGTTTAAATACCGGTTTTTCGGTATTTACTAGAAAATTTTTAAATTGTCTCCACTATATGTTCATGGATCGCCAACATAGCAAAATATTATACGTTTTTGTTTTTATGTCTCCCTGACGAGTGAAAATTAGACTGTGAAAATAAAATTTCATCGTGCAATAAAGAGAAGTGATAAAATATGTGAATGATCCAAGGAGGCGGGCCTAAACTATCCTATTACAACTCAGAGCGATACTGCACACGCGCAGGATTCGTAGTCTGATATTTGCATCTGTCAAACCAAGGTCGTAGTCATGAAGAAAGTGAGTAATAATTTGATATTTTTTTTAAATTGGTGAGTTTGTTATTCATATTGCGCTTTCATATTATACTTAAGATTTCCATATTTTTAAAACACTAATAACAAATACCTATAATAATGAAGAAGAATAACTTAAAAGAGCATAAAAAATCAGTTGATAATAATTCGGTTGGGTTTCATAATTTATATTATGAAAAGAATATGGTGGCACAATGTAAAAAATGTACCAGAGTTAATAAAGTGAATGGAGGAAGTACAAGCGGACTCCATACACATTTAAAAAAGAACCACGATACAAATTTGTGAAGGTGGAAATATTCTAATTGCGATGCAGATACAAATTTAAGCACAATTTCTAAGCCCAAGCCATTAGGAATTTTAGGTTGTTTTGAAAAAAAAAATTTGGAGGAAATTCTATGGAAAATGAAAGCATTAGATGGTTTACCATTTCGAGTGTTTTGCACAAATCTATCGACATTGATTAATAATGTAAGAAGAATTGTTATTGATTAAGAATTGTTATTGTCGATTTGATGAGGGATTTAGAGGTGAATATTTGGAAAGAGAGTATATCGCGTATTGTGCTAATAAAGAACCATCAACTAGCGTAGATACCGAAAAGCGTTTTGACAACTGTTATTGTTTGCACAAAATTATGTTCCAGGCTTAATGACAGTACAATGAATGTATTATATTTCTTAAGATCAAATTTCAAAAATTTGTAATCGCACCGCAGACTGAATTGATATTTACATTTTTTTGTGATTGAAATAAATAAGATGTTCCTTTGCTTTTTGTGGTTCTTTATATGTGCTGTTATAATTTATAAATTACAAAATATAATTTGTTATATTTACACTCTAATAAAACTGACAAACAAAACAAACACACACACCTATGATATCTTTCTTTTTCTAAAATTTCTAATACCGGTATTAAAACCGGTATCCCGGTATTAAAATCTAAAAAATACCGAATACCGGTATTGAACTTTTGGTCCAGTTTTGCAATCTCTATTCGTCGCCAATAGCACTCGTGTTACTTTCGTGTGTAATGTAACACTCACTCATTCATGTGTGTGCTCAAAGAACAGATTATGCATAAAATATCCGTGGTATTTATTGTGTACTTCTATAAATATCTCCTCAATAAAACTGTGGATTTTTCTAATATATGACTTTTATATTCCGTAATTTAAATAAAAATATTAAACTATTACCGTAAAATCCGGCGTATAACGTGCACTTTGAATACAAAAAAATAATATCGAAACTTAAAGATGAGCGTTATACGCCGGGTCTAAAAACAATAGCTTTAAAAATAACAAAAGAGATGACCACAAAAGAAATTTACTACACCATATATCGAAAAACTGTTTATTTAAAAAAAAACGTCTTGCCTTATGAACTAAAAGAGTTGTAGTTCTAGAAGTGTACTATTTTTTCATCTGGAATAATACCTCGAATAAATAACCAAAACGTAAAAGTGTAAATGTATACTAATATTTGAGATTTCTTAGTTAAAATACGGGTGCGCGTTATACGGCGAACATATCTAAAAATAAAAAAAAATCAGCTTGAAAGTATAGGGGCGCGTTAGATGTCTGATTTTACGGTACTTTGTTTCTTTTTAAACATTGTCGCTGCGTAAAGGTGGAACACATTCTTTCGGGTATTGACTGCCCCTAGGGCGAATCTTCTCTAGAAGAAATTCAAAAAAATATTTCATTAGGTGCCACAGAAAATAAATTGCCTCTTAATTATATATTTGAGGTTCCGAGTCCTAAAATCAAAGTGTTACACAATGTTCCTCTAGGAAAAACTTTGTAAGACAGTGGGCAACCCACCCATCGGAATACACAAACCAGTTTAAACGGATGCAATCCTTTGCAAGTGACTCCTTTTTTTACAATCCGGAAGCGAAGAAAAAAGATTTAGATAAGAATAGATTAAAAGACAGGATTAAAAGAGTCCAGCAACTTTCACTACTTCGTTTTTTGAGATCTCTGTTACAGAATAACAAAAGCATAGAAGAAAAAAACGTTGTTTTAGTAAAGGAAAAGAAAGCAAGAGGAAAAACTGTTGTTTTAGGTCACTTTGAGGCAGATTTCGGACTGTTATTGATAGGTTAGGCCATTGTGTCGTTTCGTCATGGCGGAATTAGTTATAACAAATAGCGGAAGTGGAAAATTAATATATTTGCCGACCTATAGCTTAGGTAACTTTCCCGTTTTTGCTTCTGGACTGGAAATGAGGTTAAACGCGTGAGGTAATGATTTCGTAGAATGTCTATCAGAGGACTGCACGGGGAAAACTACTATGAAAAAAAATTGTGCCAATGTTGTATAATTTTGACCTCCTACCGTCAAAACATAAAACGTTTTTTTCTTACACGTGTGTAGGGAAAGCATTCTGCATGCTTTATTTGCTTGAGAAAAATAGTAGCTTAAATTGATAATCTGCTATTTGCGAAAAGTGAATTACGACAAAACAGTCAAATCTTTAATAATAGTTTGGTTTGGAGTTTTTCTATTACATAAAAAAAGAGTAGCTAGAGAACTGATGTTCACATTTTTTGTAAGCATGTAAAATGTTACCGTTAACTCTCGAAGGCCATTAATATGCGGATTACCTAGCTAATTTTCGAATTAACTGATTTGCTCCATTAAAATGCGATAACCTAATGGTCAAGGTAGCGGAGACATGGCTGGTGTGATGAGTTGGAGCCTTGTACCGCTAAAGACCCGCCGTGTAGGGGAGCAATGCATGTTAAATTCGTCAAGAGCTCAAACGTACTCCCTTGGTGTGGTGTGGAAGCTTAGAGAGGATTGTGCCGGCTCAAATGTCGTCCTCGTCACCTGACCAGGGCTCAAAATGACAAGGTTCGTCGCCAGAATCCCTCGCGTAGTTGAATAGTGCGACGTTAATATTCACTCACTCCCTCACCTCCGTTAAAATGCGAAAACAAGAGTTTTTCGCATTTTAACTAGATAATCTCTGCAGTGCCGTAGGGGCTGGGTTCGAATCCCGGGTAAAGCATGGATGTATGTGTTGTAATCCTTCTGTTCTTTGTGATGTGTGCTGCACTCTTACTTCTATGTAAGCCCCCGTGTGATATTTTTTGGTACACAGGGTTATAAATGTATACTCAATAAAAAAAAAACAAGTAATGTAAAAAAATGTTTTTAAGTCAATTCCTACTTAGATCAACAAAGAAAAATTTTATTTTAGCTACTATTTATTAAATAATTACAATTAATATAAATTTGTATGTACTTATGAAAGAATCGCAATATTAAGAATTAATTCATTTTTATTCATTATCATTAACGTATCATATTGTCATCCAAAACAATCAGTATATAGAATTTCAGCTCAACTGAATGCTTTAAAACGCGAGGAAAAAAACATTTCAAGTTTTGACACAAATCTCCAAAATGGTCGCTAAGTCGCCCAAAATAATGCCATCGTGGCTGTATTTCTAATTCTTTGAATAATTAGTTTTATTCAATTAATTTTTTCTTTCAATTAAATTATTGTATTGTCATTCAAAATAAACGTGTATATATACTGCTGGCCACCGTAAATAAAGGGTGTGTTTTTAGAGGTATAGAAATTTAAATTGCAATAAAACAACGATGTATTATTCGATTGACATGAATTTCTTTTTATTCGAAAGATAATCTTGTGGCATTACATTTTAAATATGATTTCTGGCATATGACTGCCATGGCTGTCTCGGATGAAGTCCAATCTGGACGTCCAATTTTCGATGACTTTTTCCAACATTTGTGGCCGTATGTCGGCAATAACACGGCGAATGTTGGTCTTCCAAATGTTCAGCGTTTGTGGCTTATCCGCATAGACCAATGACTTTACATAGCCCCACAGAAAATAGTCTAGCGGTGTTAAATCACAAGATCTTGGAGGCCAATTCGCAGGTCCAAAACGTGAAATTAGGCGGTCACCAAACGTGTCGTTCAATAAATCGATTGTGGCACGAGCTGTGTGACATGTTGCGCCGTCTTGTTGGAACTACAGCTCCTGGACATCATGATTGTTCAATTCAGGAATGAAAAAGTTAGTAATCATGGCTCTATATCGATCACCATTGACTGTAACGTTGTGGCCTTCATCGTTTTTGAAGAAGTAAGGACCAATGACTCCACCAGCCCATAAAGCGTACCAAACAGTTAGTTTTTCTGGATGTAACGGTGTTTCGACATACACTTGTGGATTAGCTTCACTCCAAATGCGGCAGTTTTGTTTGTTGACGTAGCCATTCAATCAGAAGTGCGATTCATCGCTAAACAAAATTCGCTTATGAAAATCGGGAACAACGGCAATCTCGTTTTGGGCCCATTTGACGAATCTACGCCTTGCTTGATCATATTTAAAATGTAATGCCACAAGATTATCTTTCGAATAAAAAAAAATTCATGTCAATCGAATGGTGCATCGTTGTTTTATTGCAATTTAAAGTTCTATACCTCTAAAAAAACACCCTTTACAACACCAAGAAAGACAAGAGATAGCACAACAAAATTTATTTTTTACATAACATGTTGACCAAGTATCAAATGATTAAATGTATAGACTTCTGTGAAGTGTGGCTCCTGCCAGAATCAGTAGCTAGAGTAGCCGCCATTGTTGGAGATCACCGCTGTCACACGCCACGGCATTGATTCAAAGACACTTTGGATGTGTTCTTGGGGGTACAGCAGACCAAGCAGATTCCACACGTTGCCAAAGTTGATCTGGTGGGGCAGCTGGGGGTGTAATTTGGGTCTATCGTTGAGCAACCATGAACCACATGTTTTCTATCGGTGAAAGATCCGGAGAGCGAGCCGGCCAGGGAAGCAATTCAATCTGGTGATTGATGAAGAACCTTTGGACAATGCGTGTCACGTGTGGTCGCGCATTATCCTGTTGAAATATGGCTGTGGCCAAGGTCTGAAGGTAAGGAAGGACATCTGGCTCCCACACCACGGAGATGTAGCGCTGGCTGTTTCAAGTACCGGCAATGCGTACTAGAGGAGTGCGAGAGTGATATCCAATACCGCGCCATATCATAATACCCGGTGGGGGACCAGTGTGGCGGTGCATAACGCAGCTGTTCAGCTTCCTCTCTCCACGGTGTGTCAAGACTCGAATCCGACCATAGTGGTGTTGCAAACAGATGCGTGACTCGTCAGTAAAGACAACTTCATTCCATTCTGCCGTCCACATCCTTCTTTCATCGCACCATTGGCGGCGGAGACGTCTGTGGTTCAGCGTCAAGGGTAGACCAAGCATTGGACGACTTGCGGACAGACCACTCTGCTGTAAACGGTGTCGAATGGAACGCGCAGACACTGAATGATGCGTTACAGACTCAATGTGCTGTGCTACAGTTCGTGATATGACTGAGCGATCCATCACTGCCATGCGCCCAATTTGCCTGTCCTCACGTGAAGTGGTTCACTGAGGTGGGTGCGATCGATCACGTCGGTCCGTTGTATCCTCCTGCATCCAACGGTCACATATCCGCATTACAGTTGTTTTGTTTCGTCCAACACGACTACCGATTTCCCTGAAAGATAATACACAATCTCTCTCGGTAGGACACTATCCTTCCTCTGTAGAACTCGGATACTTGATCAAAAGCTGATCGTTGTTTTCTACGAGACTTAACTGATCGTTTTTTGAAAAAACCACAAGAAAAACACAATTGCCGAACTTGAAATCGTCGAAATCTCCAATCCTTAAATAGCGCTTTGAGGTGGCGCCACAGGCGCGCGAGATGTATTCCTGCTCTGAAATTCTAATCATTTGCATATCTCACCTCCGCTAATGCATATTGTAACTTTCACGTTATTTGCATGCTTCCTTCGGGGTGTTGCATTTACGGTGGCCAGCAGTGTAAAATTTCAGTTCAATTGAACGCTTTAAGATGTATTTTATTAACGATTGAAAATTCCCCCAAGATAAATAAATAAATAAACAAATATATACAGATTATGAGCTAATAGTAGGAATTGAAAAACTAGAAATCTTCACATGAGCGATTGCCGAATCGTTAAATCTTAAAAGTTTGTTTCTCTCATTTCTATTCGGTTAGGAATTTTGACATAAACGTTGACTCATCTCACAATAACTTATCGTAAACGTTTAGAAACAGAGTGGCAGAGACAGTAAATGCATTCGATAAAAGACTCCTCGAATTAATTATTATTTCATTAGAACTTTTAGTATCTTCTGGAAACAAATTAAGTGTTAAAAGTTTCAATATTTCAAAGTTTAGTTGCACATAATGTAGTTTTTGAATAGACTGATGATTGATTCTATCAACTGCTGTGTTGATTGTTCGACTGTATTAAGATTTTTCTTAGTTATCAAAAAGAAATCTAAAAAAAAATATTTAATTTAGGCTTACAGTGTGTGTATGTAATGTTTCTTTTCCACCAAAGATCTTATTTTCACTTTAATGAGTGCCTAGTAGGTAATGTACAAATTAACGAGTATCTAGTAGGTATTACGAATTATCTAGGTAATTTGAGAAATGAAACCATTTTCCGCACTTTAACTCTGTGATCATCCTAATTAACATAGATTTAACCTATAACCCTAGCAAATCAGGAGATTAACTGATTTCAGTACTTTAGTGGTAACATAAACACTACACAGAACTTTTAAATAGTTATTGAAAGTGTTACTAGAGCGTGAAAAAAAGGAAGTGATTTCTGAAATTTTTCAAATATCTTTGTGGTAAAACTTTTATACTTTTTTTCAGAATGTATTTCCTCGCGACATATCATAAGAACAAGACTTATCAGGACCGATTTTCTAAGGGAAAAAAGAACGTTTATCGCGTAAATTAATTAAAGGTGCACGTGAAATTATAAAAACCAAAACAATTATGCGAACATGAAAACTAAAAGCTCTTTTTAATTGAGTTTCTAGTGCATCATTTATGCTGCAATAAATATTTGTAATTTCTAAAGCAAGTGAGACGTAGCATTCAACACACAAAATGTTACTGATTCCCACCTCAGCAAAACATTTACTCACTCTACGAAATTTCCGGAACTACTAGACTTATTAACTAGAAATTTTACAGGTGTAACGTCACTTCTCCGAAACATCAACATCTAGTCGGCTTCTTTGTGGACCCGACACCCACACGTGCATCTTGCAGCTGCAACGCAACCCCTTTTTGACCCCCGAGGAATCTAGCCCGTCGACCGGAAGATGAGAGGAGAGATGCTTTGAACTTGCACGGGAGCGGTGACCAACGAATCCTCCTCTCATAAAATATTGGACTCTAACAATCTATAATTAAATTTAATAACTTTAATGTATCATTTAGTAAATAATTTTCAATAGTTGTGAAGTAAATAAATTCCATATTTTAATTAACCAAGAATACACTACCGTTATTCTTTCAAACGTTACAGCTTAGAGTTTTGGTGGCAGCGCTTTGAGATAAAAAGTTAGCATTCAGGACCCGTGAGAGGAGGAAATTTTGGACCGACCGCAACGCAGGAGAAAAGACGGACGGACCGCAACGCAGGGAGAAAAGAAGATCATGTTCGGAAGCCGTGCTGCGAAGGAATTGAATTCAGCTTGAATTCAGCTTCGAGAAAAAGAGCGTCCTGCTCAACGAAGATCAAACTGATCTATAGTGTTTACGGCCACAGTGTCCGGAGGGAAAACGATCTTCGGAAGCTGTGCCACGAGTGAATTCAAGGCTGGTCAAACTGACCACACTTATTGTTAAGGGTGAAAGATTCAAGATTGGTCAAAAGGACCATTGTTCACACGGAAGAGTTCAAAACCACTAGTGCCATATTACTGCACATAATTTGCTTCTGACAGCAAGCTGAGTACTTCAAATGGGTGAGTACTGTTATATTTTTGAGTTGCAAACTGCATATTGTATTAGGAATTTTGGATAAAATATGTTCTTTAGAAATTTTGGAATACTTAGTGTTTTTTTCTTGCATGGGAACAGTGTTATTTTGTTTCTAGAGAATTGTAATTGTATTTCAAGCATTGTGTGCTATTTTAGCTTAAGATTTATTGTGTTTTAAGTCTCTTGAATGATTTTGATTATTTTAGTGTTAAGTTTTTCTTTGTGTATTTCTGTGTATGCATGGGACCAGTGTTATTGTATTAATAGAGAATAGTAACAATAGAGTGCAAAATTTAGCGTGACATTTATTTGATATTGTTTAAAAAATGGCTTTCCTTGGTAAAGGGAAAAAAAAGAAAGACATGTTGCAACTTGCTGAGGAATTAGGAATAAATGCCACTTTAAATATGACTGTCCCTAGCATAAAAATTGCAATCACTAACAGTGAAGGTTATGAAGAGGAATTTGTTAAAAATCTGTATGAGACTATCATTGAAAACGGAAAAAGATTGGAAATGAGATTAGAAGAGTTAGAAAGGGCTGATAAAATGAGATTAGAAGAGTTAGAAAGGGCTGAAAAAAAATAAGATTGGAGGAGTTAGTAAGGGCTAAAAAAATGGGAGGAGTTAGTAAAGGAGCAGGCATTAAAAGAAAAAAGAATTACAGCTGAAATTTGATTTAGAAAGGTTTAAAATAGAATCCGGATTTAGGGTAAACGATGAATCAAACGATTCTACAAATGCATGTTCTGTAACCTCTAATTTAAACTTAAAAAAATTGATCCCAGATTTCGATCCTAAGCAGTCAGATATTAGTTTATATCTAGTGATCTTTGAACTCCAGGCTAAAAGAGCGTCAATAGAAAAGAAAGAGTGGGTGGGGCAATTCTTTGGGTTTGTTACCCCTAGAGATCGTGCAATTCATTGCTCGCGAACCGGAGGAACAAGCCGAAAATTACGATTATGTAAAGAAATTATTACTTAAATGTTTCAAGTTAAGTCCGGAGGTCTTTCGGCAAAAATTTGTCCAACACCAGAAAAAATGATAGCACCTGGAAGGATTTCACTTTTGAAATTACGAATTATCTAGATGAGTGGCTGATTGGCTTAGAAATAAATACCTTTCAAGATCTTAAAGATCTAATGGTGGTAGATCAATTAAAAAAACGCGCCAATGCTAGTATGAAATGATCATTTTTTTAGATAATTGCGCAAACCTTAAATCACAGCTACTCAAATAGCAGAACTCTTTGATAATTATGAGGACGTCCGAAAGGTAAATTCGAAACCCATGGATAGGTGGGGCAGAAATGATAAAATTTTGACATACTCAGGGGTCAAGGAAAAGAAAATAGATTTGGGAAAACTTCCCCCAGATTAGGAGTTCTGTTCCGGAGAGTACTAGAGAGAGAACTTTTGAAAAACGCGTGCTACAAAGATGTTATCATTGCAATATGCCCGGACATATATAAAAGCCGTTTGCCCTAAATTAATAAAACCAAACGACGGAAACTCAATAATATTGAAGGAAATGAAAACCCGGATTTTCTTAATTCATATACAACAAAGGGCTCTGTGAATGGTCAGGAGATAGACATTCTTAGAGATACGGGAGAGACAATAGATTTAGTATGTGCAAAATACATAAATCCTTCTTCTTTCTCTGGTGAAAATGTTTGGGTTAACCGTTAAGCCCAGAATTAGTTTGTTTACCTTTGGCGGTCGTGGAAATTTCCGGAAATTTTGGAACGGTGCAAACTAAGGCAGCGGTTTGTGGAAATAACTTAAATCAACACGGTCGATATTTGCTTGGAAATAAAACGGCAGAGCTAATAAAAGGAAATTTAGGCTATAATTTCCTGCCAGTCGACATACTGAATGCTGTCCAAACAAGGTCTCAAGTCAAAGCGGCTAGAGAAGAAAGGGGAATAGATAGTGGTGAAGCTAAGAAAGGGGAAGATGAGGCTATAATTGTTTCTCCGAATGCAGAGGACGAAATCTTAATACCTGCACTCCAGGAATATGTTCCGGAATTAGCGCTGCTAAGGGTTACGCGAGAAAATTTAATCAATGCACACACAAAAAAATAGCGAGGAGATTAAACCCTTATACGAACAGGCAGCCAGTCAAGTGCAGGTTACCAATCAGGTTTATTCGCTAGAGAAGGAATTATTGGTCAAAAATCGTGAAGATAAGTTAGGTAACGTGGTGAAGTTAATAGTAGTGCCGGAAGGGTTGCGCGACCCCATTAAATCCTTGTGTCATGAGGGAACATCTGCACACCTGGGAATTACGAAATCCAAAGACAAATTAAACCGATATTTTTACTGGCCGAATTGCTATAGAGATATGGAACAGTTTGTAAAAACTTGCGATCAGTGTCAGAGGGCTGGGAAGCCTAATGATAAAAAGAAGGCTCCACTAAAATTGGTCTCTGTTATTCAGGAGGTTTTTACTAAGCTAAATATTGATGCATGTGGGCCTCTCCCGATCACATCTAAAGGGAATCGATATCTTATCACGGCCATTTGCATGTCATCAAAATTCCCTGAAGCTATTCCGGTGTCTGATATTAGTTCCGTTAGTGTCACAGATGCGCTATTAAATATCTTTAGTCGGATGGGGTTTCCCCGTGAAATACAATGTGACCAGGGTACTTCTTTTACTAGTGCTCTGACTACCGAGTTTTTTGAAAGATTCAGAATACTTGTGTCAGGCATAATTCTGTGTAACATCCACAGAGTAACCCTGTTGAGCGATTTCATCGAACGTTGAAACGACTCTTAGGAGTCTTATGTTTAGATGCAGGCTCCGAATGGGACAAACATCTTCCTTCAATTCTTTTAGCGTTACGGATAGTATCTCATGAAAGTACAGGGTAGAGTACAGGTAAAGTTCCCATACACCGTCAGAGTTGGTGTATGGGAAAAATTTGCGAACCCCAGAGACTTTAGTAAAGGAACATTAGATGGAACCGGAAGAAGAAAGTGATCTTGTCACTGAATATATGTTTAAGTTAATAAATAGATTAAAAAGATGTCAAGAAGAAGCTATAAATAAAATGGAGGAAATGCAAGTTAAGCGGAAAACTTGGTATGATAAAAACGCAGTAAAACGTGAATTTAAAGATGGGGATTTAGTCCTAGTGTTAGCTACATCCAGAACAAATAAATTAGCAGTGCAGTGGATAGGTCCTGGGACAATTTTAAATAAAATTTCGAAACGAACTATTTGTCGAAATCCCCGGCAGACGTGAAACATCTCAAATCTATCATATAAATATGCTAAAACCATATTACAAAAGGCCAGAACACGTTAACGTAATTATTAATGATGGAACGCAAAAACTCTCTCGCAGACCAGGAATTAGAAATACCGTACTTAGAAAACAATTCTCTCGTTTATGATTTCGAGGACTTAATCCAGGCTAGCGAGTTGAACAAACACCTTCACGAAAACAAATGGATCTACTGCGCGAATTATTAAATAAATACTCTAAATGTTTTTCAAACAATCCCGGTTTAACTAATCTGGTTGAACACGAAATCCGGTTAGTTAGCGATCAACCAGTTAGGACGAAGCCCTATCGAATGTCGCACCGACAAAATGAAATCTTAAAAAACGAAATTAACCGAATGTTAAAATTAGGAATCATTGAGGTAGAAGAATCGGATTACATGTCCCCTATGATTTTAGTTGAGGTAGCTGGGAAAGAACCTCGTCCATGTATTGATTACAGGAAATTAAACGGGATCATTTGAACGGAAATTTTCCTCTTCCGAATATCGAAGAACGCGTAGAAAAAGTATCGGCGGCTAAATTTATTACCGTATTAGACCTATCTAAGGGTTATTGGCAAATACCCTTGAGTAAAACTGCACAGCGATACGCAGCCTTCTGTAGTAGCTTTGGTACATACAGACCCCTAAGGATGAGTTTCGGATTAAAGAATGCTCCATATTTCTTTAGTAAACTCATGGCTGAATTACTTAACGGACTAGAGGATTTCGTTGTCCCGTATCTAGACGATATCGCAATTTTATCAGATACTTGGGAGTCGCACCTTAAACATGTGTAAACGGTTCTGCAGAGAATAAAGAGAGCTAAGAGTTAACGATAAAACCTTCAAAGTGTAAGTTTGCGCAACAAAATGTCAAATTTTTGGGTCACATTGTGGGTCAGGGTTTTTGCACCCCTTCCGAGATCAAAGTTCAGGCTGTTTTAGAGTTCCCTACCCCTCGCACGAAAACCCAAATACGTGCTTTCTTAGGTCTAGCGGGTTATTACCAAAACTATATAAATCTGTTCTTGGTAATCGCTGCTCCGTTGACGGACGCGTTGAAGGGAAGAGCAAAGAAGGGAGAAATTACGTGGACGACCGAGTGTGAAAACGCATTTCAAGAACTAAAAGGGAAACTAATTGATAAGCCCGTCTTGTACGCGCCAAATTTTGAACGAGAATTCATTGTTCAAACGGACGCTTCAAACGCAGGTATGGGAGCAGTTTTAACCCAATTAACTGAACAAGGTGAGGAGCATCCAATCCTTTACCTGAGTAAGAAATTTTCAGAGGTAGAGAAGCGTTATTGTACGACGGAGAAGGAATGTGCTAGCATTGTTTTCGCAATTAAAAGGTTACATTATTACTTAGATGGAAATTCATTTTTAGTTATGACCGATCACAACCCGTTGGTGTGGTTAAATAGAAACGTTAGTTCTAACCCTAGATTGTTGCGATGGGCTTTGGCTTTGCAACCATATAATTTTAGAATTGTACATCGGTCGTTTAAAAGTCACAAAAATGCAGATAGTCTCAGCAGATCGGTGACAGATAATTAGAAATTGTTAACAATGTTCTCTTGCTCATGAATAATAATTGTTGCTTATAATGTTTTTTTTAGTTAAAGGTTAATAATTGTATTAATTTTATTTATTTACTAGTACTGTATATCATATCGAATGGAGATGCGTGTCAAAAGATAAAGCCATGAAAAGCAAATGTATTAATATGCTTAATTTTGTGTATAGGGTTTTAAAATATACATGAGTATTTAGTTTACGCAAGAGGCATATTGTGAGAAATATTTTGTGTGTAAGGTTGTACACTTCGCATATCATATCAACATGTCGTTAGTATAATTTTTATTAAGTATTGTGGCGAAGAATATTTTATGTGTAAGGTCTTACATTAGCATTTGATATAACATGTTGTTAGTATAATTGATAATAGGCATTGTGATAGGAGTGTTTGTATTTTTATTTAATGTTATAGTATGTTTTCTTACATTGCTATTGATCATTTTCGTAATATGGATTTATGTAAGTACCCTAGCAAGAGCACTCACTCACTAGAAATAAGTAATTCCAAATTTAGTTCAGCGTTTTCTTTAGTAGTTAAAATTGCTGCTCAGAAATATAGTGGTGCTTGATGAAGGAATGTGTTGGTAATCTGTCAGTTGTCTCATCGTCATTCCATTAAACTTTTCTCAACGGAAAAGTTCTATAAGAGAGGGCGAGAGCTGTAACGTCACTTCTCCGAAACATCAACATCTAGTCGGCTTCTTTGTGGACCCGACACCCACACGTGCATCTTGCAGCTGCAACGCAACCCCTTTTTGACCCCCGAGGAATCTAGCCCGTCGACCGGAAGATGAGAGGAGAGATGCTTTGAACTTGCACGGGAGCGGTGACCAACGAATCCTCCTCTCATAAAATATTGGACTCTAACAATCTATAATTAAATTTAATAACTTTAATGTATCATTTAGTAAACAATTTTCAATAGTTGTGACGTAAATAAATTCCATATTTTAATTAACCAAGAATACGCTACCGTTATTCTTTCAAACGTTACACAGGCATGTTTCTTTTGTTGAGCAGAGATCCGCTAAGAACAAGTTTTACAAAAACTGACTCCCAAAGGTATTGCAGGGCTGTAATCGATAAAACACACCCCTTTTTTTAACTCTCTTCTAGACCTATAGACTTGCAATTTAGCAGGTTTTTGTTGTTTGATGTTGTTCAATAGAGCTCCGTTAAGAACGTGTTTTGCGGAATTCGATTCCCAAAGATGGGGGCGAAGAGGTGTAAGGAATGTAAAAAACAAAGGTATTTCTGTTTTAGAAATCAAATTCCTTTTCAAGTCAAGAGACGAAGGCTGTAGCAATGTTTTTGAATATAATTGAAAGCATAATGCTGGATTTAGATACCAATAATTTAAGAACAATTTATGACCATAGATCTTCAAGAAATACCCAGTTACGCAAGTTGGTAACTGCTAGTGTGTGGACGTATATACAGTATATCTTTAAATAAAAAATCTTCTGTGCGTGTGTTTGTCACTAAACTCCTCCTAAACGGCTGGACCAATTTCGATGAAATTTTTTGTGGGGGTTCAAGTAAATTCGAGAATGGTTTAGATTCACAATTCGGTCCGATATAGCAATTAGTTAAAAAGATATTAATTAAAATCATTAAAAAAATACAACTCAACATTCACCTGCATTGTTGTAACAACGCTATTGTTATAAACAAGTAATATAAAATTTTTTTAAAATCAATTCCTACTTAGATCAACCAAGAAAAAATTTATTTTAGCTACTTTTTATTAAATAGTTGCAATTAATATAAATATGTATATACAAATGACAGAATCACAACATTAAGTTATAATTAATTTTTATTCATTATCATTAAAGTATCGTATTGTCATCCAAAACAATCGTGTATATGAAATTTCTTTTCAACAGAATGCTTTAACACATGGGAAAAAAGCCTTTTCAAATTTTGTCATAAGTCGCCAACGTGGCTGTATTTATAATTTTTTAAATAATTAGTTTTAATCAACTAATTTGTATTAATTATAATTAAATTATTGTATTGTCATCCAAAATAATCATGTGCATTACATTTCAGCTCAATTGAGCGCTTTAAATATATTTTATTAACGATTGAAAATTCCACCAAGATAAATAAATAAATAAACAAACAAACAAATAAAATATGTTTACAGATCGTGAGTTAATAGTAGGAATTGTAAAAGACGTAAGTTGGCGTTGAAAATTGATTTTCAGCCAAACTGGCCAAACCCGGTCTTTATTGTTACGAAAATGCAGACGATTCACGCTTTTTAACGTTTTTAGTTAATATACTTTCAAATAATCTTTATACATGTAATTCTTCTATGCGTGTGTATGTAACTGAACTCTTCCTAATCGGTTGGACCGATTTTGATGAAAGTTTTTGTCTGTTCCAGTGGACTGGAGAATGGTGTAGATTTATAATTCGGTTTATAAATGTTTATTTAGTTAATTTTTTATTTATAAATTGTTGTGTGATCTTGGAATGTTTTATATTGGATCCGTCAGACTGCGCTACGCAGTATAGAATATTCAAAAATCTTTTATTATAATTCAAGTTGGTCCCGACAGTTGGTGCTGTGATCATTTCAGCAAAATATTTTGTCACTTCGTGTTATTATTTTGTTGAAATAAATCTGTGTTAATTAAATTATTACATTCAGATGTAATTAGTGTTTAAAATTTTACTCAATTTTACTCAAATTTTACTCAAAACGGTCCAGATTGTGAAAGCTTATTCATAAAAATTTCGAATTTTTGAATGTAAGATGTGTGTACAGGACAACGTCTGTGGGGTCCTCTAGTATATATATATATATACAATTCATAATGTCCTAGAACATATCTACTATCAATATTAATAAATATTATATTAACAAGGAACATAAAAAAATTTATTAAGTCAATCTTCATAAGTCAACAAAGAAATTTTTTTTTAGTTGACTAAATTTCATTGATGAATTAATATTTGAAAAAGAACTGTTTTTACATCGTACCAAACACTGAAAGTTTAAAAAATATATTTGAAGACAAGAAAAATTAAAAACTTACTGGTGCCATCTGTTGGTGCCATTTCTAACCCAAATAAAACTGTTTTTACATCGTACCAAAACACTGAAAGTTTAAAAAAATATATTTGAAGACAAGAAAAATTCGTTAGAAAAACTTACTGGTGCCATCTGTTGGTGCCATTTCTAACTTCGTCCCAAATAACGCAGAATAAATTTAAAGTTAAAAATAATATTTAATTCATAAATTAATATTTGAGAAAACTGTATGAACATCAAGTCATCCCCCTATAAGTTTAAAAAAAATGTATTTGAACTTGAGTGGATGCATAAAAAGTATTTTATTAACGATTGAAAATGTGAACAAGATATATATATATATATATATATATATATATATATATATATATATATATATATATATATATATATATATATATATGTAGTAATTCCCTCAAGTATCCTTTTTGTTAACTGCTTTTAAATATTATTTAAACAAACTTTAATTCTCTTTCGTTTAAAAATAACACTGTAATCTTAACCGTAATCGGCAAGTCAGAAATCCCTGTCCCACCCATTCTATCCAATCAGAACTACTATTATATAATAATCACGTGCTTGCCATTGCCGGTATAAAAGCGAAAATTTAAATCACTAATTTTGTTTTTTCTTTATAATCGTCGCAAGTTTGCCTCATCAACGTGAAAATGTACCGCAATTTTGTCCTAAGCTGTGTGCGTGACAATAAAACGATGAACGTCCACTGAAGAGGTTTTCTTGAAACCCTACTAACACTCGACAAATACCACACTTGGCCAATACGTTACATTATACATATATATATATGACAGGCCCCAGGCCTGCTGGTAAAATGAGGAGGGCATCATCTTCACAATATTCCTTGTTACGCTTTCATCATAATAATTAACATGGCGGACCTTTTGCCGCGCAATCGGGTGTTACCAAATACAATATCGCAGCGAGGAGACACCAGCCAAGTCCTTTCTTAGTATGCGTTCGCCTTCGTCAGCGCTCGTTGCACCTTTTAACAGGCTTATTTACTCATAAATCCTTACGCGATGGTAAAGAGTTCGCTCTCTTTTCATTTATTACTTCCTTAATTTTGAACCTAAACTTTTCAAACCTGACATATATATATATATATATATATATTTATATATATATATATATATGTGGCATGCAGCCAAAAACCAGTCTTCGCGCGCAGGCGCAGCTAAGTGAAAGTAGAACTGAAACTGTAAAAACTTTAAGACTTTAAAGAGAGAAGAGAACGACAGAGGTGTGCGAGCAGGCGTTACCTTCTGCATATCATCGTCAAACTTATCTGTTAAAATAGCTATATTTTTAATTAATTTTTGTTTAATTTTAAAATAAATGTGAAAAAGACAAAAGTCTTGGACCCCTTGTTGTCTCCCACAAATTATGGGGCTCGGTCGCGATCGAAAAAAATTTCGATTTTGAACCAAAGTCTGGACAATGAACAAAAGCGTCCGTGAAGGAGACGCTTTTTTGAACTTCGTTCAACCTGTGTAGAGGTTTGAACTCAGCAGGAATACTCCGCCTGTGTAAAGCCGGGATCGAAAAATTTCGAATTTGAACCAAAGTTTGGACAGTGAACTAAAAAAAAGGCCGTCCGTGGAGGAGATGCGCCGCCATTTTTCGGAAACTTCGTTCAACCTGTGTAGAGGTTGAATTTTTTTTTTTCGTTTGAACTCAGCATGAATATTCCGCCTGTGTAGAGACCGGAACTATTGCTTTATGTGTTCAAGAATTATTTTCGTGTAACAATATAACCTGTGTAGAGGTTATATTTTTCATCGAATCCTAAATATTCCATCTGTGTAGAGATTGGAACTATCGTCGAAAATTCCGCCTGTGTAGAGGTCGGAACTACAATTTCATAAACACCTGCGAAGAGGTGTCAATTCGAACAATTTCATCTATATTACCTGCGAAGAGGTGAAATCAGTGGAATCAACGTTTTTCTTCAATTATTGGATACATCGTACGTGCGAGCAACAAGGGAGCTAGAAAAAAAAAAGGTAGGATCTTTCCATATTTTTTCTAAAATGTATAAAAACGCTCTTAAAGAGGATTTCATAAGAGTTGTTGAGGATCTAGACGGTACTGTGGAGAGTACGGACACCATAGCTAAACTAAAGACTAAAATTGAGAAGAGTAGTACATTTGAAAGTGATCCAGATTTCGTTAAAACTTTAATTAAAAACTGTATAGATGAGAGGGTATCGCGAAACGAAAGGGATTTAGAAAAACAGAAAATTGAACTTGCTAAACTTCAGTTAGCACAATTAGAAAAAGAAATCGAACTTCAAACGTCTAAAAATAAAGCATTAAGTTTAAATCCTGCAGCTAAAGTCGAAGAGAAACAGTTCGAAACTTTAAATAAGGAAACTGCAACTCATATTGGCATTCGAGAAGCAGAAGATTGGTTTAGGCCAATTGATTTAGCTAAAGAGTGCGATATTTATATTTCATCTAGAGGCGGATCACGTAAGGAAACTCCTATTACTTATGGATATACCCAAGACCCCTTTAAAAATAGATCACGAAACTTTAAACCAGAGATTAAAGAGAACTATCCCCAAAATCTTGAAAGAGAAAATAAAAATTGCTTTATATATACGGTGATTCATCTCATTACGCAAAAGACTGTGAGAAGCGTTTTAAACCTAAAGAATCTAACAGCCACATCCATAATAGAATAAACGTGAATACTTTGAAAGTCGAGAGCGAAAAACAAAAGGATGAGTGCGAACAATTTCAATATGTAAGCATTTTTGTAGAAAATCAGCCCGTAACAGCCTTGATCGATTCAGGTTGCCAGATCCCAGTTTTAAATTCCTCACTAATTAGAGTGCAAACACCTTCCGAAGAAATAATAACATTAAGTTCATGTTTTGGCGAACAGCGTATGGTAGAAGTTAAACCCATAAATATTTTTCTCTTGATCAACACTCTCCCGGTCTAAGTGTTCGAACGGCAATATCACCGACCTTGACCGAAGAATTTATTATGCATCCCAGTGTATATTCTAAAATAAAGAAACTAGGCCACGCAAAGAGAGATGTTTTATTGAATGAAAGTGAATCCTCTTTAGGTGCTTATGCTCATTTTAATTCAAATGTTTCTGTTTCAAATGTTCCTGTTTCAAGTGTGATAAAAAACTCTTGTTATGATTTGCCACATGTTAAAAACTTTAATACTAGAAATGATTTAAGTTCTCTAATTAAGGATTATAAATGTAATAAAATTAAGAGTACTAAGTTAAAATTGAGTATTATAAGAGAAAAATGTTCTGATATAGTATTGTGTAAGAAAGTCAATGGTGCCATGAAAACGAGTTCCGTGGACTTCAACTCCCAGCACAACCCAACCCTTTACCTATGAAGAGTAAACATCGTCGGTTTACAATGCTCCGGAAAATCTTTGAACCCTTGCAGTGGAAACGGAGGAAAAAGAGAAATCGTTTTGAACAGACGTCCAGAACTCTAGAGAGGAAAATATCGATGCGTTCAACCAAAGAACTCATTAAAAAAGGCGTTCTCATGCCTGTGAAACACAATGTTTTCCTATTGAACCTTCCGGATGTCGAAGAGGTGCCTTCACATGATGGAGAAACTGTTTAGTTCAGCAGAATTATGATATGTTAAATCTTTGTATATTTGTCGTATAGTCCTTGTCTGTTCCGTCTTTTTTCTATGTTTCAGATTCTCCTCTGGTCTCGATGAAAAAGGAAAAAAGGAAGACGTACCGCTGCGGACAGCGTACAGTCAGGCTGGCCGTTGTGGCATGCAGCCAAAAACCAGTATTCGCGCGCAGGCGCAGCTAAGTGAAAGTAGAACCGAAACTGTAAAAACTTTAAGACTTTAAAGAGAGAAGAGAACGACAGAGGTGCGCGAGCAGGCGTTACCTTCTGCATATCATCGTCAAACTTATCTGTTAAAATAGCTACATTTTTAATTAATTTTTGTTTAATTTTAAAATAAATGTGAAAAAGATAAAAGTCTTGGACCCCTTGTTGTCTCCCCACACACACACACACACACACACATATATATATATATATATATATATATATATATATATATATGGGGGAGTCCGAATAAAACCTTCGAATAAAAATCAGACTCTTCAGAAGTCGGGATTTTAAATTGGCGAGGTGGTTGTCTAGGGGTAAGTATTAAAGGGTTAGTGATGAATTAATTGAATCAAAGTCATTTAAACGCAGATACTTCATTTAAGTAAAAACGAATTTATTTCAAGTTAAAGGGGAATATTTACAAAGGGAAAGAGACATGCATAAATTAGATTAATTGAAAGTTGAGTTATACCTTTAAAAGACGGGGAAATTAATTACCTTTCTCATGCTTGGACGCTTAGACTGAGATCGCACTGGGCGCGAAATGCGCGAAAAACATGACCTGTTGAACCGGCGGTGGTTAGTAGGCCTCTGCCAAAAAATTATTCAAGCCGGAGCTCTGAAAGCTCACTAGACGGCGCTGCTTCGGAATGCAGTAATAAACAAAATTGACATTAATAGTTCTCTGAAAAGGAAATGACTCTCCTACATATACATAATATATATATATATATAATATATATATGTGTGTGTGGGTGATGAGTGAGTGAACTAATAGTAGAGGAATTGGAAAAAGAAAGCCATTCTGTTTCCCTCTCAAAAATCGTGTATTTGTTTGCCCATTCTATATATATATATTCAAATGCAACTCTTTTATTATAACCATACTGATAGAAAATGTCAAAGCAAGCAATTATTCGGATAATGATCACAGAGCATCTAACATTTCTTAGATGAGAAAAAGAAACACTAAATATAACCTATAATGATACTAAATTGGAAGAAAGCAAAAATAAAATTCAATTAAATCTTTTCAGTGAGAGGGATTTCTTTTGATAAAAAGAAAGTTTAATGACTTCATTAGGAATTTCCATATTTACCATGTTAACACTTTTTTTCTCTTAAATAATTTAAAAATAGTTCACACAAAAGGTATATAATCATGCAAAAATCCTTCTTTAGTAATAAGCTTCTTATTGAAATCACTCTAATCAGCACAAGTATTTTTAAATATCTACGAATCAATATCTAAGAAAAAGTAAGAAATTCCGTGCTGTGCTTTTATTTGTTAGCCACAAATATATATTATTTTAGTTATCAATAAATTGTATATGAACACTTTTCAAATGCCTACATTCACCAATAATGAATTTAGTTTTCAAAAATATATGTTACAACAGTATAATTCTTATTGAATTAATCGAAATTCAAACTAATTTTAAGCAATATTTTGTCAATGCATTGATGTATTACAGTACGCAGTCAAGAATGTGTGTGAAGGAAAACATATGCAATTACATAAGAATTTCTGATTTCTGATTTTTCTGGAGAACTATTTCTTCATCATTTATCTTTATTCCTCATTCTTTTTGTGTTGGGTGGCGATGCATGTCCATTTGTCGAGTCCCAAATGTCCTTCCGTTGATGTAGCGTGGAAGTTAGGTGGGGTTGCCAGCTCAGGTGTCGTTCGTCATTTGACCATGGTTCGAAATTTCGAGGTCCATCACCTAAAGCCTTCGAGTAACTGAAGAGTGCGAAGTTAATATTCACCCAATAACTCATTTATTTTTAGTCTTGGTCAACCGGGAGCTATTAAAATCATATGATTTCCATTAGGCTTTTCTGATTGATCATTATAGGCAAGTGATGCTAGATTGCTCCATCCTGTTTTAAAAACGTTAGCGTTTTAGTTTTTTCGGATATACAATAGTGGTTATTTCCTATTTTCCCACCAGGCTGGTAAAATAAAAATTAATTATCACGCGAAGTCTTGGATTATTATGAATTAAAATCCCTCGAGAGAAAATTTACGTAAATAAAACTTGAATTCGTTCGTCTTCGCTTTGCTTAGTGATCGTGGTCTCGAACTCATGACCAGAATTGTAGAGAACTGATACTATATGCCAAAAGGTTACATATTATACGAACGTTATGGTTCACACATCAATCATCGACTCATTCGAGAATGAATGATTAAAAAAGTACAAGGTGGAACAAAAATGGTTTATTGGAATAAGGGCTTAGGTTTAGAGTTGTATAAACTTCACAATGGGAATTCATGCTAAGAAGAAACAGAATAAATTATATTAAAAATCAACATTATAATTGATTCCAGTTTTACAAAAAACACTGTTTTCAAGCCCCGGATAATAGTGAAAGAGAACTGCAAGAGCCCTTTCAAGAGTGTCCTACTCCCAATTCCCGAATATGTCATATTGGAATAAAGTTTGGAGTTTTTGTTGAGCAATTAATCTAGCGAATATCATCAATTTACAGAAATTCATCCACCAAATAAGCTGTATATTGATGTGCATTGTCCTCCATCAAATAGATATCAGACGCAACACCACTGCTGAAAAAGCGAGCATTGAACTCCTATATTTCTTTCCTATACCTCTCAGCAATCACAGAGCAAAGTCAGAGATTTGGATTTCTGCGTAATCATTCTATATTAAGCCAGATCATGCAAGCAGACTACGAGGCATGTCAGGAAACTAAGAACTATTTCGTTCTACGCAAGCGCAGAGATAATATTGTTCAACCTTTGCGCACTTGGATGGTCATGTCTCCAGAATTACAGTGTTATAACTGTATTGAAAAAAGATAAGATAAGATTATACGCACTTGTATTTCTGGTTGATTGCTGGTACAATGACGCCATTATAACTAGTTTCTAAGCATCTTGAGTGAGTGATTGAATATTAACGTCTCACTGTTCAGCTGCAGGGAGGCTTTTGGTGACGGATCTCGTAATTTTGAACCATGGTCAAGTGACGATTACGACACCTGAGCTGGCACCCCCTCTCCTAACAACCACACCAATGGGAGGACGTTTGAGCTCTCAGCAGATTTACCGTGCACCACCCCCTAGACGGTGGGTCTTCAGTGTACTGGGCTCGAATTCATGACACGTAAGCCACAAGTCCGTTACCATGACCACCTGGCTACCATGGCCTCTTTTAAGCGTGTTAATGAGCGTTCAAAATGTTTAGGAAAATTGCCGATCACGCCGACTATGAAGTGCATTCTGTAATTCGTTTTTTGAACGCAAGGGATGTTAAGCCAGTTGAAATTCATTGTCAACTTGTGGACGCTTAGGATGAATATGTAATGAGGGATGGAATGGTGAGAAAGTGGGTTCGACAGCTCAATGATGGGCGCACCCATGCTCATGACGAAGCACGAAGACCTTCTGTTGTCAGTCATGGTTTGATAGAAAAAGTGAAAGAGAAAATTCGTGAAAACAGACGGTTCACAATAAGGTTGCTTCATGATGAGTTTCCACAAAGAGCTGTTTTGCTGTGGTTTTCTTCATAGGTGGCATCTTTCGTTGAAGAGGGTATAGACAAGTTGGTTTCTTGAGATCTGACCAATGTCTTAACAATGGTGGTAATTATACAGAAAAACATCTTCCGATGTACGCTTTCATGTAAAAATAAATTTTATTTTGAAAAAAAGATTGTTTATGCGAATTTTTTTCTGAAACGGTATTTAGTTTCCAGACGTGTCTCGTATGTTTGGCGCATCATTCTTTTACTCTGGTGTTGTCCCTGCTTTTCTTCAGATGTAAGTATATCAAGAACATTACGCAGAACTTACAATCCAAATCCTTCCAATAAATTTCTTTAAAATATTCATTCACATAACTTAATTTGGAATACGACAGAATATTCAAATGTGAAGTAAGCTTGCCCATGACATGACAATTCACATGTATCAACTATTTAGAATTCTTGAACGTTAATTTAATGTATTATGAACAATTTCTATTTTTGTACTGAACTCTACTAGTAGTCTGGCTTTTTTGAACGGAAAAAATTGTACCGAAAACAAAAAGGATAGTAAATGTGGAATTATATTTTTCCCTTTTGTTTCAGGAAGTCTTTTTGCGGAAAGCTTATTCTAGGAACTCGTTTATAGTGTTCAGAAATTTTAAAAGTATTTAAAGGTATTTTTTTCAGAAAACGAAAGAGAAATTTAATTCTTTGAAAGCTATAATTTCGAGTTCACCATCGAGGTTGTTTTCACCCTTTTCTCTTCTTGTTTGAATATTTTCCAATTCCTACTATTAACTCACACTATCTATTTATTTATTTATTTATTTGTTTATTTATCTATCTTGGTGGAATTTTCAATCGTTAATAAAATATATTTTTAAGCGCTCAATTGAGCTGAAATTTAATATACATGATTATTTTATATGACAATACAATAATGTAATTATAATCAATAAAAATTAATTTTGATTAAAACTAATTATTTAATGAATTACAAATACAGCCACGTTGGTGACTTGTGTCAAAACTTGAAAAGGGTTTTTTTTTCTCACGTTTTACAGCATTCAGTTGAACTGAAATTTTATAAACACGATTGTTTTGGATGACAATGCAATACTTTAATGGTAATTAATAAAAATTAATGACCACTTCATGTTGTGATTCTGTCCTATGTATCTACATATTTCTATTAATTGTAGCTATTTAATAAAATTAGGTAAAATAAAAATTTTCTTTGTTGATATAAGTAGGAATTAACTTAATTTTTTTATATTACTTGTTTTTATTATATTCAGATAAATGCAATATTCTAAATAAGTAGAGGACAGTAATACCATAAGATTAATTTTACATATAATGGCTGGAAAAAAGGATTGTGCTCTATTCAGAGATGTGAATACCTTTTTTTAAAAAATTATTCAAAAGAAAAAGAAATTCGTTACCTTTCTAAGATTTTAAACCTTACTCCGGTATGAAGCTCTGAACTTGCTTCAGATGTTGATTGTCTGTTTATAATAAGAGAATTCCAGGTATTTGTGTTGAAAATCTCCATCATTAAAAATGCACTTTATCAGTGGAAAAGAGTATTTGTGTTTCAGTTTATCTCTCATTATCAGAAACTCAGTAAGCTTAAAAAGAAATAAGAAACTCAGCTTAAGTACGATATCTATGAAATGTAAGCTCTTGCATTACTCTTTGAAAAACATCATTGAAGCTCCTCAACTCTCTTATTATATTTTTACAAGGTAAATTACAAAGATATGAAAATTGCACGATTCAACCAAACAATTTAAGCATATTCAGAAGAAAAGAAATCATAAATAAAAAAAATTACTAATACAGAGGAGGTGTAAGGAAAATTACTACTGCTAGAGAGAGAGAGAGAGAGAGAGAGATCGATCAGATTTTACTGAAAAACATGATATAAGTAACACTAAGGGAAAATGTGATAATTTAAATGAGTTTCTATTCTTCTTTTCATGTATATATTTGTTTCTCACACAGTCCTTGGCTTCAGTTATCTCATAATTAGTTTGATTGATTAATTTCAGCGTTGAAATAAAAATATTAAAAAATTTACTTTAATTTTATTGAATTGTGAAGTAGTATTAATTTTTTAAACATTATGTTCATTAAAACGCCTAGTCGTGCTATAAGTTCTGATACAAGTATAAGAGAGTTAAAAAGAAACACTTTGTAATCAATTTTAAATTAAACCACGTAAAGTTTTAATATTTACCGTTAAATGTAACATATTGTACTCTTTGTTCAAATCGATCGTCTTTTAAATTCCCCCAATCTTAAAGACTCTGGTCACTCATCTACTATGGCACTTGCAATCCCAGTGGGAATTTCCGCTGCTTTAAGGGGACTTGGCACCCTTTGAGCAAACTTCTTTATTTACGTATTTAAAAAATATGTTTTAGCATTTTATACAATGTTTCTATTCAAGAAAATGTTACCAGATGAAAATTTTCATATATTATTCACACAATTTTAAAAATTTAAATTTTTTGAAGAAAATTGGGAAAATTTTAAAATCCTACTCCTTTTGTAAAAATTAATTTTTTGACCTGAAATTTTTTTATAATATTCTTATGGATGTTCTAAACAACTTTAGCGATCCATTTTAGAATAACTTCATTCACTTTCGAGAAAAAAATAAAATGTTGATATACAGGCTAAAAATCAACGAAAAAGCCGACATGTCTTACATTTTTTTTTTAAGTATTCAGTTTATAGCAAAACGGATCCCTAATTTTATTACATGCTTTATTTTCAACACGCAGGAAAAAAATGGAAGTGATTGGTAAATAATTGTCGTAGGAGTAGCATTTTGAATGCACTAAAGTTTCGAAAAACACAAACTGAGAAAAACAGGTTTAAAGTTTATAATTCTGAAAAAATAATTATTATAAGCTTAATTAATTTTAAAATACCACTTTAAGATATTAGTTATACGTTGGTCTTTAAAATAATTGCATTTTCATATTTTTTCAACCCACACATTTTTATAAATGATCAACTTTTAGAGAGTACTAATTGCACATGAAAATTCAAGAAAAATGTTAAAATTTTTTCTTTCTGTCACGACAGAAATTTAACTGTTTTTCTTCTTATAATATTAAAGTATTACATTTGTATGAAAAATATATCAGGAATAAGAACTGAAATTGTGTGTGTGTAAAATTATTAATATAAAATGCCTTAATTTAAAAATTTTACATGCACAAATTTCACAAGGAAGAAAAATTACAGTATTGTATTGCCTCGGAAATATTCTGCTTTTAATACTACACATTCTTTTTTATAGTTATTATTTCTATTTCTAAAATAGATTTTTTTTATCATAAAGCATTTTTTAGCTTTTTTTCTAAAAAGGGGGTGTGGCTGAATTGCCTAATTGGTTTTCAAATGAAGTTTTAGTCAACTTCTAACTTTCCGACATGCACAAGTGATATATCAATCGAAAGATAATAATCCAAAGAATAAGATTAAATGAAAATAAAAAAAAAACGATAGGTTTGTGATTTTTAGGGTACCAAGTCCTCTTAAAGAACGTTTAAGATCGTTCTGACTGGAATTCCGTTTGAAGAACACCTTTGACTCTAATGCTGACCACTGTTACAGTCGACTGGATTTATATCCGGAAGGCTGAAGGATCAGTTCTTGCGCTCCGGGTGATTCGGCGCATTCTATTTCAATCACCACTAGGTCGCTTTCGCCTTATCAGGAGGAGCAGACTCATGTTGAAATGTCCATTCGTTTCAATTGAACTGGTTTAAATGATGGAAATTCACTATTTATTCTATGATAGTGTCTTGACAAACTTTTGCCATGGAATTCACTCCTTTCTCGCCAAAACGAATATCTGAGTCAGCTTCATATCTGACAGCCTATCAAAGCATCATGAAAACCAAATGATGAACCCTCTGTAAGCCTTTTTTCTTTTCTTTATTTCTTTGGGAAATGCGTGCATATACATGGTCATTTTGGTATGGTTGAATGATTTGTCAATTCTAAACATTTTTGCTTCGGTAAACAGAATTCGTTTGTGGTCATCATGAAAGTGCCACCGCAACAGTACTGGATGTGATTCATAAAAAGAAGTACACAATTCCAATGTAATGTAACGCAAGAACAATGTACGGTATTATAATATAACATATTATGTTACCAGTAACCGAATTTATGGTGTTATTTCAAGTTTTATTAGAGACAGTCACAAATCTTCTATATGTGAACTCTTAGTTACACAAGATACTTCGAGCCGGTAATCCATCTCCACTTGAACACGTGTTAATGTAAAGTGTTTAAGGGATCTGAATCAAGTTCATAGGCTTGGTACGCAGTTTCATCTCAACTAAATCAACAGAAGGGGAGGAGGAAACCTTGTCCTTAATGTACCCTCACAGGAAGAACTTCTGTCAGGACTTCTGGGTGCCTATTGGATGAATGACATGTTGTTGTCAGCAGCTCATCCAATCCATTCCTGAGAGAGATGTTCATCGAGGTAATTTCACACGCAGGCCAACCAGTGTGGTTATGCACCAACCAATTGGAGAATGCAGTTTTCAATGTCGTCCTGAAACTGAGGTACCAGCCATAAAGTTAACATATACAAAAAAGTGACAAGGGTCCAAACAGCTTCTTTCTAAATACTGTGCAGAATACATTTAACTTAGGAGTATCTCTCCCTTGTTGCACAGTGGCTATTGCCTACGTCATTTCCGTCATAGACGAGACACAAACTTTTAGAGTACATATACCTTACGGTTTGCTGAAATGGTGCGTGTTTTTGAATGTTACTGTTTTACAGCTTTCTGTGAATCCACTTGTACTTTTTTGCTTTCAGATGCCTTTGAGGCTTTTATTCCTATGTAAGAAAAAAAATGCTCCGTTATTCTTCGATAACCTTTTACGCTAGGGTCTTCGTTTACTATGGGGCACATTTCTCGTTTTGACACGTTCATCTGTTTAGCAGGAAGAATGTTGTTGTTTTTATTAAAATTTTGAGATCATCTCCCTGACTTCAACGAGAGCTGTTGATCTCAAGAAACGTGGACGATTGCTTCTAGTTCGATCTAGGACACTGTTGGTCTGAGATAAATTACTCGATAAATGAAAAACCTTTTGGTACCTAAATGCTTAAGAATTCTTTCTCTCACTCAGGAACTTTCAAAATAAATGATAGGATATTCTTTTTTTGATGTAGAGAAATTGCTGCGCGCTTCTTTTCGATGTATTAAAGTTCCGGCAAATTTAGAACAGCATACGTGAAGGACTACAATGATCTGAAAGATATTTCAGACTATCTCCAGCGACGAAATTTAAATTCATTTGTTGTATTCTAATCGCAGCAAATGATCTCTAAAATTTTTTGTGCCAGATTTCATGGCACAACTAAGTAATAAAAAGAAATGGAAATTAAGTCAAGTTATCAGCATCAAATGAAGTTAAGTCTGTCAAAGAGCTCAAAGTCCCCTAGTTTATGCATGTGATGAGTGAGTTGATAACTCAGGTATCGACTTCATCCTCCGACTGCGATTAAAAATTACGACTTTACGAATATTTTGCGCCGGGTAATAGAAAACAGTTGCTGCAACAGAACCGAAATTCATCTCTACTTGGGGGAAAATGTTATTCTTTAAAATTTTAAATATGGCCTAAGTATTGCGCATTTGAAAGGAACTTTTCATCGTTGAATGTCATTTAGGGTATTTTCCTTTCAAATACCGCCGTGTGGAGAGGCAGATGGACATTAATTATATCAGGGCTGAAAACCTTTATTGTGGCGTGGCATGTTTGTGGAGAGAGCGATCCCAATTCAGATGTAGATCTCGTCACTGGAACGTGGTTCTGAAATTCAAGGTATGCTAGCTGGGGTAAGTGAAACTTATGTCGGTCAAAATAATCAGCGGAAAAACGTTCAAAAAAGCAAACAATTACCACTGAAATAAAACCTTTGCTGCTTTATATTCCATAAAGCCATCAATCGTGTTAAATAACTTTGTTGCTCCAAATCCCTCCCCCCCCCTGAAAAAAACACCATTAACTACAACTGTTGAAATAATTTAAGAAACATTAAAAATTAGGAAGGAGAAAACACACAACACACCTATATAATTACTGAGATAAAATTATGCACTTTTTTTAGCTATATCATATTTTAGAAAATTTAGTTATAATTTTTTTCCTTTCATTTTTAGGATGGCTGCGGTAACCTAGTGGTTATGGTCTTGAACTCCGGGCTGGAATGACGCGGGTTTTTACTTAAGTGCCACTGAAGACCCACAGTGTAGAAGGTGCTGTTAAATCTTCTGAGCTCAAATCCTTCCGTTAGAGTGATGTGGTAATTTGGAGAGGGGTTCGAGCTCAGCTGTCATTCTCAAAATTACTAGGTCCATCGCCAACAGCCCTTGTGTTGCCTTAATGTGCGATGTTAATATAACTCTCATTCGCTTGGTTTTTTAAGGTTAATGACACCTTTCACATAAGTAAGGGATTTGAGCCCAATTTTACTTTCTTTAAGGCTGCATCACTTGAGATTTAGAGCACTTACGTTTTATACCTTTTACCAATTTCGCCAAATTAAAAGACGTCGCCAAATGGGGCAATCGTAGGTGCGAACAAAATTGTGTATATAGTACATGCGGAGGAATAGTTCTCCCCTATTGGCTGTATCTCGAAGCATTGGGAGACGTCTTTCCAATTGATGAATCGTCGATGCTTTATAAGGTAGTACCAGATTTTTTTTTACCTTTGTAAACAAACTGTAGTAATATAAACACATGGACAAAAAAAATTAACGCACGAAGAAGGAGACATCAAAATGAAACGAAATGTTACATACCTAATGACTACATTGATATAAGTAAATGATTAGAAAACCAAAGAAAAATGAACATTTATTTCAGAGAAAAAGGCAAAAGGACGGAGGATTTAATACCCTGTTGAACCCCTCTAGCGCAAATGCACGATGCGATACGATCGGGCATTGCGGCATACGAGTTCTGTAGGATGTCTTCATTCTATATTTGCTGTAACCTTGCCTCTAGTTCGTTCAAACTCGTGGGATGCCCAACTCACCGTCCCAAATGATCCCAGATATGCTCGATTGGAGACACATTTGAGAATCAAGCTGGCCAAGGAAGGGTAGTAACAGTGCGGAGACAGTCTTGTGACACCCTTGCCGTGTGAGGCCGAGAATAGTCTTGTTGAAAAATGGCTCACGGGAGCCATTGCATGAGTAGCAACACATGAGGTTGAAGGATGTCATGGACATACCTTTCAGCTGTCATGGTGCCACGGAGGGGTGTCCATGTGCTGTAGGCCATGACACCTCATACCATCACACCAGCAGCAAGAGCGGTGTGTCACTGTAAAGCAAAGGCAGGATCAAGGCGTTCAACATGGGGTCTCTACACACAAACACGATTGTCGTCACTACTGAGATCGAATCTGGATTTGTTGCTAAAGACGACCTGGTTCCATTCTGCTGCAGACCACTCCAAAGGGAGGCGTCGATGGGTGGGCGTCAAGGGCAGCACTCATAATGGGCGCCGCGATCCCAAACGTCCTTCAGCCAGGTGCCTTCGTATGGTTCGAAAAGACTCAAGGGCCCCTAGTGAAGGTGATACCTGTGCCTGGAGGGCGACCGATGAATCAATTGGCTGTACGCGTGCATTTCTTATGATGTGGTGGTCTTCTCGATGACTGGTCTGTCGAAGACGTCCTGAGCCTACTCTTCATGTAAATGACCTCTCTCGTATCCACTCGTCCCAACACCTCCTCACTACACAATCAGAGCGGCCTAATTGACGTTCTACTCGCCTAGTTGACCACACAGCTTCCCTTATGCCAATAATTTTCCCCCCTCTCAAACTGCGACAGCTGCTCATATTGCCTTCGAAAACGACGTAATGGCATGTCTACCTCAGCTCTTTCTTTGTAAGCGATTCAGAACACCCAAACAAGCTTTGTTTTCTTGTTTTATACTCCACGGAGATCGATGTTAAACGCCCTCTACCGGCTATACGTAATGCGAAATCACGCTGCATTTCTAATCATTTGCGTATCTCCCCGACATGTACCTTCATGCCAAGTTTCGATACAATCGAAATCTAGGCGAGCAATTTTTTTTGTCCATGAGTGTATATGATTTTATAAAAATATGGGATGCTTAAGTATTATACCTTCAAGGAATTTCGCCAAATGAAAAGGCATCGCCAATTCATAAAATTTAGCTAAATGTTGTCATTGTTTTTTATTAACCTTGTCGTGCACGAGAACGTTTTCCACTATTGGTTGTATATCATGGCACTAGACCAGCGGTTTCCAAACATTTTGACCTCACGGACCAGTATAAATTCATAATATAAATCCCGCAGACCACTAATAGGATTTTTTAAGCGTTAGATATGTTTATAAAAAAAGGTATGATCTAAGAACCCAATCAATGCATCTTAAAACATAACTTTACGTGAGGAGTGAGTATATTCCACATTTTTCTGAGGACCAGCGAAATTTTCTCGCGGACCGCTAGTGGTCCACTGACACCACTTCTTTGACGATCTCTGCAATAGACAACGTCTTTTTTTATGAAATTGTCCAAAGATATAATACGTAATTACCAAATATGGTGTTAACACTCACGATGTTTAAAAATATATTGCCACTTTTTCCCACGACATTAACAATCGGTATAAGCCAAAACTTTGTGTTTTATTACGTGGTGCCGTATTTGGTTTCATAGCCTGTACAACCGATAAATATCAATACAGGGTGTCCAGGCTAAAATTATCTAAACGTGAGGGCTTATTTTTAAGGAGCTATCCATCAGAATGTAATAAACTGTTCATCCATAGAATAGAAAACCCTCCGATAGTTTTTTAGTCTAGTCCGATCAGCCGCATATGCGCGCATTATTCGGTAATCGTAGACGATACACTTGGTATACTGACTTCATTAGATAAAGACGAGGAAGCCACAGAAACAGGTTCAGTGCGTATTTTGGTTAATGGAATTTAAATCAGTCATGCGTGTACTGCGTCGTGTTAGAATAGAATGGAATGAATGTCGTTACTGGCTTGCCTAATAGACTTATCATGACTTCTACTAAATGAATCTCGCACACGATCAACAATACCTTCTATCACGAAAACTTAAGGATACTTGCCAGTTTGAGATACCAAGTTCCTTTAAAGTTCTTTCCCATTGGAGGGTAGATTTTGATGTCGGAGGGTCGACATTCCATTCTGTTCGAACACGTCGCTGTACACGCATGACTGATTTAAATTACATTAACCAAAATACGCACTGAACCTGTTCCTGTGTCGTCCACATCTTTATTAATGAAGTCAGTGTAAAAGGTTTATCGTCTGCGATTCCCGAATAGTGTGCGCACGTGCGGCCGATTGGATTAGACCCAAAATATCTGAGAGAGTTTTCCAATCCACGGATGAACAGTTTATTATATTCTGATGGGTAGTTCCGTAATGATAAAGAATTACTTTTGGATATTTTTTAGCCTGGACACCCTGTATTTCTTTGCTAATGCCGTCCGATATTACTCCATAAGATTCAATCTGGTATCAATATTTGGTCATTTCGATAATGCATAAAATCAATTTATTAGAAGAAATTTCACTACCCAGTTTTCTTCTAAATCCTCCATTCATGAATGACTCATTAATTCTGGAATTTCTATGTCCTTCAAAAGGTCATGGACGCTTTCTTCATTTTTTTACAATTTTGCACTCGTCTTTAACGAGACAACAGAATTACATCCAGATTAAAGTACAAAAACTGTGAGGTCTTAGTGAATGTTTTCTTGATACGCAGACATTTAAAAGAATCTTTGTATTTCTCTTTTTATCGCCTCAACTCTGTTCTTACAATTTCAATCACAGTGAAATTTTTTATTCACACATATAGTGTTATATCATCGTTCAGTAGATCAATGATAGAAACCACTCAATTTTTTTTCACATTTGAATTTTTTTTGTTATTTATTTCTTTCCTTGTCTTTCATTGAAGAATAAACAAATAAATTTAACTTTTTCCCAATTTCGCTGAACCAAAACAGACTGAAAGGATTTTCTCCGTATTTGGAGAATCACAATAACGTTTAGCGTAATCAGCCAAAAATTACATTAATTACTGGACCTAAAATGTTATAAAACCACAACATCTGTCTTATTATTTTACTGTGATCTACGAGCCTCTTTTAATGTGTGACATAAACACTAACAATTTTACTGTTATATGTTATAGACGGATTTGTTTTATATGTGAATCCGTGTTATAAGAGGGATCTACTGTAAAACTCCTTTTGATGAGTAAAGTTGTTGAAACATACACTACTGGAAACTAAATTTCAAACCTCTCGCGACAAATACATTAGGAAAAATTATTTGGAAATGGAGCAAGTGTATGGGTATTTGCAACGATGGAGCAAATGCAATGGTTGGGAAAGCAAAGGAAGTAGATTCTAGAATGAAGTAAGTGGCAGGAATTGCCGTCAACGATCATTGTGTTATCTCTCGGCATTTTCTGGAAATCAGAATAAAACCGCAAAATTCAAATTACAATAGTATTAGATGGCGCTCTATAAAGGTAAATAATTACATAAATAACAACCCGCTCCAATAACGCTTTTTAAAATTTAACACAGAAGTTCTGGGCTTATATCACTTCCACTTCTTGCTGTCCATCTAGTGAGGTAGCTATCAAAGGGAAAAGTTTAAGCCAGAATTTTTCCACTAAGCGATGTACTACTGCGGTCAGGTTTCTAGAATTAACTGATGTGAATTCGCTCCTGAAACTGGGATGGCTTTCCAACAAATTTAAAAGAGCTAAACGGAACCTTCCCTTCTCAAGGGAAAAAAGGAACACAATTATATAAAATAAAAGAGAGAGAGACTTTTGCAAAATGATTTTATTTGTAAGCGTGTGTAAGGAGCAGACACATCCTCAACTTTCCTTGCTTGAAAGAATTTGTCAAAATAAATGAGATTAAATTTTAACCAAATCCATCGCGCGCGCGCGAAACTGTTATTGCTCTCTTGCAAAGCTTAGAAAAAAGTAGAGATGATTATTTCCCTGACAGTGACTCTGATGACATATACAGCTAGGTAAATACAGTGGCGTAACGTTCACACCCGTATTGCGGGGAAGGAGCAGAGGCAGGGTTTTAGGAGGCCCAAAGCCTGACTGACACCAGGTACTTTCCATTTGCCAGCTTGGGGTCCCAAACCTGATTTTACATGGAGTCCCTAATATTCTCCGTTACGCCGCCGAAGTAGTATGAATCCTACTCCAGGGGACCCCAAACATAAACCTATTAGAATTATGTATGACATTTTTCTAAATCTACTTGAGGGAAAGGCAGCAATTTAAACAGAAATACAGTGAAGGAACTCAAAATGAGTTCTGGATACTGGCAGTGGCGGTTTATCCATTGGGTGTCCAGGGGCCCAGATAAACTGAAGTCAACCATATTTTCTGGTTATAAATTTCGACCCACCAGGGCTAAGGGGGGCCTGCAGCTTTTCTGCGCCCAGGGCCAAAAATGAGCTTAAATAGACACTAGATACTGGCAGGGACATCTTAAGACATGGGCTAACTGGTCCCGGGCCCAAAGCCTTGCCCTTCGGTGGGGTCTCATTTCATTTTCGACTCTGTCTTAATAAGATCATGATCCGGATAATTTTAAAGGGATCAAAATATTATTCGTGTACATATTCTCCGAAAAACAGGAGATTTCAAACTACATGTCAAAAGGCAAAAGTGGTACGACTATTATTATGTGATGATCGTTGTCCATATCTAGACCTAGGCCGAATACCATAAGCAATCATTCAACTCATTTAGTCGAAATGTGGCCATCGGTCGAATCGGTTTGTGCCTAGGTTTTTGAGATTGTGAGTTGTGCACATTTATTTGTATTATATTACCGTTTGAACGAATATTTGACAATGCATACTATATACCGTCTACTCTTAAAGATCTCACGTAGGGCTTACTTTTACATAGGGGCTGAGGGTCTTAAAATTTCTTATGACAATTCGGACCCAGGGCCTCAAAGAGTCTTAGGACGTCTCTGGATACTGATGTATTGAGAAAACAACGTTGTTGGAAAGCCTGCAGTGAAAAGAATTGTGCATTTTACTTCATCTTTTCTCTGAGAGTCTGTATTCCCAACGTGCTCTTACATAAACAGATACTGATACAAACTTTCTGGGTCAAGTGATTTAAGGGAGGAGAGCGAGAAAAATAAAATCAATTTAACTTCACATAAACATAACTAAGGGAAATTATTAGTGGCGTAACGCAAATGATTAGAGGAACCCTGCAAAGTCAGGTTTTGGGTCTCAAGCCACATCTAACAAAGTATATATACGTGGTGTCAGTTAGGTTTTGGTCCCCTAAAACCTTGCTCCCCCTCGGGGGGGGTACGTTACGTCACTGGAAATTATGAAACCTTCTTAAAATCAATTTCATTCAACTCGTTAAAGACAAATGAACATAAAATTTGCGCACTTCTTCTTTCTATTCGTATTCGGATCGCTTAAAGTGTACCAGTACCGCGAGAATTTTTTAATCCGACTAGAGTGCCATGGCGAAAAAAGTTGGAGAATCGCTTTTCTAGTATGTCATTATCCAAAAGTTAAATTAATAAGGAAAACTGAGAGTAAATATCTTGAATTTTTTATTTACCTTGATTAGACAAAGTTATATTTAAAAACATAATATAAATTAAATCCAATTATATATCAAAGATTCTAATAATCTACAAAGTAAATACCCCGAAGTAATTTAGAATCATGGGAATTTCCAAATTAGTTTTTAGTCTCAAATTTTGCGTTTCCTTTAAATAAGGACAATGAGGATCTTTCCATAATTTAGGCAAATGATTACTCTCTTTCAAGATCAAAATTTATTTAAAAAATTGAAATTGAAATTTCAATAATTAAATTAACAGGAAACTCATTTGAATGTAGATTCTATACTGTTAAAATCATTGTACATAATTTTTCAAGGTATAAAGGTCTTGAAAAGACCTTTATTGTAATTCAAGTTAACAGGAAATTTCCTTTGAAAACTAACTTGAATTCTATTTAAAGTTTCTGTCTTTTTTTGCAAAAGAAAGTTTTTTTATTGTTTTTACTTGTTTTATCAAAACTACGTTTGTGAAAACTAAGAAATCCGTGAAATTCTGCTTTGTGTAGGACATGTCAAACAATTTGAGCTGAGCAGTACACATTTCTGAAGATACAGATAATGCATGTTTCGATAGATAAACTTATGATTTTTCATTACGTATCACATTGTCTTCTATCTTTGCTACGATGCTTACAATTTATATTTACATCAACTTCCAGGAATATTGATTACAGATACGATTCACCGATACTTTTGTAGTTTTTTAGAGTTTTTTTAGAGACCCACGTGTCTCAAAAAACTAATTCTTTAAACAGATTTACTATCTTTCCCACACACATATTTTTTGGAGACTGAACAATATAAATTCTCTTATTCTTCTATTCGTATGATTATGTGGCATGTTAAAGATTCCTAGAGTGTTGTTTGTCTTGAGTGCTCTCAGCAAAATTGAATTAGAGTAGAACGTTAATTATCCGGAGTGTCAAATATCCGATTCATTTTTTTTGTCAACTATATGCACTGTATATGAATACGGACACTGTATATGAATACAACAGTTGTTTCACGTGAGTCCGAAAGTGACGGAAAAACCCACGGTCAAGGATATTTGGGGAATTTCAGTTGTGTGATTTGGTAAACATCTGCGCGCGATATTAGGTCAGTTTGTTTCCAAACTTAACTCAGAAGATGGCCCGAAGGAAGGTAAATCACGAGGGAAGCAAACGATATTGTTCTTGATCGTGCACTCTACTTGCGGTGAGGTTTTCACAAAGAAGGAGCAATGGGGACCCGATATCGTTCCATATGTTGTGCAAAAAATACTCTGAAACTTAACGAGAAATTAGGCGGTTTGGCTGATTTCTCAAAGCTAGCACTGATTTGTTAAAGAACTTTAAATCATGCAACGGGATACAGGAACTGCAGGTTGAAGGAGAATCATTGTCTGTGGGATAAGAATTCTGCCCACAATTCTGCTATGGAGTGGTACAAATAACTGGAGGCTGTCCTACTCAACTACTGCTGCTCAAGAGAATAAGAGATCTTGCAGCCATAAAACGAAGATGTACAATGGTACAGCAAAAAATAAGTTATTTTTCTACAATAAAGGTAAAATAAGCGACATTTCTCACCTATTTTGCTTTTTCTTCAAGCACGTTTCCCGCATGTGAGGATTTTCAATATTCGTATAGTGTCCGGTTTCATATACTGCCTGGATCGCATTCGGTTTTCGGTTATCCGAACGGTGTTCGGTCCCAATTAATGCGGATAAACGACGTTCCACTGTACTAGTACAACTTCACATCATCAAAACGAAGATGCCCATCCCTGGGAAGGAAACTGGAAGTCAAAATTACTTGCGCAATTGGTATACTACCTAAAGGGTGCCGTACTAAAAAGAGATACCAGCTCCCTTGGAATGTACTAGGTTTGCAAAAGTAAAAATACCTATCCGCAGACCCATTAAAAAATGTTTTGACTATTTACTTAATGTTTTCCTTTAAAAATTTCCTGGTCCTAGTGCCAATGAAGACCCACCCTATAGAAGGAACCAATGCACTTTAAATTTCGCGAATTTTTTTCTTCTAGTGGGCGTGTTGCGGGGGTTAGAAGTTGCCACAGCTCAGGTGTCATCCTCCTCACTTGAAAGGCGTTCAAAATCATAAGTCTGATGTTAATAGCCTCCATGTTGCTTTATACTGCAACGTTTAAAGAATTCTCACTCTCTTTAAAATTTCCTACTAAATTTTTGTTTTGTTTTCAAGCATTCAAGGGGATAATTTTATTTGATTTTACTCGTCTAGTAATTTATTTTTATGCACATCTGTTCTGTTATAAGTTAAGATCATGCTGTGTTGTGATGATATTAATTGTCTTAAAAGTACACTATAAATTATTTATATATATTTAACATTTTTTGCATTAGGTAAGTATATTTGTGTAGTTTTATTTTTTCTTGGTAATTTTAATTGTTATTAGGGTCAGTAACTTAGTTTTAGTATGTTTAATATTAATCTTCAAATGTTATGACTGTTATCCTTAACATTAATGATACCCTATTCTTAGTGTTATTTCTTTTCCCTAAGGCTTGAAAATTACAAGTGAAGGTTTTCTGGCCGGAAAACAATGTTTCAAACTGCAGTTTTAGTTCCTAAGGCTAAGATATATTATCATTGTACTACTGAGGCAATCTTATTTTTTTATTATCTAAACTGTATGATTACATTTCTATTGTTGTTTTTCTTCTATAAATTTATAGCCATTTAGAATATTTTATAATATATATATATATATATATATATTATATTATAAAATTAGCTTTTAACAAAAGACTGAATATTCATCTAAATAATATTAAATATCCAAGTATTCTTTAACACCAAAATTTCATAAAGGCCCTATAAAATTCCGTAGTATCACTAATGGATACAATACATATATCACGAAGTCTGGGAAGATCTTACAATATCTTCTTCAAAATTTAATTGATAACTTACAAAACACGGCAATAATTAAAAATAGCTTAGAGATTGCTAGAGTTACTAAGGATATGTTATTTTTTTCCATGCATGGCTTTGATTTCGAGGACCTTTTTAATTCTATAGATATTGATGACATGATTAAAGTTCTACAATTAATTTATGATAAATATGAATTATATACTTCAATGAAAAAAGAAAATTTGATATTCTTGTTAACCTCGTATTAAAAGAAAAATTCTTTTCATTTGATCAGAATCTTTATAAACAGATCAAAGTATTACCTCAGGGTGGTCCAGCTAGTAATTGTTTAGCGAACCTATATTTACATTTTTTTGAAACTGATCATGTTGTAAATGATTCTTACTTGATTTATCGTTATATAGATGATCTTATAGTTTTTGGTAAAAATAGTGAATACAAACCAAATATTACGTTCTACCCTCACTATCTCAACCAACTTAAAACTATAACTCTAATATGGTAGAATTTTTGGATTTAGACTTGCCTCTTATTAACAATAATGTAGTCAGAAACATTTTTGACAAAGATTCTTTTAAGTTCCATATAATTAAAATTCCTGTATGGAAGAGTAACTTGCATTTATCAATTTATAGAAATGTTATTTTGAATTTTTTTTATTTAGAAGTGATAACTTAACTACCCACAAAATAGATAAATTCAATAATATAAAAAAAAATTTCAATGTTGTTTAGATCATGAATACCCTTTTAATTTCTTAAGAACTTATATTCATCACACAAATACATAAACCGTCTTGCTACTTCTAATTCTAAATCCACCATACAACAATAGGATTTCAAAGTCAGCATGTTAGTGGTCTAGCTGTGAAGATTATATCATAACACTCATATCACAGTTTACATCTTTTCCACACACATCTTGAACATCTAACACATTTTTGACAACCAACCAAATTAGAGCCTAACAAATTTACATTTTTGACAATCAACCAATTCAAACTCTACCATATTTGATTGTCATCTCTTTTGGTATCTATTTTTGCTAGCTGGTTTAAAAGTTAGTTCAAAAGATGCGTTTATGTATATTCGAATTTTTTAACTCGGTGAATAATTGATTATCATTAATTTCAAGACGCTTGATTCTCTTGGAAAAAGCTCTGTGAGTGAAGAAATTTTGTTAAATTCTCTATATTTTGAATAATACTTTTCTTACGTAATTGTTTTAGGATTTTTCTATTTTTCTACTTTTCTTAGGTAATTGTGTGTGTTTTGGGATTTTTCTGCATTAATAGTTTGGGAGAGTTTGTTGCAGAGTAGTAGTCTCAGTGGTTTTATCATACTCTCTGTGAGTTTTTACATACTTTGAATTTTTGTTTATTTTATTTGGTTTTCCTACTGAGTTGCGAAGGGGAAGGTTGGCGCCTTCAAACTAGTTTAACCCCACTTATTTGGTCCTAACTCCGAAATTGCTTTCTGATTCGCTAGGTTCTTTTTTGTAGTTACTATTTTGCATTTTTCTATAAATTTGATCTTCATGTTTAGCTTTTATATTTTTATTACGTTATTTCTTGTTATGCTCATTATCTATTATTTCTTATTTTTCATATATTATACAAATTTCTTTTATATATATATATATATATATATTGCTACGTAGATTGGGGTTCGAGGATTTTATGCAAATCAGTCGCAAAGAACAAGACAATTCTTCAGGAGCGATGGAAATTTATTGTCAAAAATTAATCCTTGAAATACAGCATACAGTACTCAGAGTCACTGAGTAAATCCCAGAAGGCCTACACACCTTCTACGGCGCTCGGACACAACTATTAGTGTCTAAAATACAAGTATGTAAACGATTATTCACAAGCACTCGCTTGTCCTACACAACAGTCGCAATAATAACTAATCGCTGGTCAACTCATCACTGTCAAATCAATGTTACTCTTTGACGGTCAGAGCAATACTCAGTTTCGGTGAGCGACTCTCTATTTATAGACCCCAAGAATCTTTTGAGAAAAATCCACTTACATCACAGATTCAGATAGTAGATTTTCTCAATAATTTCCAGAAGAATCAATATGGTCACTAAAAATGGTCGCCAAAAATAATGCCAAACTGGCTCTATCACCAGGTTTTAATTGATTTGCCATTATAATGTAAGGAAGGGCGTTGTTTGTGAATATTACAATTTTAACATAAAATAAATACAACATAGAAATATGAACGTACTACACATTCAGATATAAATAATTGACACTATTTTAAAAATTCATTACACATAATTCGTAACAATATATATATCAAAGCATTTATTTTCACTTATTTATTTATTTACTTGGTTCTCATTTTTTTTATTGAAGCACATTCCAACGTTATCAAAAATATATTTTTTAATCTTGTGCATTCTACTTAATCCTTTTCAATATAAAGTTCAGTAAATAACTTTTGTCTACTGTAATAGTAAATCTTCAGGGGAAAAAAAGATTGAAATTCTTTTAAAAATCTTTCAATTTCATAATTATTAACTTTTTCATGGGATAATTTGTTTTCATTCAACATGTGTGTTTCTCTGGTGAATGCTTGGTGATTAAAGAGCTTCTTCCTATCCCTTGACGTTCTGTCTGAAGTAAGCTACACTTCAAAGAGAAAGTTATGTCTTTCTGAGAACAAAAACAATTTCTTCTATTTTCTGATCCACAGAAGAACACATTTTCCTTAGTTTCTCTCGATTAATCGATACCTTTTAGTCGATTAAACCTTTGCTCTCCCACAGAAGTGCTTACTCCGAAAGAAAACGATACTCGACGCACGTTTCAGTCTTGCCATGTGTGCATTTACTTGGTGTATTGAAAAACACACATTTATAGAACCTTACTTTTTCTTTGTCGATCGGAAAGTACATTCTGTGGTTCCAGTTTTTCATAAACTATTCATGGGGATATTTTAATGTTACTTGTGATATCTAATTTCGACTCCAATTAATTTTGGAGGTGAAGCAAAATGCGCCTCTTCTTGATAGAAATAAATTAAATGATACATTTATAAAGAAATAAATTTTTATTCTGAGTAAAGTTAGTGAATATTTAGCACTAATTAACTCTTTCATGCTCGGTGTTACCCGTGTTGTATCACTAATTTTTATCCATTTATTGTGTGGTGGTACATAAAACGTTCCACTTGTTTGAATGCCTCAGAAATTGATGTTAGATGGTGCATTCTATTGAACCATAACAGAGGACAGCTCCTAGCAGTTACTCAAGTTTCCAACAGATGTCAGAAGCTAATTGTGTGCAATGGGTTTATGCAGTAGTTTATTCTTTGATTAGCTGTGAGTGTTTTGAGTAGTATATTTTGGAAGTGACTGTGTTGTGTATTTTTAAGTGTGGATGATAGTGACTCTTGTGATATTTGATACAAATCAGGTAAGTACATGTATTATGCATCTCAATAAGTCAATATTACAATAATAAAAATCTCACATGTGCATTACTAGTATGAAAATAGGAGAGTCCAAAAAATTTACCTCCAGGCTATTGAAAGCCTTCTTCTCTCATTTACAAATACAAAGTGCATTCCACTTTTTTTCACAATAACAGACATGCTTATTGTGCCAGATAGATTTGTCATAAGTTACATTTTTTAAAATAATAATATTTATTAAATAATAGTACATGCAAAATTACACAAATATCCTGAATGAGCTATAGCTCGTGATGAGGAAAAAATAAATATAACTTATATACTTATTACATATGTTGACTAAATAAAAACTAGGTAAAATAAAACAATGTATAGAATAGAATATCTAAAATTAAAACTAACATGAGGTTGAATAGTGATAGAATAAGTAATAAGGTAATAAGAAGTCCTATGTGCCCAAAAAAAGCACGCTCGAGAATTCTGCCCACCAGCCAGGAAGATCCATGAGAAGACGATGTGCTGCTTGCAGCACAAAAGCAATCCAAGTTCGCACAGAATGGATGCGTTGTGTCTGCAAAAGTTCATTGTGCCCAGGGAAGAAAAAATCATGTTTTCAGAACTATCATGCTGCTTGAAGCGTGGTGGTATAAAATATATACCAGCTATTTTTAAAACTTTGGACACACACCTTTTACTTGAAAAAGTGTTTACTATTATTAATATGTACCAGATTTTGTTCAATAATTATAGTTATCTGAGGTTTATCTAAAATATTCGTAATTATTTCCCTCTAGTGCATTATTTTTGTCAAAAATTCGGCGCATGAAAGAGTTAATACTTTACAAGTAGAAATTGATACACAGGTAAACTTAATGAAAGATTCAAGTACTCAGATGAAAAAAATGGCGGGTGTTTTTGTGTCAGTTTGGATGTAGCTCTTGTGACATCTCACGCGTCTTTTCTTTAACAAGTCCTTTGGGTTCTTTGGGCCAGAATTAATGGCAACTCTTTTCCAACCAAATCCAAGAAATGAAATGTGAATAAGAGATGCAAATAAACGGACTTTAAATATCGGATCTTAGAGTAAGCGTGATGGCAATGTAAAGGAATGTTAGACAAATGATGTGGGTTGTGGCAGTTGATAGTAACTACAGTGCGTCTTTCAAGCTGGAATGAGTTCTATGTGACGTGGATACATATATTGGTGCTCGATTGGAAGGAAGCCGTACAGTTGCATCCCATTGCATATAAAGACAAGAGCTACTACAAGCTGTAATAAGGTAGGATTGATTACTTAATATTATATATAGAATCGATGATTAGGCGGTTCGCTTATTGATATTGGTCTAAATTGGATGAGGTCTTATTATAAATATATATATTGTGTGTTGCGTATTGCGTCATCGTAGATTCTCTCATATTAATTATTATAATTGAATTTGTTAAAGGTTTAAGTTGAATATCTTAATAAAGTCATATTAAGATAATGTTTGATACTAGTTCTTTCGCTAATCCTGCAGCTCTAGCTCACGCTGATACTTTGAGAGATGTACTTCTAAGGGGAGGAACATCACACTCTGACCAAAAAGACTAAAGAAAGCATGTTAAAATACACATTAATTTATTAACGATGATGGTATTCAAGAAACAACACATTACATGAAAGCAAGGCTACATTCGCACATCATAAAGTCAGTTGTAACAACACGAAAACGCGTGAGCCAAGCTAGGATAAACGTAAGCATTCTACATCTCAATTGAAAAGCACTCAGCTTATTCAAATCCACGAAATTTCCAGAATGTTTTAAAATCAGATGATTTAATTTGTGCAAGCAAGTATATCACATTCGGTACACCATGGATTATTGCAAAAGCTGACCAAAAAAACTTTTTTTTGATATGGACCTTTTTTAACAAAGAAGATTACATTTTATAAAGTTTTCCCGCCAAGAGGGTAAACAATAAGAATTAAGTATATTGTTATACCTTGAAAATGTTCAAGATTAAAATAAATTTTAAACTCTCTTAAAACAACTGAATTAGAGAACCATTACGAGCGAGAGCACACACATACATATAAATTAAGGTTTATGACAATTTAGTATTTGATTAATGATCACATATATAGAGAGCGAAAAACCAGGATGTGTTGGAAAGAATGAGAGAAAGAACGAAATACAAATAGCAATATAGAGAATGGGAGAGTGAGATATAGAGAACACTGAAAGGGTGAGGGAGAAATAGAGAACGAGTGAGAATAAAGAACGAATGAGAGAATGTGATTGAGAGAAAGAGGAAGAGACTGAGTTGAAGAGAAAATGAAAGATATTGAGTTTGAGAGGATCGAGAGTATAGAACGAGTGAGAGAGAGAACAAAATACAAAGAGTGACATAGAAGAACGAGAGGGAGAGAGAGTGTTACAGAACTACTACGATCTATTCTTATTTTTTGTTTCACATTATTTTTTACTTCCTTTCACGTATTTGTTTCATTGTTTTGTTGCAAGTATAATTATTCCTTCATGGATTTTTTTGATTATTTCTTCATGTTGTCGTTTTCTCTACTTTTAAATGTTAAGTTTAAAACTGGTGTCTGGCAATAATTTTTAATTTAATAACTTGTCACTATCAGAATTATATCTTCTCCTTATCATTTAAATTTTTAGTGCTGAATATTTTTTTATTGAAAAAAAATGTAGATTTATTTTTATGCGAGTGGAAGAAGCCTAAAGTGATATTTACAGACAGTAAAAGATTCTTTATTTCAAACAGCTCTGACGTTACATAATATGAATAGGATTGTAAAAAATTACCTATAAATAAAAATGCCATTGTCATCTTTCCTTAATTTTTAGCACTTGGAAACAATTACAGCATTTAACGCTCTCTCTCTTTCTGCTTTTCGTGATCAATATTTACACACAAATTTATTACCGCAGAATCAGTTGCTCTCTTTTTCACAATCTTCGTTTAATAACGCTTCTGCTCCCAAAAGCCTCCATATTTTAGTAGCCTTAGTAAGGCGAAATGTTTTCCTGTTAGAAATTAGCACATAGCTAAAAGCGCCGCCTGGAGGTAACCAACTGAACTCTAGTCATGTCACATAGTTCATCGTTCCCCTTTGCTGGAAGTTCACTTTTTTTCTGGAATTCTTCCGCTCTGTCATCCACAGAGTGAAAGGTGAAAATGTTATGTTATAACGTTAGGAAATACGAATCATTCAATGACAACAACAAATTCTTCATTACTGAGTAGTATGGGGACTTTCTTCTGGAACGATCCTATTTTTTCCTTTTCTTTTCTTGCTAGATTTGAATTCCAAAGATTTTTTTTGTCTAGTTAATTTTTCCTTCAAGCTGTATTGTTTTGGAACTTTTGAAGATCATTGCAATTAAAATCGATCGCATGATGTACATTTGGAAAAAGTTTAGAATTACGAGATAAAAATGTTATTTCGGGGTGACGGTAATAAATGATGAAGAGATCACGAGAATTTTTCTTCATCACTTTGAGGGATTCGATACTGTTATGTATTTTATTTCCGTGTATTAAGTTGTTTTTTTTTTAAAAAATTAAGATCGTAAAAAGATATTTAAGTTTTCATTTTGAAATGTTCATACTATTTTTCTAGAAAGTAGAATGGCATCATTCTACTTTTTAGAATCATTTATCTTTCAAATATTAATATAATTTTATAGGATTTATTTAAAAAAAACCAGTATATATATAAAATATTTTTTTCTCCATTTTTCTTCCATGGAAAAAAACCTTGATTTTTTTAAATATTAGATCCTGGAAGTACTAAATTATTAGAAAGAGGAAAGAGAAAACGAGATTTTGTGTTTCTTCCTTATATAAACATAATTTAATTATCAATTAGTATATAGGATATCTCAATATGTAAAGAATGTCAAACTATAACAAATTTTGAACGCTACCACAAGCAACATCATTTTGGTGTATTAACCTTTCATCTACAGGTAACTTTAAATAAATATCGCGTATAGCTTTTCTATACAATTTCCTGGGGCATGCAGAAATGACGTTTAATTCAAATAGTAACTAAAAACAGTCTAACATTGTATACAATTTTTTTCCAAAAGTTCTCAATGGTTAGAGGGTTGACATGAAACTATCTTAACAGACAGTCTACTCTAAAAACGTGTTCGAAAGGATATATATATATATATATATATATATATATATATGTAACATTGAAAATATATACATGATCTAAAACTTTAATATATTTTTTTAAGCGAAACAATTCCTTTCAAAAGATTTTTCAGTTTTAAAAAGCTTTAAAATGATTTCTATAGACATAGATCTTACATTTTTCTAATAATATCCGGTTCAATTGGTTTTCTCCCTAATTTTTAAGGCATTTTTGAATAATCCAATGTTGGAAGCTGTAAAAACCGAAAAACCGTATTTCAATCCTTCTCAATGTTAGTGATCCGAGTGATCAAGAGAGTGAGTGAATATTAACGTCGCAATGTGTTCAGACTACACAATGGCACTTTGATCACGTGATGGATTGGCGTTCGTCATTGTGAGGCATGTGTCTTCACTCAATGTTAAATAATAAGATCTGATTTGGAATATTTTTTCAACACCTGAGCTAATATGCAAATGAATGTGAATGTAGAAACAAATAATTTGGAGGATATGTGCACTGAATTCATAGAAATTTGTATAAGTGTATTGCAAAAACGATTTAACGAATCTCTGCGGAAAAGTCCATTCTTGGAGAAAACAGCACATCACTGTGTTATGTGGTAAAAATGGCGGGTTCTAGGACATTTGAGCTCCCGTTAGATTTACACGTGGAATCCTTCCCCTAACACGGTAGGTCTTAGTCCCAAAGATGTTCTATCGGATTCAGGTCCTGAGATCGAGCTGGCCATTCCATTCGTTCCAAACCGTGTACCGGCATTATCATCCATCAGAATGAAGTCGTTACTAATAGCAGCAGCATATGGGCTGACATATGGATCAAGGCTCTCATCCTATCTAAGATATCGAAGTTACTTACCCAAACCAGGATTCCACCACCTCTGTGTCTTTCATGACATGCCAGCCACGATCCGATACCTTGAGCACTCGGCTACCGCGGCTGAATCACTCTCATTGTAAATCTGGACTCGTCTGTGAACAGCACAGAAGTTGATCACGATCGGTTCGAACTCGTGATTGGCGTTAGCGGAGATTCTTCTTCCTGATGCTTGAAAGTGGTCTGCAACGAGCTGCGGCACAGTAGTGGTTCCATTTGTAGAAAGGTCTTCTGAGTCACTATTGAGACGTTTAGCGACTGTGTAGACGAGACATTTTCTAAACTCTATTGATGTCACCGAAACTGAATAAAATCAACACAACTAAGGATATCTTCACTCAATGTTAAATAATAAGATCTCGATTTTTTTAAAGTTCGAATATTTTTAAACTATGCATAACTGCCATTTTTTTATGTACTTTGAAAATATATTCTTACTTTGCTCTCATATGTACGATCCTGAAGCAGCGGATATTTTACCATGTCATTTTATTTTTATCTGAGTTGGCCCATTTTTGTGGTATTAACAGTGCTTCACATTTTTCTCCAATAATGTAATGCAGCGGTTCTTAAACTTTCGATAGCCGTGTCCCCCCTCCTCCTTTATGTATCAGCCTGACATCGCGAACCCCAAGATTTTGAAGATCCCTCCCCCTGACATCCAACATAAGGCTGAAGGCTTTAAATGTTCCTCAATAATTCTATGACCGTCTCTTACTTATAAATAAATTTTTATCATTTTTTTTTCCTTTAAGAGAACAGTCGACATCTAATTATAAAAATATTATGAATACTAATTTTAAATAAATAAATGTACTTCACTGTACTAGTTAAAATTTTAATGAGAAGAATGATACTACATTTCTTGTACAAGTGCTAATATATCAAGAGTAATATTTGAAATCTGAACTCTTAATTCTGGTCCTACTCTTTAAAGACGGTTTCTGTAATTTTTAAGATAAAAAAGTACTGCTGAGAGAAAATGTTCTTTCACACATAAATAAGTGGCTAGGAAAGGCGTTAAAAATTGATCGAAAAAAATGTCCCAGTAGTTTTTTCATTGGGGGTCATTTAGTGATCTAATCTAGGATGGCACATTTTTCAATTTAACCAGGAGGTCTTTCAGCTGGGGCGTAGCTACCGCCGTATCAACCGTATTAATTCACTGATATGGGGCCCCATCATGTGTAACTACAATCCCACTAACAGGGCTCTCATATATAAAAAAGGGACCCGAAGGCATTTTGATTCAAGGCCACCTCAGAGCTAGTTACGCCTGTGTCTTTCAGAGTCTGTTAAGGAGGAAAATCCCGACATTAACATACTCACTTTCGCAATTCCCCTGGAAAAGCGCTGTGGACCACAGTTTAAGAACCGCTGCCATAATGTTAAATGAGCTATCTCTTTATATGTTAAAATAAATAACTATATTCATGGAATATTTTCAAATTTTAAGAAACGCTGAAATATGTATGAAAAGATCTATGAATTATATATGAACGCAGATATATGTATTATGAATTTCAGATACATGAATTATGAATGTAGATATATAAATTATGAATGCAGATATATGAATTATGAATGCAGATATAAGAACTATGCAGATATAAGAATTATGCAGATATATGAATTATGAATGCAGATATATGAATTACAACGTTGTAAATTTTCATGAAAAGTTGAAACATTTTTCTTTCTAAAAATATGAAACGCGTTTAGATCAGGCTCTCATACATTTTGCAAAGACAACCTTAACCTTTTAACTTTCATGCCCGAGATTATCTCGGACATGACACTAGAATTCCCACCCGAATATTATACCAGGTAATTTTTTTTTAGTGCATCTTATTGTTTTATACCCGAATACATATCGGAAGAAGTTTATTTCGGCTTCTTATCTTTGTCTTTTGCATAATAGCGACAATTTATGTACTCAAATCATCAAAATAACTAGACAGTTAAAGGTTTAATTCTGCGGAGGTTTAATGTACTCACGTTAGCGTGGAATTTAAGTTAGAAAAGTCAGGCGCAAGCTCAGATGACCAAAGCTCGTAATTATGAGGTCCGTCACTAAAAGCTCTCCAGTTGCTTCAGAATGCGACGTCGGTAAAACAATAAATCAGCTTCTATCTTTTGTTTTTTATTCGAAATCTAATCCAATGAGTGAATTATCAAAATATACTGCTAAAAAAACCTATAATTTCGCGGAATTCTTATATTATTCTACGTCCATTTTCATATGTTGAATTAATTACAAAAAAGTATTTCATAAATCCACTGTAACGTTCAAATGAGAAATACGATACTAAAAAAAAAAAAAAAACTTAGCAAACCCGGGTGACTCATGCGTTCAAAAAACCCGTTCTTCAACAATGCATTCCTCGGTAGAAATTTGCATAAAAAGAAGAAAGGAAGCTCTTTACTGCAGTTTATAAATATTACGCTTCGCTTAAGATACTAAGAAAATCAGAGGTAACGCGATTTTTTAATGAATTGTGTAGTTACTCTATATAACAATAAAATTCAATGAGTTTTTATTTTACTACGAAAATACTAGTTTCGCTGATCTCCATCAGGATGTAACGCTGCAAATTTTGATCCCCCTAAATCAGTGATCTCAACCCCTGAGCCGCAGCACTTTTATGTGCCATCAAATTCTAGAAGCGTGCTTCCAATTTTTTTTAATTGTTAATTATACTCAGTGAAAAAAATTAAATACCGAACCGAGAGAGAATCATTTGGCCGTTTTACAGAAACAAAACTAAGGGCATTCGTGGTATATTTACGAGTAACTTATCAGTTCGTAGATAGATGGATATAGGCGCGGTTGGTTTGTCACTGGCTTCCTAAACCTAAGGTTGCGGTTTCAACCCCGGCCCAAGTCGATCGATTTTCATGATACAGAAAACCGACACCGGCCATGTCGTATGATTATACGGAATCTAAAAGATCCCTAGAGTGTCTGTTTGGCTTAGGTGATATCGGCAAAATTAAAATCTTAGTGCAAGTTCGCATCATCAGAGCTCAGGTGCCTCCCTCTGGGGAGGAAAGTGGTGTCAAAATTACTTGCGGCAATTGGTATCGCTTATATGGTATCGCACTAAAAAGTTATAACAGCTTCTGGGGAATGTAGGGGAGACCGGGGCAAGATAACGAATGTCGCAATTTTTCCGTTTTCCACTAGGTGAAAGGATCAATCGGACACAACAGGCTCTACTATGCTTTGATTGCTTACCGCTGCCACGATATAACTTTAATGCATGTGTAAATAAGCTCTGCTACAGATACAGGCAACATATATCAATTCTCTTCAATATTTGTCAGTAACTTAATTTAAATACTACCTATTACCATGAATAAATGTCAATTAATCGCCTTCCTCCATGGTAATGGAAACGAATATCTTTAAATAGGCAGTCCGGGGAACGAGCTCGTCATCATGCCCCGTGTTTCGGAATGTATTAAATTAACACTATGTTGTCTATTCTATTAAATTCTGTTAACGCTTGTTTGTCCGCGCGACCTTGCGCTTCTATCTCCCCTGGGAGTAATAGATGAATCGTATTGGGGGAGGTGTCGTTCGAAAGAGGGCGACCAGAGGAAGACAGTTTTGCCATTCGCAACAACTTTATGATCACTCATCCAGGACAAACTATCACAGACAAAAATATTGGTGAGTTTTTGAGCACCGCTTACTTCAAAGCAGCTACAATTGGAAATGCATTTAAGGGATTTAAATAATGTGGGATCGAGCCTCATAATCCTCTTGTGTTTAGCGAACATGACTTTGCTGCTTCTGAAACTACTGACCATGTTGCTGTTGGCGATGAAACTGAGAATAATAGTGCTAATCCTCAGACCCTGATAGTAGAAATCCAACATATAAGCCCTCCAGAAGAACAGGAATATATGGTAAATGTTGATTCCGATGCACCAAAGAAACCTGTTAGTGTTTTTGATCTCAAACCATTGCCTAAAACAACCCAATACGAGAAAAAAGAAAAAGCAAAAAACTGAGCTCAAGCATTCTTTCAAGCGCACTCATCAAAGAAATGTTAGAACAAAGGGAAAAGCAAAAGGAAGAACAGGAAGTTTTTAAAAAAACAGAAAAAAGCCAGTGAAGTTAAAAAGGGAGTAAAGAAACTCAAACTAAGTTCCTGTAGGCCTCAGTCTATAAAATCCAGGCCAAACAATCCAGTTGCATCAGCTTCAAAGGATGGTGTTATAAGATGTCCTGCTTGTGAAGAGGAATATTGAGACCCTCCAACACAATAATGGATCCAGTGCTGTAAATGCCAAGTTAGCTGCACAACTAAACACTTCAACATTACGTTAGAATGCATTACGCTTAGTTTGATACCTTGTAAGATGTAAAAACACAGTTGTTTGTTAAACCATGTAACATATTCAAAAGATGGAATATGTTCAACTTTATTCAGTGGTGTCATCTTGTCCCAAGACCAAAGTCATCTGGCCCCAGTACTGGGGCAGGATGACAGTTTAAGGTTATGAAAAAATTAAATTATCATTTGTTTTTTTTTATTTGAAAAACTCAATGGTAATATATTTAATACTACAAATGATTACTCTAACACTTCATGTAGAATTAATTTTTTTATTCTAAAAAATAAATTAATAAACAACAAAAATTGTTAACATAGTCATCTTGCCCGGTCTCCCGTACTAGGTCTTCAAAGGTTGAAAATACCGATGCGCAGCCCCATTGGGGAAAAAATTAGATTGGCCTCGTAATCTATTAGTGATAACGGATACACAGTATAAGAATTAACTTCGAATGAAAACTTATTTCAAACTGTAATAATCGAGATTTAATTTCAAAACATTCGAAAGAGTGCCTTAATTCATTTAGTATTAAAATTAGTGGAGATTATCTCATAAAAATAAAAAGAGCTTTAAAAATTGGTACAATTTTCTACACCATATTTGCGTGAATTAAGATTTTCAGCATTAACAAATAAAAATATAAAAAATAGGGACTTTCTTTTAATGTAAATGTAAAATGAGAGTGGCATTTGCATTTTTACTACCCAATACAATCAAAATTATCACAAATCATCAAAATTCATTTCCACATTAAATGTATTCTTATAATTAATTTGTAATTAAGTACTCAATAAACATTTAGTTGTCTTTATCGTATCTATTATTGTATTTAACATTGAAAATGATTATCATAAACTATTTTACATAGTGCATTATAGATAAATAAAATTCTTTAAAACTTATTTTATTGTTAGTGGGCCACCAAATTTTGAAATGGTTAAAAGTTTATTGCAACAACAACAAAAAAGGTTGATAATCACTGCCCTACATTACAATGTAATGTTATTTTTATTAGAAATGCAATCCTATGAACTTAAAGAGGAGCTATAACAGTAAGCTGTTTCTATTGTAACATATTTACACAGCATTAATACAACAAGAACAAATCGTTGAATATGTGTGTGATGCATTTGCTTTAATTTTCCTTCCTTGAATTATTTCGATTTCATTTCAAAGTTATTCATTGTTAAGTTTCAAGGCTGTTTACTCTTAAAGAATAAAGAAAACAATTTTTCAATGCGGCTTTCATATAGAAGAAAATGCCACACATTATTATATAGGTGTGTCAAATTTTAAGCACGCGCTGTTAAATGTTATATATTTATTTTTTCTGTGAATTTCTCATCGCTTACGCGTAATGGCAACACCAAGTTTGTGCAGTGTCCGCATGTGGTTTACAAGAAAGAAATTGCGAGTATAAAAACTGAGTTATGTTATTCGAATAAGGCTACGAACAGGTATGTATTTTAATTTTTAAATGGAATTTCACTTTGACTCTCGAATATTTCAATAATGAGTGAGGTGGTTATCCAACTTTTATTCATAAAACATGTTGTAAACTTGAAATGTTAAAAAGGTACGTTTTTTTAACACTTTCAGATATAACATTAATTATCCATTTCGCGCTTGCGCAGTAATATTTAACGTACGAAGCTTTGGAACATATTCAATACCACTAAGAATAAATGGATTTAAAGACAAAAATAATTCGAATAATAAAGCTATTTAAGCTTTAATTAACTCAGAAAACCATGTCAATATTAA